>JAJEKV010000327.1:0-326195 GCA_021234155.1 Isoetes taiwanensis | reverse complement strand
AGGGGTACCTAGTCATTAGAAAAAAGTAATTCCCGCGTAATGATACTCACGGAAGAAGGCGGACCCAACTCCACAAAACCGTTGTACTTTCGTTGTAGTACATCCTAATAAGGCCATACATCTGTCCCTTAGAAATTTCATGAATGAACTCCCGATATGTATGCATCCGAGAGAGTGTGCTAAATATCCAAAGACGAAGAAGAGGCCTCAATTGTCGTGAGCATCTCGTCCCGTATAAGGAGGGGGTTCAAGAATTCCCCTCATTGCAAGTCTCCTATAACATTGATGGATTAATTTCCATCGGTGGCTCATGACCACAATCAAATCGCCTCGAATGAAGTTGATCAACTCCATTGTAAGCTCCTTGGTGGGACTGTGGCGCAACCTCCACTCCAAGAAATGGTCCCATAACTCATCCATTCCAGGCCGCACAGAATGCCTGGGGCATGCTTGCAAGCCTTCTAGAGTAGCCCAGGAGGATTGGGTCCAATCATTTGCAAAAGCAAGCAAGGATCACCGACCAGAGCAAGGAACACCTGAGCAGAAAGCAAGTAGCAAGTTCAAGAGCAAGCAACAAGATCAAGTAGCAAGGAGCACGGAATGAAGTAGCAAGGAACAAGGATCAAGACAAGTAGCAAGATGCAATGAACAAGGAAGATCAAGTAGCAAGAAGATCAAGGAACAAGGAAGATCAAGGAGCAAGAAGCAAGGATCAAGATCAAGTAGCAAGGAACAAGATCAAGTAGCAAGATCAAGAGCAAGGAACAAGATCAAGTAGCAAGAAGATCAAGGAACAAGGAAGATCAAGGAGCAAGAAGCAAGGATCAAGATCATGTAGCAAGGAACAAGATCAAGTAGCAAGATCAAGAACAAGGAACAAGATCAAGTAGCAAGGAGCACGGGAATGAAGTAGCAAGGATTCCGAACAAGGATCAAGATCAATCTGAAAGCAAGAAGCAATGAACAAGGAAGATCAAGTCATGGAAGAAGATCATGGAACAAGGAAGATCAAGTAGCAAGAAGATCAAGGAACAAGGAAGATGAAGGAGCAAGAAGCAAGGATCAAGATCAAGTAGCAAGGTGAAAAGTGAGAAGTGAAAGCAAGGTAAAAGAATTTATAGCTACGAATCCAATAATGTTGAAGTATAATACCAATAATGTTGAAGTATAATACCAATAATGCTGAGGTATAATGCCAATAATGCTCACGTATAATACCAATAATGCTGAAGTATTATACCAATAATTCTACAACGACTATAAAAGCAGCTCCATTCGGTGGTAGAAGTCATTCATCTCCCATGGCTTATAATATCTATGAGTATGAAGATCGGTTTGAGACCATTCTTTGCTCCATGAGCTACGAAGATATTGTTCTAAGCATACATAAAAAGCGCTTAAAAATTGGATCCCTACTTGCAATCCAAAGCTGATGGTCCCGAGTGTCATTGACTGGCCTTTACTTGTGTTGTGATCCATCTTCTTTGGCTTCCCCGAAAGGCCTATGAGCTGAATGTGATCACGTTAGCAGGGATTGAAGATGAGTGAATCATCGACTCTATAATGCCATCAATAATATGTGCATCTAAATTATATGTATGCCATCAATAATGTGTGCATCAGATGTAATGATGTGTATTAAACACCTATTATAAAAGATGTAAGGATGTTAGTATAAGCATAATGAAAGCTAATTGATGTATCGACAATGTATTAATTGTCCAAAATGCTTAAGTATTATAGCAAAAGAAATTACATACATAATTATCGAGAACATGACTGAGATTGAGAGCTTTTAGCTAATGCTATGTCCCCCCACATGTCAACAATGTATTTTGGAATCTGAACAGTCTTCGGTCTTTTGCCATTTGCATCCCATGCATAATGTATGGCATCTAACTTCTCATAGATTGATGGATCTGATGGATTGGGTCGCCAACGTTTAGTTAAGCAACCTGTATAGTCACGACCAACAGGCATCCACCATGATACATAAATGTGACCATAATTGGTAGACTCTGAATCTAGGATGGCATCTTCTTCTGTAAAGCCCAACCACGTTGGAGTTTCATCGTCTCCAGGTCGGACTAAAACAAACATACCTTTCGTAACATGTGCATGAGGATCGAACTCATCCATAGGCAACACTGGACGTCATCGACCTCTGGAGTAAATGCAGCTTGTAGAGGTTCTTGCCTTGTACGCAACCAAAAGTTATCATTTTGAGGTCGTCCTGAAGATACATCTTCCAAACACACAAGAATCTCGTTCCAGTAATCCATAGTTGCTTTGTACTGTCGTGCAAACACACTATCTTCTTGATTTTTGCAGAAGGAATTCCATAATGCTATGTACTTGTTGATCTTTGTCCCGCCGGGCCGGAGATCTTTCAATGTTTTCCTTGGAGGGATATTTTTAGGCACCCCGTTGGTAACGTTGGCTCACCATTTTCATCCTCCTTCCACATTCTTATTCCTTTTTCCTCGAATCCACTCTTTATGGGTTGGCCGCATCTTATATTGCATAATGGGCCATTTCCCATCCATTTTAAATCGGAATAGCAATGGGTCAAGATGGCTGTTAGGCGTTGGCCTTTATCGGGATATATCCCTTGACAAAGCCTTTCCAATTTGGAACTTCATCCACAAAATATGGAACAGGAGACTTTGCATTGCACTTGCTAAACAAGTAAAGCAACTCAGGCAAAGTTAGAGCATCCGATGAACTCATTAACGTCGAAAAGTTCCCGAACAATGCATCAATATCCAATATCGTCATGAGTATGCCCAACCATCATGAAGCCAACCTGAATCTCATCGAATACCTTAAGCCATGTCAAATAAGAGAGGTAGGAGAACACATATCTATTTTTATTTTGACCCGATGCATTATCCAACTGTAAGTAGAGATTTCGAGGAAGAGGATTGAAGCCTTCTAAGTTGGCACTAGAAGATGAAGGCATCTTCTCTTGTGTCTGCGCTAGCTTATGCTGTAGTGGTCGAGTATCTTTTAGGGCTTGCATCAATTTGCAATCTGTAGTTCTGCTTCCACACAGATCACCACACTTGTCTTCTTCCGGCAACTCAAGATAGTGTAGGATCCTAGAAAGTGATCCAACATGAAAGTTTGAGTCATCCTTCCAAAGATCAAGAGAGAAATGGCCATAAGCCCATCCACCATGACCATGTGTCAATGCTCCCCGCTGTCGCTCTTCAAGCGATCTCCTCTCCAAACAGACTTTGTGAGATGGTGACTTCTTGGTGTGAGTGTTTTGACCTGATCCATCTTATCATGTATTATGCAAAGGTGACTTTCTGGCGAACGATGTGATAATGCACGCCAATGCCAATATTGACTCCTACAGGAACGTTGTTCCAACATATGTGCCCGCCATTGAATTGAAAGGTTACGCCTCTCCCTTGTATCTTTTGTTCTTTCCAATTTCTGCTTGATGACTACACATATGTTACACTTGGAGAATGCTGTATTTTTTGCTATGCTGACGTCTGGAAACTCCTTCTTCCAAATATTGTAAAAAGAGGGCAAGGTTACACTCTTTCCTGTCAATTCTTCCACCACGGCACCCATTTCCTTATGTATGCTCTTCTTATTAAGAATGGAAGGAAGTTTGCGAATATTCTCCCTTATATCATCCTTTCCTTTTTTGCTTCTATGTGGAATGCTCTCCGCATTCTCACTAATGAAGGTATCAAGCACACTTTCTGTAGCTAGTGTCACAGATCTAGGCTTCTTAGAGCCTGTATTACCATGCTCTGCCCGTTTTCCACCTAACTCGAACCGCTTCCTCCAACTATAAAACGTAGACTGAGCAACTTCTAAAGCCACGCGGCGTCATGCGAATTGTGACCTCCACTCCGGAGACCACCACTACTTTAAGCCTCCGACTGCCTGTATAAGTTACACTCAACACATCAAAAACAAGCGTAATCCTGGCACTGCTTGATTGAGAATAAAATTCTTTTCTTAAGGCACATACTTGCTCTCGGCTCAGTTTTTTTAGACACATTCGTCCTTGCAGCATGTTGATTTTAGAGCACTCTTGATTGACTTGAAGCGCACATCCTCTCCTCCTTCCTATCCCCTTTGGTTCCCTCCCCCCCTCTTCACATATGTATATTTCCTTTTCCTCTTGAATTGCTTCTCAACATCGCCTTCCAAGCACTCAACTTCTAAGTCATCCCGTTCGAGAGCAGCTCGAGCTTGTAAATGTTGTGAAACCGTCCTACCATCATGAAGCAAAACATCATGGGTCTCCCCCAGTTACTAGATCATTAGCTATAGGCCTCTCAAAGACAAGCATGACATGACCTGATATTTTGGTTTCCCGTTGGATCTATTATGTTACCCACCGAAAGCCCGACCTTTGATACACCCAAAGAACTCATCGTCTATAGCATCCTGAGGATAACTAAAGACTATATTCGCCTCCGAATATTTAGATCCAATGCAGGAATGAAGAATGTAGCATGGCAAACCTAGTAGATCTATTCTGGAGTAGTAGACTGTCTCATCTTCAGGCTTAAACAACCTGAGACCAAGACGGGCAGCTAGATTCTCATGACCTCCAATCTCCTCTACTATCTCGTCTTCTTCATTTGTTGTTGTGTTGCTTGGTTCACCACAAAGGAGCAAAGCGGAAACCCGATGTCCGTGAACTCTTGGCGAGATGGTGGACTACTAGATGAATCCTCTTCTGAAGAGGGCAAATTGAGGGATCTCGAAGACGTATCTTCACTTGAGGGGAACTCATTTTGTTTTACATCCCTCTTAGACCACTGAATGAATGTGCCTACTGCTTCACCAATGTTATCTGCCCCTCCGCAGGGGACTGGAAGCTCGGTCGATGGGATCACGGACTCCGTGACCTCAATAGCTACATTTGAAGGATCTATTTCCTTCCCATGAAGAGTGGTTCTATTCAAAATATGTCCCCGGGCAACAATTGTCCTTCCGACGAATAGGTTGTACAGGGGAAAATTGAACCTGTTTCAATCAAGCAAGTCGACACTTTTTAGAACATATGAAATAGGGTCATTTTTTATTGGTGGTGTACAAAAAAGCGAAATCTCAGCACGTCGTAGGCACCTTATCTGAGCGCTGCTTTTTTTCGCGAGACAGGCCGTACGGATGTAATGAAGTCTGGCGACGGGCGTAATGAAGTCTGGCGACGGTCATGATGAAGGGGGCTTACGAGCTCCGGAATGCGCGCCAAATGATTTGGGGTCCGATTCCTCCCAAGCTTCCCAAATTTTCTTTGGCTCTGCCGGAACAGTGCGCCCTTTGAAGCTCTTTTTTGCTCTTCAATCTCTTTTTCGTTCTGTCTAATTGAAGCGATGGAGCCAGCTTCGAAACAGGTAACAATGTTGAGGTTTTTCGCTCTGATTTATTACAGAGATTGAATTTAAAGCTTTTCCATTTTATTTGCAGCTGCTTGCCATAGGACGTAGAGTGAATTCGCTACTTGCCGTGGTCCGCCTTCTGGGAAAAGAAGCCCAAGCAATTGAAGCCGGAAGATGTTTCGAAAAATGAATGGTTACAGTTTAGAAGTGTCCCCTTGAATGTGGGAAAATGAAGATCAAGGACGCCCAACCGTGTTTCGGGGCTGAATTGATGATTTGATTAACAAGGTTTACCGTAAGAAGCCGGTTAATCACGGTTCGAACTCAATTTGCAAAGAGCTTTCGCATGGCAGCACACCAACAAGGCTCTTGCAAACCCAAAGGAGTTTTAGTGAACTGGGCTTCTTTTGTGTCGCGGACTTCGCACAAGGATTCCGTGAAGAAAAGGTCAAGGAAAAACCCATCAATACTTTTGAGAAGAACATTCGATTGTGATGGGCGGGTAAGAAAGCTCAGTGGAAATGAAGGGTGAGGCCGCGGAAATGGCTAATCAAAGTTGAAGAAGATGTGCCGAGGATGGAAGGCAGCCCGGCTGCTTCGAAGTTGTGTGCAAATGATTAGCGACTGTTCGTATTGCAGAGAAATACAAATTCAGATGTGACTTGAAACGAGATTTTGAAGATGATGCTGAATATCAGAAGACAGCTGCACATTTGAAGACAGAGGAGGACTTGTTAAAGGGTCTTCTCTAGCAGACTCTGTTGAGCATGGATAAGGGCAAGTACAACTCTTTGGTTGATGAGATTTCAATACTGAAACGAGATATAGCAGCATTTGATGTAAGTATTGAAAAGTGGCATTCAAAAGCAACTCAAATTTCTCGTACTCTGTAATAATAAGAAATTTCAGGCCATCAAAATCAACATGGGTATTTATAACTTTCCTCTATCTTCTACTTCTGAAGCTTGTGTCTTGTGTGGCCTTGATTTTAGTGATGAATACACCATGCATGTTCAGCTGAAGTGCAGCCATAAGTGGCACTTAGCTTGCTTTTCGTCTGTGCTGGATAGCATGCAGTGTTTAGGTGCAGGTTGTGATGAATCGCCCTTATGCACTTTTGGTTGAGCTTGGGCTTATGAGTGATCGACAAGTGCTCATGAGGATGATGCTAGCCATGATGAGGAAGAGTCTGGGGAAGAAATGATTACCGATGAACCCAAGAGTGGTAAGATCCAAAAAAAAAATTTGTAATTGATGAAGAAGGTAGCAGCTCGGACATGACAAAGGTGCCTCGAGGACAATGAAGAAACGCATGACGAGGAGTGCAAGAAAGAAAAAATACTTGAGAGTAAGTTTGTGCTTATTGACTTTGTGCTTATTGAGTCTTTGGATTCTAACCCGACTATGATGATGATGCAGATGAAGCTAAGCAGAGCCCAAAGTCTCCCAAACATCTAGTAAATAAAGGTGAGTGTTTTCATATTGTGATGCTATTCTTGTCTCATATTATGTTGATCTTGTTTGTTCTTCTTCAGCTGTGAAAGACATCAACATGCAATTCTTAATGGATGGACTATGTGCTGATGAAGGTGAAGAAGCTTTTGGCAGTCCACTCAGTAGCAAATCCAAAGGTATTGTATGTTTGACCTTCATTACTTAGATAGTTAGGCTGCTGACTTTAAATCTTTCTCTTTAAAGTTGTTTCAAGAGTGGACACCTTAAGGAGCCAACAATTATGCCAAGAAACCCGATGAAGGATTTGCACAGTGCTGATGTTCATGTTCATGGATGATGGAGCTGATGTTCATGATCTTTGGTGCTTTGAAATGTTGAACATTGGTAAGTGAGAGAATGTGTTCTTGCTGATTCCAAAGATCGTCCTATTATTGTTTGATTATGTTTTCTGATGTGTTTCCTTTTTTATATCAGTTAAAAGCAACGACATTGTCCAAAAGGAAGATGTTATTTCTTCTCCAGACAACGAGGAGGAAAATGGACTGACTCTTGCAGAGTCATATATGCTGCAAAGGTTTAAAAAAGAAAAAAATTAAGTTGTATCTTCTGACTGTGGGAACTTCTAATCTTCTAATATACTATCATACCTATGAAGTGATTTAAGTTATTGAAGATGGGATGCAATTTTGTCTGCTAAGCATCCTCCAATTTTGTACTTGGTTCAATTTTGTATACGGGTTACTGAATCAATATATTTATATATCCACCTTGTTGATGTTATGTGAGATGATTAGGCTGAAAATTAAATTTAAGACCATTGGATCGATTCTGATACCATTGAATTTTGATTAACCAATGATATTAACCAATGATATTAACCAATAGTTTTATTTTGATTAACCAATGATATTTAACCAATGATATTAACTCATTTGCATTAACCATTTGCATTAACCAATGGTTTTATTAACCAATGGTTTGAACCCATTTACATTAACCAATGGTTTGAACCCATTTGCATTAACCAATGGTTTTATTTTGTTCTTGGCATTTACAAGTTTAAATTGTCAATGAAATTGTTGGAATGAAATTGTCAATTGTATGGTTTTATTGTTAATTGAGTTGGTCACTTGTCTAATCTTTTGGTAATTTTAGACTTGGATGACTTGGCTGCCATATTGCCTGATGACTTGGCTGTTGACTTGGCTACTGATTTGCCTGCCACCTTGTCTGCTGACTTGTCTGTTGACTTGGCTGCCATCTTGCTCTTGCTGCCACGACCAAGCTACCGATTTGCTTTTTGCCACTTTGTCTGCGCTGACTTGTCGTTGACTTACCTGTGACGACTTGGCTGTTGACTTGGCTGCCACCTTGCCTGCTGACTTGGCTACTGATTTGCGTGCCACCTTCTCTGCTGACTTGTCTGTTGACTTTCCTGCTGAGTTGTCTGTTGACTTACCTGTTGTTTTGTCTGCTGGATTGCTGCTGCTAGCAACATCACATTGTGCTAATATATGTGAGCAAGTCTGCAAACTTTCAAGTATGTTTTCATGGACATCAGCTTCCAATTCAAATATATTACATCCCACATCTTTCATTTCAAAATTGCATGAAACAACCAGGTGGCTATAAACACTGCAGTCTGGCTCATATTCAAGCAGCTCATATTTGTTGTCTCCTACCAGTTTATAAAACTTGCCTGTCACAACGACTTCCCTCCTCCCAAATTTTTGGCCCCATGGGTCTTTGTAGGCCTTCTCTACAACATGCTTAGGTATAGTGCACTTTAAGATGTAGAAGTCAACCTTCTCTTTGTTATCTGCTGGAGCAACCACTGCAAAGTTCTCCCCTACATCAATAATATCTGATTTCCACTCAAAGATCCCCTCATAGACCGCCCATCCACAATGCAATCATCTTGAATCCCTGGTCTTAATTCTGAAAAAGTCCAGGTACCTATTCTATCTTTGTTTATGCACTTACTGTACTTACCCAACCAACAATCATGACAAAAGCACGAGTAATTCATATGTGCAACTTGAGTAGCATCCTTGGAGTTTACTGGCCTGATGCTATGGAATTTACTAGACCCTGATAAAGTAGCACAGTCAAATTGCTCAACTCTGCTTACTTCATCAATCTTTATCTCCCAAAAGTATCTAAAAACAATTAATAGTTTGTTACAGTTAGTAATGTTTACCACAAAGAAGCACGATCTGGTGGTATTAAAGACGGTACAAGAAAGACTAGTACAAGCAGATCTTCATTAACATATGCAGTACCTATGTTTGTCAGAATCTTTGAAGTGCTCCGTGCAGAATTGAACAACATCTCGGGCATTTCTTAAAGGTTTGGAATTTCTTTATAACATTTCATGGGTGAGTGCTCTCTTCAGAACAACCCCTGCCCCATCATGCTCCCCTGCAAGGTAACAAACAACTATCTTTAATGTTTTGCGATTCCAAATTTTAATGAGACATTGAATTTTACCTTTTCCATGATATGATGCAAAGTAGTTCCAGTGAATTGGAATGCCTGATAGCTTATAAAATCTACCAAGAAAATAGAAATTTCTTGCACCCTTGAACTGAGATGAGCAGCCATCTGACCACATTATATGGTTGTTGTATTTGACTTCTTTGTTGGCCAAGTAATCAGCATGCTTGTTAAGACAGTGCTGCACAAACAAGGTGTCATGCTCCCTATCATCCGAAATGTAAAAGTGTGTCTCCTTGATGATATTCCTATCACCTTTGCATAATGAATTATCCTCCACCTCTTTTGCAGTTGCATGCCTATAAGTGATGTGCACAAGTATTGTGCATTGGTCATTTCTCCAATGTAAGCTTTGGATTTCTTGTTGTATCTTGAAGGTATAGTTTTCAGCGAAATCAATGACAGATACCACTGTGTTTTCTGGGAAAGTGCCTAAACAATCTCTGAATTGTTTTGCCTGCCATCTATCCTCATAATTATGGGGAATGAATTCAGTTAAAATATTTTTAGCATATGACATCACATCTGCTATTGAATTCGTTTTGTATACCAAATTTCTACAATGCTTTGGAACCACCTTTGTCCCACCTTTGCCATCGGGTTCTTTTTGTTGATTCATAAACCTAAAAGCAAAGCAATGAGTAGTTTAATAAATCACAAAATCAGAAAGGAAATGTACATCACCCACCCTATCAAAAGTTTTCCAATCTACTAAATGCCCTGCAGCCTTGCTTAATTCTTTTGGACACATAGGTAACTTAGATGGGCCACAAGCAGTGCATTTCAGCAACATGAGTATACCACTCATCTGCAATGTCCTTGGAACATACAATTGACCTCCACAAATCACTTGAAGATTTGTAGGTCCTAGTATTAGCTTCACACTTTGCTCCAGCACCACAAACAGAACAAGTACAACTACAATCAGCACCATGAATCTTTGTATCCAACCTAATCTTGTTCAGTGCTTGTCTAACATAATCTAGTCTCATATGATACACACAACAACAAGTCTCCCTGTCCTTTTACTTTTTCGAACAAATGGAGGTTTCAAAGGTACCTAAAAGTCGAGAATGAAACTTCAATTTTGGATATTCTTTTTTCAAAACTAGCATAAAAAGAACACTTGCATTAAAAAAAGTAACAAGTACATTAGTATTGTAAACAAATGAATTATAAACTTAAAAGAAAAAACCAACCTCAGTTTCTTCCAAGAAGTGTAGAGCATGCATTATCTTCTTTCCTTTGCCAAACCTAATCTTAATAACATGTTTCTTGCATGGTGACACTTCCGGTCACGATGAGTCCAAAAATCAATTACTAATTTACGCTATTTTCTCGCTTAGTTTATCGGATCCGGTTTTCTTTTTGAACATTGACCATGGGCCATCACCAATTTCTGCTGTTTTTCTCCTCTGAGCTATTTGTTGTCACATATCTTCTATTCAAGTTTAGGCACTTGGAAGTTCCCAAACAATTAGTGCACGGACAACAAAGATATACCATGGTCGAGGTCCTTCTTGTAAAAGTACATCGATAGATCCGGCATGCTTATGGTTTGCAAGAGAATTCTTGAGGTTGTTAACTATCTTTCTCATTGTGTCTACTTCTTTCAATTTTAACATTTCAAATTCGGCGCACAACTTAGCAAAGACCTTGAAGAACTTCTTTCCTCTCATTCTTTGAAACTTTATGACATACCTCATTAGCATGGTCGCAATCAACCTCGGCAGGTTGTTGTTTTCTTCTCTTACTGAAAACATTCTCTTCAAATTCTTTGTCCTCTTCCTTCAATTCGGCTTCCCTTGCTCTCTTTCTTGCTCTCTGCTGCCTTCTCTTTTCTGCACTGATTTTCCTGTAGAGTAACAAACTATCTTCTATCTGTATTTCATATTCTGCAAATAGTAAACAATACTGAGAATGAAACACTACATATGAAATAAATTAAGCACCACATAAAATAGATTGCTTAAAAAAAACTGCACATGAAAGAATGTACCTGCTTCAATCTGTGTTTCATATTCTGCAAATAGTAAACAATACTCAGAATAAAGCACTACATATGAAATAAATTAAGCACTACATAAAACAGACTGCTTAAAAAAAACTGCACATGAAAGAATGTACCTGCTTCCACTGAGTCCTGCATGTGCTGATTTTGGATGTCATGTACATAATCAACACAAGTATCATCATATGTAGGAATGTTTGTATCCTCCACTTCTTCTGCAAATTAGGAAAACAGAAATTCAAGAACCAAAATAAAATTCCCATGGCATGCTGAAGAGCTGATTACCAGCAGGGCATTCATAGACAAAAGATTGTTGTATAGGCTGAGTATATGGAGTCGATCCATAGACAAAAGATTGTTGTATAGGCTGAGCAATCTTGGAAGCCGCTCCTTGAATTGGTGGGACTGCTCTTGAAGATTATGCAAACTGGAGAATAGATTGTTTGGATCAAACAGTACTCCATTCCTTGCAATGGCCAAACGAAAGAGATCTGGCCAATTCGCCTGCATTGGAAGAATTCTGGAAAAGAAAACAACAACTGCATTTTCCCAAACAAAAACATTCCTTGGGAAATTTGCCCGCCAATTCCAAATTCCAAACACCATCCAAGTAGCTATACCAGGGATCGCTGACATGGACAACAAATCGGCCGATCTTCCTGAATTGGTTACGGATCGAGCGTTCCGGAGGTTGGGAAATTTTGGCGGGCCTGGGAAAAACAGTGACGGGCGAGAACGTCACGAATGAAGGACGGTCAACACCCGTTAATCACCCTATGACATGCTGAATTGTACACCACCAATAAAAAAAACACCCAATAGACAAAAAATAAGCAATAAATAAGCGAAAATGGCGCCATTTAGTACAAAAGAATAAATTTTGGTCTAAATTTGGAGCCATTGGTCGAAACGGTGCACTTGGCGCCATTTGATCCAAATTCACACCTATGGCACATCCATAGGTGTGAATTTGGAACAAATGGCGCCATGGCGCCATTTGATCCAAGTGCACCATTTCGACCAAATGGCGCCATGGCTCCATTTGGCTCCAAATTTACATTTCAGCCGTGCACTATTTTCAACCGTATAGCGCTATGGCGCCATTAAGACCAACACACCATTTTAAGGGTGTATTTGGAATAGAATGGCGCCCTGGCGCCATTTGATCCAAGTTGGTCACATGGGGCGATTTGGCTTAGCTCCATCACAAAATCTACACGAGGTGCCTATGTTATGCATTCTTGCTCCCATTGCTGTATATGTGTCAATAAGAGCAGGCATGCATAACATGGGCACCCCATGCCAACTTTGCAATTGAAACCAAGGTTCTTAGTTTCCTAGCAGCATTCATATCAGCATTTGAACACGCTATACACATGGCAGCAATAGAACAGAATGCATACCCGAAACAGTGGACTTACTTGATATTAGATAGATCCATAGTGGTATGTCCTGGAGCAGTGGATGGAACAGGAAAATCAAGCTGATCCCAGCAGATATATTCGCAAAAGAATGCGCCAAGAAGAGTTCGCCAAGAAGAAAGCGCCAAGGATTCACCAAGAAGAAAGCGCCAAGAAGGATTTGCCAAGAAGAAAGCGCCAAGAAGAAAGCCAAAGAATCACCGGATTTCGTGGAGCTAAGAAGAAAGCGCCCGACAAAGACGATGCGCCTTTGCAAAGTTTCGCCTATGCCCTAAGAAAAGAAGCGCTTTATGCGAAGCCGGCAATTGAGACGAACAGCGGATTCGAAAAGCGCTCGAACCGCGGCACTCTAAAACGTCCTGCGGCTGCGGCATGGTCGCATTAAGTGGGAGCACGGCGAAAAGAGGGAGCTTTAAATGCAAAGTACAATTTTAAAAGCTGACGATTCAAATTTGGACAAAGGCAAATCAAATTTCAATTTACTGGCGGAATTTTGACTTTATGTTTATTTCATGGGCGGGAATTTTGAATTTTATGTTCAAATTTGGGCAAAGCGAAAGTAGGGGCGGAAATATTCAATTTCAAAATTCAAATTGTGGCGGGCATAGGCGCCTGGACCGCCACGCATGCATGGGCATGGCATGGGCGCTGGATCGCCCGCGGGCATGGGCGGGCATGGGCGCCTGGACCACCACGTGCATGGACGGGCATGGGTGGTTGGGGCGGGCATGGGCGCTGGGCGACCACGGGCCCCTAGTTGGCGCTTTGTGGTATAGCGGCAACCCGGCGCTAAAAGTTTATTATGCCTAATTGTTTTTCTGAAGCTTCTCATTCGGGTTTTTCGTTTTGATTCCGGCTCCTAAGCGCCTCGACCTTAGCCGCCCGGCGCCAGCCCCTAAGCCAGAAAGGCGCTGGCGCCCAGTGCCTAAAGCAACCCTTCTGAGTCCTTTGTTTTTAGTATTTTCTGGCGCCATTTCCCCACAGTTCAGCGCCTCAACACATCTAGATACACACCAGTTTTCGGACCAAATTCAAGGCGCTCAAAATGGAAATCGACAATTAAGGGCTTCTCGAATGTAGAGACGCGGACTAAGCGCACCTCAAAGGGCACGGTATGTCATCTACTTGCATTGTTTTGTTTGGGCTAAATAGCGCCACCGCGCTATTTAGATGCCTGGTAACCAGTTTAGGGTCTTATAGTTGACAAATGGCGCCATGGCGCCATTTGGATGCCTGAGTGCACTTTAGGAGTCTTAGCTTACTTTAGGATGCCTGGTAGCTTACTATATGGTCTTGTTGCTACCAAATGACGCCATGGCGCCATTTGATGTCTATTAGCTTACCATAGGGCCTTGTTGTTGGCAAATGGCGCCGCCATTTGATGTCTTTTAGCTTACCATAGGGCCTTGTTGTTGGCAAATGGCGCCATGGCGCTATTTGATGTCTATTAGCATACATTTGGGACTTGTTGTTGGCAAATGGCGCCATGGCGCCATTTTTATCTCCAGTCGATCCATTAACACTAATGGAGTCATTCGCATATGTATTCTCCTACAAATCGCAGGTGCCTCGACCCAGTCAGAGCCACTCTCCTTCCAACCATCTTCCGCGAATATTTGGAAGGGGAGGGGCTCGAGGCTAAATGAGGCCTCTGCGACCAAACGCAGGGAAATGCATTCGAACTGCTTCCATTTGCTTATGCACTGAACTCGGATGCAAATGGCGCCATGGCGCCATTTGCTTAGTCATCTGGTCTGCCTCCCAGTCCGAGCCACTCCTTCGAACCATCTTCCTCGAATATTGCGAAGGGGAGGGGTTTGAACTGGGTGGAGGCCTCTGGCATATGAACCGCCTCCATGTGCTTATGCACTGGACTCGGATGCAAATGGCGCCATTTGCCTACCACAACTGATTGTTATGCACGCTTGTTAAAACCATTTACCGATGCCTCTTTATTCTTGATGCCCCTTGGTTGCGGCTATGTTACGTCTTGGAAACACAATTTCAATCGAACGGACTATCATCTTGTGAGGCGAATCGGTGCATGGAAGTAATGCGGGTGAGCCCCTCTACTGCTACAGGCTTGAAAGGAGACTGCAGAAGAGAGCTCTGCCTCCTTATAAGGGAGATAGACCCAAAAACAGCTGGAATTTACCAGCCAGGTATCTTGGTCAACATGAAGATGGTTGTCAAGGGCGGTCGCGAGGATTGGATCCGGGTGGTCTGTGAGGATACTTTGCAGCAGAGAATAATTGTCTACTATGTGGACTGGAAGTTTTATGATCCCACTGTAATGTCTGCTAGCATTGCAAATGTAGCTGGTTCGGCGAAGAAGCAAGGCTGGGCGCTGCCGTCGTACAACAGCTTTGAAGAAGCTGACATCAAAGGCCCACAAGAAATCTTGAGGGGCTTTGCAAATCTTAAGGTGGAAAGGTCAGAAGAGTAAAAGATGGCAGAGAATACACTGCAAAAAAATTACGACCACCGGCATCTGTTTCCTCTGGGTGTCACATTTATAAAAAAAATAGACGTGTTCAAACTATATCAAGGGCCAGCAAATCTGACATCTAGATCAAGGAATATGGAGCACGTCAAAACGTTAGTGGAGTCCTTTCAGAGAGACCCACATCCAGTGTTCACTCCCGCTGATGTGATTCCATTCAATCCCCTCACAAACAAACTGGTCGCTTGGAAAACCGAGGATGACCTCATGGGGATGCACTATTATATAGTGAATGGCAATCATTCAGTTATGGCTGCTCAGCTTGTATGTAGAAGACTTAAAGACGACAAAGTCCCAAGAGCAAATGTCAAAGATTTATCTTCAACGGAATTGCCGAGTGTTATCTGGCACAGTCAACGAACAGGAATGCCTGCAGCTCAGTTGTGAAGTCAATGATATCACTGCGAAGACTATTTTCAAAGAGCCCTTCATTGATAACATAACCCACCTGCGGCAACAATATGCTCTATCTTGAAGCCCCGATCCATCGGACGCTCATGCTCGAACCATACAAGGTACATATTGTAATTGTTGGCAAGATTAGCAAATGGCCCCGGGCTTTCATTTCTTCGATAATTAGCGCCCTTGGCTTCATTTGCTCATTAAATGTTCCAAGGCTAACTTCTTGTTGTTTCCAAATTATCGGCTTTGGCTGAAGTTACCATCGCGTGGTAAGCATCCAAAAGATTTCAACCCGATGGGTCTTCATGCGAGAGGATATTTTTCAGTTATTCATGTCCCTATGGAACTTGTGGAAATCTGGCAAGCTAAAAGACAACAAGGGACAAACAATTACCTGTAACTAGGCAAAAGAATCTGACTACTTCAGTCAGACCTACCTGAGGTGCATGAGGGGGGCTCGACTTCACGAAGACCGGCCGGACTTTCGTTCGAAGTCTTTGGATGAGAAGACCTTCGTCAAGGTCACCAGTGATTATACAGGTAAGCAATTCTTCAAGGCAAGGGCAAAGACACTAAGATCCATATCATTCTTGAAGAAGGAGATTTTTGAATATGTGAAGGATAATTTTCCGAGGAAGTTCAAATCCTTCACTGATCTCAGTGCTTCCGTGCCGGGCTTCGAGGATACCGACCTCATTTCCATGGCCACCTTGCATAGTAAGTGGGTTGAAACTGGAGTGGGCAAGGAATGCGTTTTCGGTAACGTGCCACCAGCCTTGGCAAGATTCATACGCAATGCTGTCTTGCAGAGAGAGGATACTGAAGACTTCCGTTGCGAAGTTGAACTAACAGACAGCAGGGGGCAAGTTAGATGCACTCCTGTACCAGTATCCTTGATTGTCCTGGACACTAGAGGCATAACTCCAATATGGGACAAAACCACACTATCTAATTTCTTTAATCACCAAAGAAACACCACGGTGATTCTTTTTTGGATAGTGGTCTTTACAAGGCCAGAGCATAACTTTTTGATTTCATCTGTGTTGGATGATCTAGATTCCAGATCCAGAGTTTTTATTGGCACGTATGAGGACGAATACAAAAATCCGGCTCCCCGGGAGTTCGGGGAGGTCCATGCACTAGTGTGCGCCACAAAAATTCAGACCCTTTGCGCAGTCATCCCAGCCGATGAAATTGACCTCAAATTCCCCTTTAACGATCATCCTCAAGAACGCCACGGTTCACGTGCCTAACGAAGAAGACGAAGAGGTGGAGACCGAGGCTATGGCAGGAAAAGCTCGCAGCGGCCAGATTCAGTCTGGTGGCAAGGCTTGCCGGGGACATAATCATGAGAAACCAGCTGGGGCCTGCCACATGCTGCTACCTCGTGCAGAAAATGGTACCGCCAGGAACAGGGGTGTTTGATTACTTCTCCGTGGGTTCTTTTGGCGGGCTTCATTGATGAATAAGAGATTTTGCATTGTGTTCGAAAGTGACCCGGTTAAGCAGGAGTGCCTAAGGGGGATTCTTGATAGGCTTGACCGCCTACTGAATCCTATCATCGCAGTTCCTAGAGAGATAAAAGGTGCTGTTGTTGAAGAAGTTGTAGATCCACCTAATCCGTGAGATGCGGAAGCTCCACCCGATGTGGACTATGATGTGATCAAGAACACACAATTCGATCTGGACATTCTTAGTGATCCCAATTTCACTGCCACAGCGTTCGAGAGCTTTCAGGGAGATCCTATGGTTGCTTCTTCTAGCCATGGCCCTGGCAATACTGAACGGAACCGATCCTGGATGCGAACCCGATCCCGATGGAACCACGAATTTTGTGTGATTGTAATTTAAATTGTACAATAATCCTTTTGTAAATGACTCTCTCTTCGAAGTCCTTCCCTGTTTGTGGCAAATTTTTTGATATGCAAATCTATGAATTTGGAATTCTTAACTAATTTTGTGATGTTGTGTTTCTTTAGCTTCTTTATATGCACTGTTAGTATTTTTAATGGCGCCAATAAATGACGTTTTAGAGGCATATTTTTTCTAAATGGCGCCATAATTGCTCAAAAAAATGGCATAAAATGGACTAAAAAGGATTTTCGTTCCTAATTAGAATCACGAAATTTCTCATTTTAATGAAATTGTGCTTCTAGCAGGAGTAGAATTTCGTTTTGATTCATGGCAGAAGGATTATAGAGGCCATTTACTAGCACAGAAAGGAGCAAATTCTTAAACTATTGTACAAGCATTGCTTTAAACTGAGTATGTTGAAGCAGAGGGTTTCTGCTTTGTTTGAAAGGTAAGCTTCTATGATTCTGCATTTTTGGAGAGATCTTATCACCTGTGTACAGTCGTGTTCCTTTGTGTGCATTTCTTCCAGCAAGTTCCAGGTTTCTTGAGCTGGAAAAATAAGCGTAGAGCATACCTAGAGGGTTTTTTCGATGACAGGGAAGATCACGAGGCAGTAATCTTTTCCGCCTTCCATGATTATTGAAATGGAGTTCAAATCCAGTTTAGGGATCGCCAGTTTTCGGATTTATCCACAAGCAGGTACATTCTTTCTTCAGTAGCATGAGCAACATTATGGAGCCGTTCGGATTAATCCGTCTGTTTTTTCCTTCCTCAGATTATTGAGCGATGCCGAGGTCGGACACAAAAGCTTCAATCCGGAACTCATATCTTCTAAATCTTTTTGCCGCCAGACCTTTGATTCTAGAGACCTTCTGGAAGGAATATTGCATGCAGCAACTGGGTGATTGGTTACTCCGCAGTAGTAATGGTGCTTGGATGTTTTTTGTTGCATGACTCTGATCTTGCATCCCCCTGGGTATCAGTTTCTTTTGCGAATCTCAGCTTGGAGTTTGAGGAAGCAGCAGGTACGCACCATTTCTATTTGGCACTGGACGTAGATTTAACAAGAGTACTTACTGTTTCACAGAGTGAAAATGTCAGTAGAAGGCAAGCAATTTCCGCTTCAAAAGCAAGAGCAACAATCTGGTGTGGAGCATGAAATGGAACCCAGGCCTTGGGCCAAGAAGCCGGACTATAAGCCCTCATACAAGCTCAAGGTAAATTGCATTTGCTTTCTTTGTGTGGAAACTCTAAGAACAACATGCTAAATAAAGCAGAGGAGGACATTCAAAACCATCTTTAATTCGTAGGTCTCAGTTTGTTTCTTGGTAATGTCATCCGATGTCGTTTTCACAGTTCTGGTTCTACATGTTGTGCTACCCACAAACTCTTTAGAGATAAGAAAGGAAGCCGTGTATTACTTATTTGTCCTTGATTGGTGCCTTATTCTGAATCTAGAAAGTAAATTGATAGTTTATGACATGCCAATGATTTTGTATCTAATAGGATCAATGACGTATGTGCAAAGCCAAACAAAGGCAGTCGTGCTGAATTTCTTTGTCCATCTCTCATTATGCAGCAGTGATGATCGTGTTAATGCCATGTATAGAGATTGGTCGCCTCTTAGCCACAAGTAAAATGAAAACGTGGTATTTGCTTGCTGCATTATCTAAAGGGCAAGTATGCCATGGGAATACACCTCAAATTAGGCAAGACAACCAAACTGATGCCAACATGATATGTGGTATTCAAATATATTTATGCATTTTGAGGAAAAAGCAATTCAGGATCTCTAACATAAATCAGGAGCTCCCATCGTTTTTCCTTCTTCAAAATGCAGAAGCAAGGCATTTTTGCAGCACGAGAGCTTCATCGAGCAGAGCTATCTCATCGGCATCCGGTACACCTTATCCGACAGCAAGCAGGTAATTTATTAACCTTTTTGGGTTGCCCCTAAGGGGGCAAGCCCTTGTTGAGGTGGGTTTGTGGCATATACTAGGTATATGCCAATATATACCCAGAATATGCCAATGACTGCTAAAAACCCATCATAGGCTATAAATGTTAGGTTGCCCCTTTTGCCGGAGAGGAACTGTGGAAACCGGGAAACCGGTGCTCGCTCAGAGGGTTCTTCTTAGGAGGACAGATTTGTCAAGCCAGATGCTTAGCAGAGCGCATCGTACTCAGTTAGAAATTTTTGTGGCTGTAAAAACTGGGATTCAAGGTTATTTGCTTCGTGAGAACACCAATAATATTAAGACGAAGCTCTCGCAGATCCTCTTACAAACAAGGTGCCGCAATATTCTTTGTCGTCAGCTCCCAAATGATGATTGTGAATGCCGGATCTGTTCACAGAAGAATGGCTTTTGCAGTCCTTGCATGTGTGTGGTCTGCTCTAAGTTTGATTATGACAATAATACATGTCGGTGGGTTGGTTGTGATGTTTGCCTTCATTGGTGTCATTTAGATTGTGGGCTGACTATGTCCTACATAACTCCTCGAGGCACCCCAGGTGCATCCCAGATGCAGTTTCAATGCATTGGATGTGGTTCCTCTTCTGAGCTTTTTGGTTTTGTCAAGGACGTTTTCATGAACTTTGCCAAGGATTGGGGGAGGGAAACACTTGCAAAAGAACTGGAATACGTTAGAAGAATTTTTCAACAAAGTGAAGATACAAAAGGGAAGCATTTATGTTGGAAAGTCGAACAATTTGTTAGCTAAGCTAGAGGACATGGCGGATACTTCTAAAGGTCTGCAAGAGCATGCTCGGGTTCTTTACGGATATGTTCTTGCTCGGGCCTTTTAAAGTTTCAATTGATTACGGTCGATTATGTGGTTGATTCTACTGGATGTATGGCTCTCTTGTAGTTTTGTTTGTGGTTTTACATGTTTTATTCTATGTAATGGCTCTTCATTTGTTTGCTAATGAGGAAGTAGTAAGTTGTGCATGCACTTGAGCTTTAGTAAGTTATGGTACCCATAATCAAAACCTCTTAATAGTTACAAAATGTACTTGTAGCTGATTTGTTCTATGTAGTTCCTATAAGGATGATTTATGAATGTATGGTTAAACATGAAAATGATTGCAGATGAAGATCTTGACATTGAAGTATCACAAGGAACTGCAACAAAAAGTGCTCAACCTTCTGAAACTACAAAGAATGCTGACAACGGCAGAGATCTAGTGGTGCATCCTGTCACATTGCCTACAGCAAATGAGCCTCTTTTGACTTAGATAGAACCTGTACTGCTTTGCAAACTTATGATCGGGAGTTAGAAGAGAAGCGCACAGAAGCTGCTGAGATACAACATGATAGAGCAAGGCAAAAGGAAGAAATCAAGGAACTTGGTGATTTCAATTCAATGAAAGCCAGGCTAATCAATGACATACAAGATCTTTTGCAGAAAATGGAGGCAACAAAAAGTCCGTGTATTCTCGTGGAAATCAAAACGGATAACGTTCTACATAGTGCATGCTCTATTTTTCTCTGATGTAAGGTCCTCTTTATGTGCTCGAAAGTTGCATTTGTAATTATACTTTTGTACATCGAGACTTGAAGGCATGTAAATCTTTGCCACGAGAGAAGCGGCATGATTTGTAAAACCTCCCCTGCCTCATAGAAGACATCTATTTTATGTCATGTCTGAGGCAGGTCGGACTCATACAAACTCAAAACCCAGGCCTGCTTTAAACAAAGGCACGCTTTTAGCCAGAAATCTCAATGTTCACACACTTGTCCTCCTTAATAAGGTTCCCTAAATGTATTGTAAATTATCGTTGCCTGTGCCAAAATACATGGACATTACTTACCCTCTTATTGAGAACTGTTAGTTTGATCTCCGAATTGGCTTCATGGCTCTGAAGTCATCCATCAAACGAAACTAATATCAAAATGCCCCTCAATTCTCTGTTGACTTAATTCCTTATTTTGACAAGGCTTCTTCCAAATATGGCGTATATCGATGTTAACATTGTACCATTATAAAAGTCTAGAAAGTAGCATTTCCAATTTTGACTTTTCCCACATCTACAGAAAACAACTGTTTGTGGATCTGTTTTTGAACAAAAGTAAAGGAGGATTATATAGGCCTATTAATCACATGTCATTGGAGAAATATGAGATCCACAAGTCAAGCTTATGATGTAAAGCTACAAGATGTTATCGCAAAGGGGGTTCGTCCACTAAGTTTTTGAGCATTTGAGTGTTGAGTGTTGGGTCAAATTTGCAATAGTTTGGAGCTAATAGCTAGTAGGGCTTGCTATTAAATCATATGTTATTTTAGTCTAGGTTTGCTAGGCTCCTATACATCTTTTGTATTTTGAAAATAGGCTGGAAATAGGGCTCGCTACCATATACCCTTTGTATTTTGAAAAGATCGGGTCCCTTTGCTTGTTCTGTGGGCAATTTCCGCGACAAACAAAGTTCTCTATGCAGCAAGATGCAGGGTGCTTGTGGGTTGCAACCTTTTGACCAAGCATGCTTAATTAACCATGAGTAGATACCCTAGTTGATATATAATTCCAAATGTGCTCAAGTCAAGAAATATACGTCCGTTTTCTCACTCCGTTCTAAATAGTAAATGCTTAATTGATGTATGGTTACCCCTTATGATCCATTATGGACATGGAGATGTTACACCATGGAGATCTTACACCATTCAGCAACACAAGTGTAATTTTATCCATGTTTAATTGAATTTTTGGGTTGCCCCTAGGGAGGCAAGCCTCGGTCTATGTGGGTTTATGGCATATTCCAGGTATATGCCAGTATATGCCAGGAATATGCCAATGACTGCTTCAAACCTACTATCATGTGTAATGTGATTGTTTTATTGGCACTTGCGAGTACTGATATTTGGCTTGGAGAAGGCTCAACAACTCAAGCGCTTTTATCATCAGTTTCAGCAATATGCAGACCTGATTATGCTAAAGGTATTTTGTTTGTTTTACTTTGTTCATTTATGTGGAGAAAAAATAAATAGAGCTTTTATTATCTGTTATAGGTACAGTTTCTGGATCAACATCATTTGCTGATAAGATTTGGAAGTACTGAGGTGATTTACATCTTTTGAATGTCATTGATATGCAGACATTAATTTTCATGGTTTACAACTTTGAGACAACAGAAATTCTAGAATTTGAGCAGGTTTGTGACTTTGAATCTCTTGGCAACTATTTTAAGGGTTGAAAACATGTTGCATCTTTGGTAATTGACAGAATTCATCTGAAGAGTTTCTTCAGTTTTATGAAAATTTCTGCAATTTTTTTTCGTGGTACCCCCAACAGTCTATGCGATACATAACGTCATATTCAAATAATGTTTTTTTGCGGGTCCAACTATGAAAGCAGAGACTTGCAAAGATATATCATCATGCACAGGCAAATTCATCCAGAGGTCTTTGTATCATCTTTGTTACTGATGCTGCTCATTTGCAAGTTATTATTAGGACACTTGCAATATTGTCATTTAATGCACAATCACAAAACCCATTGGCGTTTTTAGATCATTCACTTTTTAATTCTGATGAAAAGGTATGGCATCAACAATGAAACTAGTAGCAAAGGAAATAATTGCACCATAGATTCATGTTTAAAGGAATATATTTGTCTTTAGGAAATTGATTGTTGAGCTGTTCTTTGCTAACCAAGTTGTGCCTACTTTTGTTCTTGTAGATTCTTTCGAGTGTCATATCACTGGCATAGAGAATCCTATCAAGTTCACTTCTACAAGACGTCCTAATGTGCTGAGGTTCAAGATTAAACCAATGTTTTTTTATGTAGTTTGCATCCTACGAGCATATCATTCTTTATTTGGAATAACTGTTTGGATTGGTTGGTAGAAATTTTGATTGATTGTGAAAACATGACTTTGAAGTATGATTTAAGCCACTTTACCCTCCGGCCATGGAGGGCAACCCTCCGTGCGCAGCACCTTGTTTCTTTAGAGATTTTTCTTTTTAAATTAGCAACGCATTGGGGCTATCCAGCTTATGTTCCAAAGGGATCTATTGCAGATTGAGTCGTCATGGCAGCTGGTTCATGTTTCTGAATTGTGAAGGCACCATCGCCCGGTTTTTATGCTGGGTTCCAGTGAGCAAATTGATGCTCCTACAAGATACCTGTAATGGGTGCACGCTTTCGGTTTGCCAATTGACTGTTGGTGAGGTTCTACAGCATTTTGGTGGTTTTGGAAGTAGTCCTTCCATTGTAGGTTGCTGCTCATGTAGTTCTTTTTTCTTGATTGTCTCATTGAGAAGTTGATTTTTAAATAATGCTCCATTTCGCAGATTTGAGGCAAGTAAGGCGGAAGCAACAGCATGCAACCAAGTAGGCAAATATAAAACTGCATAAACGGCTGCTTTATGCTTTAGTGAACAGGTTCAATCTCTCATTTGAAGCATGGTAATAAGGGACAATATTTGGAGAAATTTGGTGCAATCTCTCATTCAAAATATGCCAACAAGGGATAGTATTTGGGACATTTTTTAAGCAAGCTGCAATTTCTTTTTTCATTGCCATTTCTGGCTTGCAGATAACTTGCATAAACTCTTTGTTAAATCTAAAAGCATTGCATTATTAAGGTCTGCATACATGGAATACATGATTTGCAGAACTACAATTTGAAATTGAGTGCATCCTAAACATCAGGTGAACATATCATATTTTGTAGGACCTTAATCATGTAGAAGTAGCGATCCAATTTTTGTATCCAATGTGGTATATGTTCATCCGCCAGATGAGTCCATCGGGAGATCATAGGGTCCATATATGGACAGCTTTCCTAAACATATTTTTTATCTGTTTACTAATTTCCTTCGTGCTTATTTTAGGATGCTCATAGCAAAGCTCATGCAGTCTTGTTAGGTATTTTGGTGCCCAGTCCTAAATGCTTAGCGCAAAGTTATTGCAGCTTGACCAATGAAATAGGTGAAGCATCTTCAATATTTTCATTGTTTGTCACTTAAGGATAGCATTTTTTACATCCCACAATTCATTGAGAGGCAAAGCCATGGTGGTACAAGTCTGGCACTCCATGTGGCAATGTTTTTGCAATTTGTACTATTTTTGCCATATTTTAAAGGTAGGGAACTGCTAATTAAGCAGTCTTAAATGTGGATGAATATTGTTTTGGTTTTTATTCTCAAGGTGGTTTTTGGCGAATCAATACTCTGATCTTATGTTGCTGATTATAAATGTGTCACTGCGTAAAGGATTCAAGTAAAATGTAGGTTGGGAGCAACTAATTTGTGAAGATGGGCTCTAAGAACAAGTTATATTGTTGTAGCTTAATTTGTCATTTCCAGGTCATTCATATTGGGGCAGATGTTAGATGTCTTTCAATAACTGCAACATGATAGATAACAAGATTCATCCTAGTTAGTAGTTGGATTGACATTCTCACGTGTTGTTCTCAACAGGGTGACAGAAAGAAATAGGGTGGTAGATTGGTTAAATAGCCATGTGATAAGGCAGTGTTTGTATGATTCTTTGAGTCCCTTACAAGTTGTTGTGGCAGTTGTCCAAAAGGTACCTTCAATATATTTTAAGTGCACAAAACATCAAAAACTGGTGTTCATATGTGGAACTACACTGAAAATAGCTTAGTAGCCATGTTTGTAGTCTTCGTCAGGACAAAAGTTAGTGAAAATGACATTGTTGTTTATTTTTTGCACAATTGGTTGTTAGGAAATTAGAGGCCCAACGTCCATTTGCCTTGAAGGTAGCCCAAGAGACATACTGCCTCACAGCATGAGTTAGTTACACATTCGAAATACTGATATAGAGAATCGTGCACTGCAAGACAATCAAGTACTTTGCCATGCAAAAAATGCATATATAGAATCCCATGAAAATGGAGAATACATCATTTGTTTCTATGCTAATTTTCACACCTTTTAATGACATTTTTACAAGGTTCCCTAGATTGCTATGCAATTTGATTTAAATTGATTTTTTCGTGCAAAAGTCACACTAAAAACATAGTATTCCATTGATACCAAGTTTCCTTGAAGCAATTATTGTATTTTTGAACCTAGAGGCTATATCACTTATTTTGCCAAGTAGAGTAGTCGAGAATATTTGCAACAACTGAAGGTGCATTATCTTTAAGCAGTCTCAAGGAAAATAAGGAGTTCTCTTGGGCATTACAGTATCGTTCTCAGGCCTACGAGGAAAAGTGAAGGCAATGCGATAAAGAGAATCTTGAAGGATTGAGTTCGACAACTCTTACCAAAATATTGTTGAATGCGCCTTCCATGTATAAATTGTTCTATCTTAAAATAATGGGCATGCTTACAACAACATTTTAGATGATGCTACCATAGAGAAGTCCATGTGTGCATATCATTTATGATAATGGGGGTATTTCATGGGTAATTGCCAATTAAAATTTAAAGCTGGAATATCTAAAATTTCAAAATTCAAAAACACCCTCCAAATGAAGAGCATTTTTGAAAAAATGGTAATAGAGCTTTTGTTGCTCCTCAAATTTTTCACGAACATTATAGATTTGCATAAGATCTTACTTTAGATAGATTTTAAACATTAGTACAAAAATTGAACCCAAAAATGTGTCAGTGATGAACCACAATTACAAACACAAACCATTTCCGTTCTTGCGAGCATCAACCTGTAGTGTTGTTCGAAGTTGCATAAATATAGATGTTAAAGGCCAAGTAAAAACAGAAGCTAAGACATTAGCCCGGCAACGCCGGGCACATGTTTACTAACACTTAAAAACAGTCTTATAAATTAATGATGATTTCTAGAAACTAGTGTGAAATTTTGAATTAGTACCAAGAATATAATATGAACCACTATAGGTTTTGCAAAATCAATATATGCATAAAATGCATCATTTGAACTATTGTACGATTGTAGAATTCATATAATTAAACACAACATGAACTAGCAATGATTTTCCTAAATCAATGCACATCTAAAAACAATCTTACAAACTAATGATAACTTCTAGAAACTAGTGTGAAATTTTGAGTTACTACAAAAAATATGATATGAACCACTATTAATTTTACAAAAGCAATATATGCATAAAATACATCTTCTAAACTATTGATGATTTCAAAAAACTATTTCACGATTAAAGAACCCATGTAATTAAACATGATATGAACTAGCAATGATTTTGCTAAATCAATGTACAATTAAAAACAATGTTACAAACTAATGATGATTTCTAGAAACTAGTGTGAAGTTTCAAATTAGTACAAGAAATATGATATGAACCACTATTGGTTTTGTATAACCAGGAAGGACATATGGTGTTTTTTTTACATTATGGATTGTTATATAAAAAAACCACATACATACTGGTTTTCATGCTAATTTTTTATACAAGTTCATTTTTGGGGGTCTTATGTTCATGGGCAACTGAGAACGCAGGTAGAAGTGTGGGCCTCGAACCATGGTGGGGTTTATGTGTTGTTTGTAGTGTGCCACCTTTACCTGTTCCAGAGCATGGTGGTCCCAGAGCTTCCCCAGGAAACAAGAGTCCAAGTACCCCCTCAGCCTATCCCAGCCGGCGTCTGTGTGCACCTGGACGCACCTATGTGCGTCTACGTTCCAGCGCACCAGCCATAGAAGTCTTACTATAAAAAAAAGATACTATTAGTTAAGTAGATCAAGACTATTATATCCACTAAAAAGAGGCTTACCGTGTTGGTATAGGATTTGGTTGAATAGTGGGAGGTCAACGGTTCAAGTCCCCGTACTACACTTTTATAAAAAAAAAAGTTGTTGTGCAGAGCAAAAAGAGTACTAAGTGTGTAGAAGAAATATGTGAAACACCTCCAAGGTTCAAGTCAAATATATGAAACACCTCCCAAGGGTTCAAGTCCCTATACTACACTTCTATAAAAAAAGAAAAGTTGTTGTGTAGAGGAAACAAAGCACTAAGTGTGTATAAGAAATGTGTAAAACATCGGGAGCCAGGATGTATGCCAGTTACGTACGACCAGGCGGAGTGGCATAAGATCCTCCTTTGGGCTCAAGTGAAGATACTTTTCCATCCACATAAGGATCTATTTCTCAATATATTACATTTAAGAAAGCTTGGCGTGGTAGTAAGTGCTTAAGGCTTTAGTTGGGAGATCACGAGTTCAAATCTATGTGACAAAAATGATATTTATATGGTGAAAATACAACAAAAAATTTATATGGCGGAAATACGTATTTTTTTATACGAGTGTGTGTTTGGAAAAATACAAAAATTTTATATGGCAGAAATACGTGTTTTTTTATACGAGTGTGTGTTTGGGAAAATACGCGTTTCTTTTGAGATCCCAAGACGACGTCTTATTTGATGTCGTCTTGATGCCGGATGCCAGTGCCCCTTGAGTAATTGGACCATTCCCGACACGTTGGTGCAAAAATTGCCTCCATACGAGTTATTTAGGAAGAGTTGTGGCCCTTGGAAACAAGAGACCTCCTTTTCTCCAAGAACTTAACATACTCAACTATAATAACTCACACCTTCATACCTAACTAGTTTAATCCTCTCATAACTAGGCCAACATACATACTAGCTATGGAATTGGAGTAATTCAGCTTAAGTTAACATCCTCTACAACCAACCGATCTACGAGTTAGGTTATGGCTAGTGCAGAGATTTGGTCTACCAAAATCATGCTTTGATACCATTGTGACGCTCCCAAAATCCCAAAATCTATACGATGCTCCCATCGTACAGATACGAGAAATTCCCCTCCCGTGGCAACCACATCACCATGGAAGGCCCTCCGTCTAACTAAGACCACTTGGAACAGCCAAGTGTCCAGGTGAGGAACACGGAGATGTCACTCGTCCCACATCCTCCATAATCATGCTCAAAATAATATACCACCACAAAGAGTGGTCCATCCATCATCATCATCTACATGGTAATACAAGTACGAGATAACATAAGCAATATACCATAGATAAGGGCTCTACCCTGGGCTCAGACTCCATGGGATCGACTGACAGTCAGGGCCTCAAGGTGACAGCAGACAGACGTATAACATGGCATTGGTCGGCATAGAACAATGGCTGGATAGTCCACTCCATCCGCCCCTCCTGTGCACACTTTGCAGATAGGCTGAAACATGATATGGCGTGATTGTAGCCTTCCAAAGCTGCAATCTCATGGAATCACCCTATGAGACTACTCCAGGGTACATCTCCCTGGTCCGATGAGACAGGTCAGGGAGGTGTTCCCTCCCCAAGCATGACAGATCCCTCGGTGTGCTAGAGAACACGTGCCACATCAATGACCCCCGCATCCGTACCCGACTTACTCCCCTAAATCTAAAGGCTGGTTCACCTACCCGTTCGGGACCCAAGACATCCATATAGGCATGTCTCCTGTGACCCAGGAAGTGTCAGACGTATACCCATCCCACACTCAGTGACCGATTCTAAGCCTAGCACACTGTAGGAGTCCTGTAGTCACGTTAGGCAAGACCCCATCCCCGTTTCACCATCATACCCATTATCTAGTGCTGAATCACAACATAGCATCCAGAGCCAGGTGGGCTCTTGTGCACAGGCCACATTTACTGGGTCTTAAGGGTTCTAGCTATAGACATCTCTACTTCTAGGAAGCTTTCAGGTCTCTACTTTCCGTTAACCGCAGACACACAGGAGAAACAGAAAGAGAGAACATAATCATAATCAAAGTATCCATCATCATCTCAGTAACACATAAAAGAGAAATTAACCATTCCATCTAATCAGAGAAGGGTTAGCTGAAGTACGGACTATCTAGGGACTAACCGGTCTCTTGGCTAGAGCCATTGTCATGAAAGGCTTCCATTCTTCAAGTCTAGTTGCAGTAGCTGGTAGCTCCTCTTTCCTCCAACTCTCCCCAAATCGATTTGGGGCAAAATTGGGGGTAGGGCCCCAATTTGCCCTCCAAACTTAGCAAGTTCCCCCTGGCCAATCGATTTGGGTCAGGTGGCAATGCATAGTTGGCTGGCTTTTACTAATTAATAACCTAATTAGCCTAATTAGGTTATTTACTCATTAATATTTTAGCATAGCTAATAAAAACCTTTTAGGTTAGCTATGATTCTGGTTCTCCATCCTTCTAATTGGGGTAGGGTTGAATAGCAACTCCTCCTCCACCAATCCCTCCCCCAATTTAGGTGTTCCAAATTGGCAAGCCTATCTTGCCCAATCGATTTGGGCTAGGTGGCAACTCTAGGTTGGTTAATATTAACTAGTTTAATATTTTAACCCCTTTTAATATTAGGTTAAGCCCTAAATTCGAATTAGGATTTAGGGTTAGGTTTCCACCCTAATAATTAATGATTAACATAGCTACCCTTAGCTTATGAATAATTAATGCACCATTAATTATTCATAGTGACGTGTCATGTATTTATACCCAAAAGGCATATAAAATAACATTAGTTGGAGTGGAGTAGAGATGATTTTACTTCTTGCCACCCATCAGTTTCTAGAACTGGTGAGTCAAGCACATCCATGCTTGGTCATAAGCTTTTAGAAGACGAAATCAAGCTTAGGGGAAGTTTTCCAAGGACTACCAGTTATCGACCGGTCTTAAATCATATCTACACGCGCCCCAAAAGGCTTTGCCCTACCACAGATGCGGCATCGGCTCGAGGCCAAAAGGCATATAAATACGTGGAACGTCACAGATATGCAATAACTCCAAAACCTGCTTCCAAAAACATGCGACAAACTGAGGTCCACGATCACTGACAATGGTATCTGGCAATTCATGAAGTCTGATTACTTCTCAAAAAAGAAGATCAGTTGTTGGCCCTCACTGGTGATGGTGATGTTGCATGGAATAAAATGAGCCATCTTAGAGAAATGGTCAACAACAACCATGATGCATCATAACCCCGACATAGTGATAGCTCTGGAATAAAGTCTACAGAAATACTCTTCCAAGTCTGTGATGACTATATGGTATTCTTATCATGCGAGCATTATACTCGTATATGGTTGTCATACGAATGCAAAAGGTCATAACCCCGAGATAGTGACAGCTCTGGAATAAAGTCTACAGAAATACTCTTCCAAGTCTGTGATGACCATATGGGTATTCTTATCATGCGAGCATTATACTCGTATATGGTTGTCATACGAATGCAAGAAGGTAGTTGCACAGAGCAAGGTTTAAACTCGCAACCTTCTAGTTGAGAGTCGAGCACCTTTGCCAAGTGCACTATCAATACTTATTGAAGATATTCCCTCATGTCTTTCTCATATGCAGGGCTATTCCCAGGAGGTTCTCGAACATTGTAGAACCTACTTGCATCACGACACTTAGTGTGATCTCATTCATTTGAGTGGCATGATCCTGACCGTCGGCCTAGATATATAAGGAGGCACCTCCTTCTTGTTGAACCATTCCAGTTCAACGCTAGTTTTGAGCCTTCTAGGCATCTGTCTCATGTTCCTGCTTGCCTTCGGGCCATTGTACTCTTGATTGCTGTTCATATATCAGATTCTTTATCAATCTCGGCATATTTCTTCCGTATTTCTTGCATATTTTCTACGTATTTTTCTTATTCTTGCATAGATTCATGACAATTTGAAGCGGAATCCCTTACTGGTTCTTGTCTGCTCTGATCCTAAATATTTCTTTATTCATATTGGGCAATTCTTGTCTCTATGGATGAGGTTTCATCATTATGGCAGGTCCAGGAACTTGTTCAAGTATGCCAGCAGTTGCAGTTGGATAACAAGGAGCTCTGGGAACGGTAGCTTCTCATGAGTCAGCCTCTAGCTCCGATAAGACGTCATCGGAGCCTAAGATTAGCCTGTCAGAAAAAATTGATGGCACTAGATGCAAGCTTCGAGGTTTTTCGAATCAAATTCGACTTGCTATTTGGCTCCACCCTCACAGGTATCCTACTGATTGGGAACATATCGGACTAGTTAGCTCTCGTCTTTCTGGGTCAGCCTTGAGTTGGTTCGCCCCCCTACTGGAGAAAGAGGCTCCCCGGGCATCGAAAAACTAGAAGTTAGTCTCCTAAATTTTCGGTCACAATCCTTATTTTTCGGTTCGATTTTTTATTTGCCGGCAAAAAAATTGTGGGGTTTCCTTCAATTAAATCCAACAAATAAGCTTGAGTTTATATTCAAAATCCATTGGAACATGACATTTACCAGCAAATTATTTGGTTAGAGCTATTGGGGATTTCGAAGCATGGGGCTCCTGAGTTGCAAAATTTTGCTTTATTTACTATTGAACTTGAGGCGTGTTTTGGAGACACTGATCGGCAACACACATTAGAAAATGAACACATTTTAAGGTTGAATTTTTAACCTCCAATAAGAGGCAATTCCAAGATATGTGGCGGCTTAATGTTTATGCCGGGATTTTTTCATTATAACTTTTGATCCCGCGATTCAAATTATTTTTTGTAGTAATAAAGTCTTCACAATCTAGTGATAACCCATTCATACATCTTTTCGATATAAATTATAAGAAAAAGCAAAAAATCACATTTTTTTTAGGTTAACGATTGACTATATTGAAATACATCATAACCATATAAAAAGATCTTTTCATTCCAAGATCTAATGCAACAAACGCAACATTTTGACAAGTGGATCAAAAGTTATAAAAAACAACAACAATGAAGTTGTTGGTGCCGCATTAATTGCGGTAAACCATTCCATTGGAGGATTCTTATGGGGATGAAATGAGATCTCAAATTTCCTCTAGCAAAGAACCAAGGTTGGCAACCTCGGCAAGGTCCGCTTCAGCGTGCCGTGGATAGGGTAAATGCGTTTTTAAAAATATCACGTATTTTGAAAAATACGATTTTTGAAATACCGCCGTAAAAAAATTTAATACTTTCGCCGGTAAAAAAAAAAATTCAAAATATTTTTTGCCGAATTTTTTTGGACGTATTTTTGACGTATTAAACATCAAATTTATGTCGTATCAAACGAAAAATACGTATTACGTATAAAACGTATACAGTATTGAACCTATCCCTGGTTTATGCTTCTAAGTTCCGACAGATTGCCATAGACACAGCCTGGGAAGATGCGGCTCTTCGGGACTATTTTCGAAGAGGGCTCTGCGTGGATATGAAGGATATGTTGCTGACTATGGAGGATCTCAGACCCTTGGATGAAGCTATAAAGTTTGCGGTTCGTTGTGATAACCGTCTTTTTGAGCGTAGGCAAGAAAGACGAAATCAGCATATTTCTTTACTTGCCCAGGCTCCAGCAATCAAAACAGTTTTTGCGCTGCCCACTTCCCCGAAATCAGTTGACCCAGTGCCTATACAAATTGATGGTGTGGTCGAGGGCCATTGTCTGCAGCTGAGAAGCAACGCCGAAGAGAGGCTAATCTATGCCTCTATTATGGAGGGGTTGGCCATATTGCTTGTGTATGTCCTGTTAAGCGATGAAACCGCCCTCCGAGTAGTAGGAGTATCTCGACGGCTGCCTGACATTCCTCCAACTCCTCCCACATGTGACGAAGGTTTTATTCTCTCGGACAAGGTCAGTAAAGAATTTTTTTATCTCTATTTGATTGGAGCCAAATGGTGGGAGGATAGAGGCGCTGGCGTTACTTGATTGTGGTGCAAATGCCTGCTTCATAAATAGTGTGTTCGCTATTAAGCACACCATTCCTAGAAGCAGGGTCAAGAGCATCCTAGCTCTGTTAATGTGATTGATGGGTGTGAGATCTCTTCAGGTGCAGTTAGAGAATGTACTGCACCTCTTCACTGCTGGTTCGAGGGAGCTTCTTGTAGTATTTCCTTCAATCTCATCGTTAGCCCACATGCGCCAGTAATCTTGGGTCTGCCCTGGCTCAAGCTACATAACCCACAGATTGATTGGCATACTAGATCCTTTTGGTTTGCTGGTTCGAGCTCTAGTTCCAGATCATCTACAGTTCAGGCCTCTGTACTAGTATCTACTTCAGTCCGTACAGTATGGGGGGTTCTGATTCCGTCCTTACTATTTTTGTTTCTGCTCCACGTCCCGATTCGGCTCTTGTCTCTACTATAGTTCATGTCTCAGATTCTGACGATGTTCTAGATGATGTCCCAATACAAATTCTTGCTCCAGTTCTTGCCTCAGTTTCTAGTCCATTTTCTGTTCCAGTTGCTCCTACTTCTGCTCCTGTTCCTACTCTCACTCCTGTTCTTGCTCCTGCTTTTTTAGAGACTTCTTCATGCCTTCAGCTACGTATCTCAAAGATCTCTCTTCACAAGTTTATCAGATCTGGTAGGCAAGATCCTATTTCAACATTTGCAAGCTATGCTATGTTAACATTTCAGCTATGTCATCTGGAATGCAAGTGAGTTGGGAGGAAGGAGTTCATCACGTGGATTGGGAATATGTAGTATGAATCAGAGTGTGCTATAAAGACTGCCACATGAAACAAATGTTATAAGTTTACCATGGTGGGAGTGTTGAAAATGTGAGTCATGTCATATTATAAGGAATTTAGAAAATTGTCATCTTATATTCATGAGAAGCAGTGGCAGTGAATATATTGTAGCTACAAAAACAACCTATGAGAAGCAGTGGCAGTAGGTCGTAAAGTCAAGAACAGTTGAAGATGCAAACGAATGCATATAAGTGCTTTATGTGTTTTCCTAAAGTGCTTTATGTGCTTTTCTAAAGCAGGTATGTGGGATAAATCGAAAGTAGCAGATTTCCTTAGCCAAGCCTGTGGGATATAGTTCAATAGACAACAGCCTCAGATTGGAAAGCATGAATGATGCCTTAACCGCCGGATTGTACTATTATAAGGTGGAGCAGAGCCTTGAAGAAGTATTCGGATTGAAGAAGGCAAATATCCGTCTCAAGCAAGGTGCTCGATGGCAGTCAGCATATGAACAGTGATTCGGTCAATGCTTCTGCTACAGTACAATAGTTAATAATTGATTTCTAATGGTTCTTATGTTATAAAAGAGAGGGGAAGACTATGCTATCTAGATGCATGAAATTATTGACCATAATGTGGCTTCCATTGCATAGTGAGGAGAACTTCTAGATATTTGAAATCAATTAATCATTTGTTGTATTATTGACCTTGAAAATATTATCCTAAGGTTGTTGCAATAGTATTGTAGCCTAGTGACATCTTTGCTAAAGGATTTCCTTATTTTATTACTGGATTTCAACAGTGGTATCAGAGCCTATAAATCCAGAAGAGCAGGGTGTCTACTCGATTTGGAGCCAACCTCTTAAATTCCATAGAGGTGTTCAAAGGAGAAACAGGTTTTCAGGTTTGGAAACAAAGTATAAAAGAAGTGTTAGAATTTGAAAAGTTGTGGTACTTGATAGATCCTAATGTAACTAATACAGTTCAAGCTTCTGGAGCAGAAGGATCTGGTACTAGTCAATCTTCAGCCTCTGTTGTAGGTGGTGGAGCTGCAACTTCTTCTGAAACTGCAGCAAGTGCTGGTGGAGCTGCTACTAGTCCAGCAAGAGGAGTTGTTTCAGTAGCCAGCATGGATGAGAAAGCAAGAATTATGGAAGCTCAATCCATAATATGTTGGGGACAGTCATTAAGTTGAAGCTCAGAGGTAAGTCCCCTGCTGAAATGTGGAAATACATGCTGGATAATTATGAACAAAAGTCATCTTCACAAATAGACGTTTTGGAAAAACAATTAAGGAGGCTTAAGTTATATGAAAAAGATAATATTGCTGAGTTTCTTGAAAAATTTGAATCAATAATTGCTGACTTAGAAGGAGCTGGAGTTGTGTTAAATGAGGACTATCAGTTGTTAGCCATCTCTAGGGCAGTCTCACATAACACACAATTAGCTACACTGTTAAGAAATGTGGCTAGGTCAAAGGATCATGCAATTAGAATGATCAGGACCGAATTTGAGCAGACCAAAGCTGATGATGAAGATGAGTCATAAGTTATGTTTGTCAAACAGAAAAAAGGAAAGAAGAGTTTTGATAAGAAACAAATTGGTCCTTGTTATAATTGTGATAGCTATGGTCATCTTAAAGCAAATTGTCCTAAAATTGGCAAGGAGGTTGTTTGCTATAATTGTGAAGGTAAAGGGCATATAGCATCAAATTGCTCAAGTCCAAAACGAGGAAAAGCAAAAAGGTTTGAAGGCAAGAAAGGTGGAGGTTACAAAGCTAAACCTAGTTTAAATATTACACGAGAAGCAAATCTGGAAGAAGGGGAGCAAGATGAAGACATAGAGGTAAATATGTCAAAATCTCAGTCTAAGATTAAAGGAAAAATTGACACTGACTCACTTATCTTAGATTCTGGAGCTGAAAGATCCGTGACAGGGACTTCAAGGATGCTTAAAAATTGCCAGAGAAAAGAAGGAGGACATGTACAGTTTGGCAATGGAGATGTAAGAGAAATAGAGAGTGCTGGTGTTTTGGAGTTGTTTGATCTAGAAGGGAAGGCAGTAAAATTGAGAAATGTCTTATGTATACCAGGATTGATAAGGAACCTCATCTCAATCTGTCAGCTGGTTGATCTTGGTTACAAAGTTGTGTTTGAAAAACTCTATTGTAATATCTTTCTTGGAAATAAAAAGATGTTTGTGGGAAAAAGAGTTGGGAACTTGTATGGATTAAACAAGCAACATTTATTCTCCAGTATTAATTTGGTAACATATCCAACTCTGAGAATCTGGCATGAAAGATTATGCCATGTTAATCTTAATACAATAGAGGTTTTAAACAAAGAAGGTTTTATCAATGCAAATACAAGTCAAACTGAACAACAAATATGCATGGGATGCATGCTTGGAAAACACAATAGATTGCCCTTCAAGAAAACAAATGGAAGAGCAAAAGGCATATTGGATTTGATACATACTGACTTGTGTGGGCCTCTCAATGTTATCAGTTTAAGTGGAAAAAGATACTTCATGACTTTAATAGATGATTAAAGGATGCAGCATTTAAAAAATTCAAACAATTTGTGAATGAGATGGAGACTGAGACAGGAAGACGAATTAAATGTCTAAGATCTGACAGAGGGGGTGAATTTCTTTCAGGAGAATTTAAAATATTCTGCAAGAATAAGGGCATTAAAAGGCAACTTACATGCAGTCATTCCCCTCAGCAAAATGGTGTTGCTGAGAGGAAGAATAGGACAATCCTAAATGCTGTCAGGAGCATGTTGAAGTCAGCAGGTCTTCCAAATTAGCAGTTCAAACTGCTGTGACTATTCAAAACATGTTACCATCTGTTAGTCTGCAAGGAGGAAAGAAACCTAACTATGATAAGTTGAGGGTATATGGCTGCTTGACATTTATGCATATTCCAAAAGAGAATAGAAAGAAGTTGGATGATAGGGCCTTAATTACATACCTTGTTGGATATGATAATCAATCCAAAGCTTACAGGTTGTATGATCCTAAGGCAAGAAGAATAGTTGTTAGCCGAGATGTTACATTTGATGAAGCACAAGTTTACAAGGTATTGTCTAAACCTACAAAGTTATCTGAAGATGTCAAGCTGGAAAAGGAACCTGAGGTAAATAGTATATTTGAGATCTTGATGTTCCTAAATCCTGAAGTACCCAAAACACTTGATGATGTTTTAATTTCTAAGGATAAAAATCATGGTATATGAATGCTATGAAGGAAGAAATGGATTCCTTCATTAAAAAAATACGGTACTTTTGAGGAAGAAATGTTAACAAACCAGAAGGGAGAAATATAGTAGGTAGCAAATGGATTTTCAGAATCAAAACTGGAGCTGATGGGAAAACATCTAGGTACAAGGCTAGATTGGTAGCTCAAGGTTTTTCTCAGAAAAAGGGCCAAGACTTTGATGAAACATTTTCTCCATTGGTTAAAATAAATAGTGTCAGAATGTTACTGGCTTTGGCTAATGCATATGACTTAGAAGTGCATCACATGGATGTCAAAACTGCTTTTTTGAATGCAAAATTAGAGGAGGAGATTTTTATGAAACAAGCACCAGGATTTGAACAAGGGGAAGATAAAGTTTGGAAATTAAAAAGAGCAGTGTATGGTTTGAGACAGTCTCCCAGAGAATGGTACAAATGCATGGACACCTTTCTTGTTGAACAAGGATTTATCAAACTAGCAAATGATGGGAATTTGTATAAATTTGAATGTCAAAGTGGCTGGTGCATTATTGCTTTATATGTTGATGATAATGTTATGGTAGCCAAAGGTACTAAATGTTTATTAATGTGCAAAAGGTTATTGAAAAGCAGATTTGAAATGTCAGATCTAGGAGAATTGAGCAAGTTCCTAGGTGTTGAGGTAACAAGAAGAAGGGAGGAAGGTGTTATTTTGCTTGTTCCTGATGGGATTAAACCTGAGTGACCTAATAGAAGAGGGGCAGTGGAATGAGGAGTGGACAGACATAGCGACAAGAGCATGGCTGCAAAGACATACAGGACCCAAGACAGACTGGCTCATATAAGTTTTTAATCCAGACCAACAAATAGGACATCAGATATACCGGGATAACATATTGGGGAAAAACAGAAGGGACACACTGGCCAGATTTAGGATGGGAAGCCATGATCTAAGAATCGAAAAAGACAGGTGGAGAGGGGTAGACAAGGAGGACAATATATACAGAATCTGTGACGGGGGGAGAATAGAGGATGAGAACCACATGATTAGTGATTGCCCGATATATGGAGACATCAGGGACAGATATAGAAATATAAGGTGGGGGGAACCAGTCCACAGACTGATGAAGAGGACAGAATCATTACGGGATCTGGCAGACGCGATCCATAGTATGACAATCAGACACAGAGAAGTACACAGTGAAAGAGGGCTTGTAATATGATCCGTACAAAACGAGTCATATAGCCTCACAAAAATTGCTCAGCTAAAAGCTGATTGATAACGACGCATCACTGCACGGCCAAGAAGCCGAGGTAAAGCGGGATGCCGGTATTAAAAGAAAAAAGTCAGCCTTCAGAAAAGGCTACATTATAACAGCGTGATGTGCTAGTAGCACCCTCTTAGGGAGCTCGCCCATGCTACACAAGTCCAGGGGCCTTATGGCACAAGGGACATAAATGTATTCTATTCTATTCTATTATTTTAACCCAAAGGGAACAGATCAAAGGTATGCTGGAAAAATTTAATATGACAGAATGTAATGTTAGCAAAACACCTGCTGCCCCAGGACACAAACTTTCACTGGACATGTGTCCAAAAAATGATGAGGAGAGAAAGGCTATGGAAAAGATTCCTTATAGATCTTTGATTGGATGTTTGGCTTATGTAGCTAATTGCACAAGACCAGATATTGCTCACAGTGTCAATATGCTCAGTAGATACAACAATGATCCAGGAAAGGATCATTGGATTGCTGCCAAAAGAGTTTTAAGATATTTAAAGGGTACCATGGATATGGGAATCTCTTACAACTCAAAAAACTTAATATTGACTGCCTATTGTGATGCTGGCTGAGCAGGGGATTTGGATGCAAGGAAACCCACTTCAGGATATCTTATGATGCTTGGAGGAGGTCCAGTAGCATGGAAATGTAAAAAGCAGTCATCCATAGCGTTGTCAACAGCAGAAGCTGAGTATGCCTCAGCCACATTGTGTGCAAAGGAGCTTATTTGGGAAAGAAGATTAATATTGGAACTTGGAGTTAAGCAGCCAGATTCTAGTGAGATGCTATGTGATAGCACAAGCTGTATAGCCATGACTAAAAATCCAATAATGCATGAGAGATCAAAACATATAGAATTAGAGATGCATTTTATCAGAGATGTTGTGTGCAAAGGGTTGATACAAGTCAGTTATATTAATACAGCTAAGCAGCTAGCAGATATACTTACAAAGGTTTTAACAGAAAAAAGGTTTACTGAACTAAGACAACAATTGATGTTTACAGATGCAGGCTTGAATGTGACATGAGGTGCAGACATGAGTATGACATGAAGGGGAAGATGTTGAAAATGTGAGTCATGTCATATTATAAGGAATTTAGAAAATTGTCATCTTATATTCATGAGAAGCAGTGGCAGTGAATATATTGTAGCTACAAAAACAACCTATGAGAAGCAGTGGCAGTAGGTTGTAAAGTCAAGAACAGTTGAAGATGCAAACGAATGCATATAAGTGCTTTATGTGTTTTCCTAAAGTGCTTTATGTGCTTTCCTAAAGCAGGTATGTGGGATAAATCGAAAGTAGCAGATTTCCTTAGCCAAGCCTGTGGGATATAGTTCAATAGACAACAGCCTCAGATTGGAAAGCATGAATGATGCCTTAACCGCCGGATTGTACTATTATAAGGTGGAGCAGAGCCTTGAAGAAGTATTCGGATTGAAGAAGGCAAATATCCGTCTCAAGCAAGGTGCTCGATGGCAGTCAGCATATGAACAGTGATTCGGTCAATGCTTCTGCTACAGTACAATAGTTAATAATTGATTTCTAATGGTTCTTATGTTATAAAAGAGAGGGGAAGACTATGCTATCTAGATGCATGGAATTATTGACCATAATGTGGCTTCCATTGCATAGTGAGGAGAACTTCTAGATATTTGAAATCAATTAATCATTTGTTGTATTATTGACCTTGAAAATATTATCCTAAGGTTGTTGCAACAGTATTGTAGCCTAGTGACATCTTTGCTAAAGGATTTCCTTATTTTATTACTAGATTTCAACAGGGAGCAGGATGGGGTTATTGACAAAGGTTGCTAAACTGAACAATGATGTATGCATGATGATATTAATCTATATGGTGCAAGGCTTAGACAGTTTATTATGACAACTTTCCATATGAGTTCTAGGTTTCAAAACATAGCTCTTGAAGTTATAGTTGCCAAAGGTAGATTTAAGGAGTTAAAGAGATTGTTTGGAAAGGAAACCTTGGTTGTAACTCATGTAGTACTGAACACATAGGTGATGAGTTGAGAAGGAAATGAGCATTACATAGATCATCAATAGAAAATGGAGTGCCATATCAAAGGTAGATTTGTATTCAGAATTGCATCATATTTGATAAGTGCCTTCGTATTTGTGTTTTTTTTTTAGACAGGCATCCAGATGCAACATTATATTGAAGATATTTTCACTGCGACCCATATATTATGTAGACCTTCATGTAACAAAACATAACCTACATGTAGCAGCACCGTTTGCTGCATAACCTGTGCACTTATCTATTAAGTCAAACTACAACAGACTTGCACCCTTATTATCACTTGCTGCAAAGTAGTACAACTTTTAAGTTAACCATAGCAACGTCTAACCGAGAGTAATCCAAAGGACCCTAGCACAATCAAATCCCTAACAACCACATCACAGCACCTTGTAAGGCCATCTTCAAGCCATTATTTTCTTCATAAAATTAACTCGTAACTTTGTTTCATATATTTTGCATGCATGAGTCAACCTTTTAAACCATCATTAGCATGCCACCCAGCCTATAAACTGCATCCTAAACCATGCATGCATGTGCAAACCAGCTAATCTATCTTAACCTGTGTGTAACTCCTATAGCAGCACCTCACCTATAACCGTATATCATAATGTACACTGCCTACACACAAACCCAAAACATGCTGGAAAAGCCTGTAGCAAAGGAAATCTGAGCATTGAGCTATTAGCTTCTGCAACCCATACCGTTAAGTTGACATTTTAAGGGACAATTCTAAAACCTAAGCACTGTTCTATCTCAATTCAAATCTCGCAAGTAATAACCCATGTTCTTACTCCACATCTTTTCAAAGACCTGCACAACATGTTTTAATCAATAACTACACATAAAGAATTAAGCTTCGACAAAAGCAGACTTTAAAAACCATTGCAAGCTATTTTCTCATAATGCATGTATCAAGCATTCAACATATTTACATTTCCCTGCTATTTAAGAAGCAATTCAACCTGATTCATCTATAACGAAGCCAAATATGCATCTAGACCCATAAACTATCACTGCCATAATATTTTCAATGAATTAGATGGCATAATTTTCAAGTAACCCACTTCCGCCACAGAGATGAATAAAAAATATAGCATAGTCGTTAATGTGCAATATCCTAGGCACAATCAGCTATTACTTTACCATAATAGGCATGCATGTGCACCAACAACCTAAAAATAAGAATTAGTCTTAAGTCAAATGCACCCAGCATGAATAGTTGGAGCTACTGGCAGATTTTCAAGCAATTCTATAAAACGACACTGACCACCATAGAGGCATGCAAAAAGGCTACATTCAATTTTAAAGCCGAAGAAAATAAGAAAAGCTCTCCAAGACTTACTTGGTTCGTCCAAACAACATGAGAAATAAGGTCGTTTGTTATGAGTCTGCCTTAGCTGCCACATATAATGCCATGGAATCTTGGTTCTCAATCATTGAAAGAAATAAGGATGTTGCATGAAGTCTTGTACTATCCATGAAGTACTGTCTACAATATGCCCATTCCAATATGCCCTCCAACATGCCCATTCCAATATGCCCTCCAACAACCATAATTGTTTCATCTTTCTTTGATTTGATTGCTTCTAGCAAAGTGTCAATTATATTTAGCTCTCAAATAATAAATCCCTTGTGTATCTGCTCCAGAAACTTTAGAGTGTGCGAGTTTGATGCACTACCAAATGATTAGCGAACAACCACAACAATACTGTTTTGGAACTAACATAACATTTTACTTGTAAAATGTGCAAGAAAAAACTAGTATATAAAGATTTGAGAAGGATTTACATACCTAATTGCACTGACGAACGGTCTTATATAATGCAATGTAAACCTTTAAGAACAACCACAATGGATTTTGAGAGCTCTCAGGTCAACTACAATTGCTAACAAAATTTACTCATTCCCCCAAGTGGAGCAAAACAGACAAAATTCAAGACAGAAGAAAGCTCCAAAATTGAACCCTAATTGAACCCTAGGATACTGCTAACAACGATAATGAAAAGAGTACCATGAAAAGAGATAATGAAAAGAGTACCATGAAAAGAAAAATGCAACAATATACCAGGAAGCATTAAAGCATCTGCAAGAGAGTAAAAGTCTTATAACCTTGACAAAAACAACTGGAATGATACACCTAAATCCTAAATGCAAAAGGAAATAGAATGCTTGAATCATGATAAAAACCACAGTATACTGTGATGGACGTACTACATCAATCGAGAAGACAAATCAAGGTATGTCAATAGACTTTTCCAATCTCCATTTGCAGTATTCAACAATGCTTCTTGAAAGGAAAAAAGAAGAGGGGACAGAAACTCAAAATGGAGGCGACCATTTTAAACTGGATTTCCTCCAATTCTTCAGGCGTGAATGGAACTGCATCCAGAAATATACACGTTTGTAAGAAGATGTCTTAAATGGGTGGAGCCCATGTTTACTCTAGGCTTCAATCAATATCTGAAGCTAATGCTGCGCCAACATTTCTAGACACAAATCGATATAGCCACTCTGATTCTACATGAAAATTTGTTAGCCACCTAAATCATGAAGATGCCCAAAATCTAAAAAAGGGACCTAATCGATTGAATTTGCTTCAAATAACTGTAGATGCTAAAAGCAGACTGTTAAAGAGAAAAATGATCTCAGAGCTAGGTGTAGATTATATATTACTGTCTATAAGGCTAGGGTAGATTATTCTGTTTGCTGACATTCTAGACCAAGCTCCTCATGCCTATAGTTAACATTGCCATAGCATGCAATCTATTGTGCACATTTCATGCCTAAACACCAGTTGTAAAATCTGTTGCTTTTCAACACTACTCAGATATTTTGGAAAAAGCATCTCTTATAAGCACATCCATAAGTTGTGTACCAAGTACGTCCTTGTTTTCCAATAGAGTATAGAGATGCATATCACAATGTATGTAATCTCAAGAACAGCACTGTAAGCAATGGATTATTAATTGAAGCACACTTGGTACATACAAAAAATAGAAGTCAGAACACAAAGTTACTATTGCAAATTCTAAATTACATTCCCCCGAGAGACTAACATTCATGATGTCACTTGATAGCAAAATGGAATTTAAGGAGATAAGCAACATGTAGAAGGATTTGAAAGATTGAATATACCTGCACATAAGAAGCCTGTGCTTCACGCATCAATATTCAAAATGCACAATCCATCCTAGCACCCATAAATTGTGAGATGGGATGTTCTAGTTTTCTAAACAGTCTGCATAACAGAGATGCAAAGTTAGGTAACGCATATAAAAATCAAGGAGCACCATACATCTAAGAAATATGTGCTTGCCAAAACAGAAGAATAAGTTCCGGCAGACAGCTTGAGCATTTTCCAGCTTAAGCTCCAGAATATATAAGCTTTCACCAACACTTCAATCCAAATATCCCTAACAGGGAATGAGTGTTCAATAAACACCAAAAAGAATAAAATACACAATCAAAACATTGTAATCCAGATCCGTTGTCTTTGGTCCGCCTTTTAAAGAATAATCAAACTACTAGCTAGCACCCCAAAGATAATAAGTCGCAAGCCACACACATTAGGATACGAGACTATGGCTGTGTTTACGCAATAGGCTAACCCAAAGACACTCCATAAAATGACAACCAAACAAATAAAATTAACCCAACTCACGCAAGCTACTCATCTTCAAATGTGGTCATGATCATCTAATCTTTTCCATTCCGCATAACTATGCCAGCCCGCTCACTAAAAACATCATATGAAGGGCTTTCAACCGCTTCCACTTGTACAAAATTTCAACCTAGCCCAGTATGGTCACCCGGCAGAGGGTATGGCCTAAATCGTGCATCGGGACCTCTTTGTACCGTCGCCTAGAAACACCATAACCACTGCCATATCCTGTTGCACCATTTGAGGCCCCGTCGGAAGTCATTCCAGCTACACCAAGACCATACGCACCACTTCCAAAGACAGGCAAATGATGGTTAAACGCAAAATGGCTAAGACTTCGCCCAACAATTTTGAACAGTTGCAATCGGCCGCAGAGAAAATTGCAATTTGGCAGATGGCAAGTGGCATCCATGCCACCGAGAAAAATAGAAGAATTGCGAGACCCATCTAGAACAACGTAAGAATTGGGAGACTAAAAATCCACCGAATGTTCCTTTTGATTTTCAAGTCGTCGAAATTTTCCCGACTGCCAGATATCTTAAAACCTTAGGAAAGCAAGCTTTAAAAAAAACCAAAAAAGTTTTTTGCCATACCGGAAAATCCCAAATTAACAAGATTGATTAAACATGACATATAATTTTAAAATGTTATTCATGTTTATTATATCTGAATAAGTCCAAGTTTTGTTGAATATGCCATTTGACCAAAATGTATTGAATGAGATCTAGATCTTCTATCTTACCTCCCGCAGCAACAAGCTCCAATCTTAAAGCTTCCATTTTCTCCAAATATTCAGTCATATTTGAAGAAGTCGTCAGCAAAGTGCTCTCAATCTTTTTCTTGATGACAAGTTGAGTTAAGAGACCTGTATAGGCATAAGAGTTCTCCAACTTTTTCCATGCTTCTATGAAACTAGATAATACTCTCAGCCTGATCTTTATAGAAGGGGATGCAAGGAGTTTAAGATAGGTAGAGCTTTTGTATTTAACTCAGTGGACATGGCATCTTCTGCCTTATCCCAAGCAGGATAAAAAATGGCTCCAAGATTGTTGGTGATCATAAAATTCTCAAAGAAGTCTGCCCAAACATGCCAATTGCTTGGTGTGAGTGTGGGATCTTTGGAAAACTTGAAAGGATCCATGAGATTCAAATTGGTATAGCTGAATCTAGAAGAAAGGAACAGAAATATTCTTCAAACTCGCTTCAAATCACACTATAATAGATTTGGGCTTCACACAAAGACTCAAAAAATGACATGCAGCAGCAAACAATTGTCGTTTTGCGATTCTACTCCTTGCAGCAAAGTAGTGAGAATCCACTCACTATAGATCAATCCCGATCTAAGCCAACACTTGGCTCTGGTACCATGTTGGAGGATCAGGAGGAGAGAAATGGAAATGAGCTACTTGCTATTGAACATGAAGGTTACATATATATAGAATAAGGGCTGCCTATGTAGTAGTCTTAAAATGCTCTAATAATGACCTTTATCTAACTGGTCTAACATGTGCCCTCTAATTATTTGACCTAACTTGTGCCCTTTGACGTTTTGACCATGAGACGTTGAACACATGTGACCTTATAACGTCCACATAGGGTTAACAATGTTATTCCAACAATGTAGAGTTCGGGTTTTGTCTTCTTCTCTTGCTTCTTCTTGTTCCTTAAATTCTATCAAAGTTTTTTCTATAATGTTGTCGAGACTATGAAAGATTAATTTTTTTCTTTTTTCCCAAGTTATTTCATAATATTTGTCTTTCTTTCAGGCATGCTAGTTCTAGCGAGAAAGGTTGTGATCTTGAGAAGAGTGATATTCTTTGTATGGTATATCTCCTCTATCATCTACTTTTTGGACATTCTTATAAATACAAAGAATATATCATTTTTGTAGAATGGAGATTAGGCTTCTTGATTTGGAGTCTAGGTAAGCAATTTTTCTTGTCCTTTTTTTTTTAAATTTTATATTTTAACTTTTAACCTTAAAATTTTCAGAGGCCATCTTCAGGAGGACTATAGGAGTTTTCTACGGCTTACCAGGGAAGAAAGATCTCTTGGAGGCCTTTTGTTCACTATGACAATTTTACTCTTATTAGTGCCCTTCATCATCTCGATCTTTTTTGCGGTTGTACATTGGTATTGAGTTTGTAAAATACTTTGATTATGAAGTATTTCAAACCAAACTTGTAATTTTTAAATTTGGTTCTAGTTTCTTTTACCAAGATGGAAGTTATTGACCCACATGCAACTTGTGCTAAAGGGCACCAATTACTCTTCGTGGATAGAAATTTATGACATTTTCCTTGGTATTATTAATCTAAAATTTGTCTCAAAAGAAAAGTAAAGTAGAATGAAGAACAGAAACCTATTGAAGATGAGAAGGATCTTGAGGCTCTTTACAGTCCTGAGCAACCCAGTCTATTGGCAAGTAACACGTGAAACAATTTACATTAGATGCCGAATATAAACTACTCATGGTAGCCGAATTGTAGCCAAGAGAAGGTTGTACAATGTCTTCAGGAACAGGCTCTCAAGGCAGAAGCTAAAATTCTAATACTCCATGCAATGTTAAAGCAATGAGATTCAGCAATTACAGCGCAAAGGTAGAGTTTAGTAAAAGAACAATAGCAGGGCTACCTTAAAGGAGAGTTGCTTGAGACCCATACTTGAGGATACAGTTGACGCTTATGAGCTGAAAATACATGATGAAGAAACAGATCTTACTTTAGTAATTAAAGCTAAAGCTAAAGCTGCTTTTGAACAGAGCTAATTTAAGGATTGAACTTCCAACACGACTTCACTATAATCGAAGAGGAAAGTGTTCTGTCTAGAAACAATGCTCAGGATCTCAAATCCGAGTGAAGTGAATTGAGAAGTTCAATGTTTCTTAGATCCTCAAAACAATGTAAAGAGAACTACAAAACTTGCCATGTTATACTCTTAAGTAGCTGTTGAGTAAAAATTTAATTTGGAGGCTAGTTACCAATGTTTGCACTTACCAAATCAGTTTTTTGTATCACAGTCTTATGCTAGATCTTACGTTGCCAATAAAAGAGATTGTTACACGGAAACAACAATATGATTCAACTTATGTTTTTGGCAAATATGGCTTCTTCTATGGATTGAGTTTCTCTATATAATCGAAATCAATGTTTGTCATCGGGAGGGGTTACAAAACTTGCCATGTTATACTTTCGAGTAGCTGTTGAGCGGGAATTTAATTTGGAGGCTAGTTACCAAACCCGGCATGCTAGATCTTGTCGTTTCCAATAAAAGAAATTGTTAAACGGAAACAAAATATAATTCAACTCATGTTTTTTAAATTTATCTATATAAGAAAATGGCCGGTGTTTGTCATCGGGAGGAGGGCAATGGCGACAATACTCTTGAGTAGTGATAAAAATTTGGAATTTAGTTTGAGGTTTTTTAAATGGAAAACCCTGTACCTAATGAAAATGGTTGCCACCATCTTCGTTGGTGCCAATAAAAGAGATTGTTAAATGGAAACAACAATATGATTCAACTTATGTTTTTGGCAACTATGGCTTCTTCTATGAGGATTGACTGGAACGCAGGTATGCCGCAAATGGGGAAGGGGGGAAGCTACGAGCACTAAGAAGGCTGTTTGTGAGGAGAAGACGCCGATAACCAAAGTGAAACGACAATGGCCTCATAGGGCGTAGCCCTTTCAACGATCCGATACCTTGGATCACGGGATTCGAAAGCTGACTCACAGAGACACAAAACCTGGGCCGACTACCAAAGGGATCTCCTTCACTATAAGCCTAATGCCGCTGACACCTCCGCGTTGGAGAGCCTAATCGGGCACATAACGAGTGGAGAAGAAGAAGAGCCAACACCGCGGAGCACGCCGGGCAACTTCTCATGTGAAACACCCCGGTCGCCACCGCCGGCTCCTCCCTCACGGTTTAATGAGCATACACGGGATGGATTCAGCCTTATGGTCGTGAAACACTTCGCCACCACCCCCGAGCAGCGGATAAGATAAAGGACGCAGAAGAAGGCTGGTGAACGAAAGAGGGGTCACTGAGGGAGGATCGAGAGAGGATAAGAACCTGTGAGAAATCAAAGCGTCAAGGATAAAGTGAGGGGCAAAACGAAGGCGCGAGCTAAAGGAATGGTATGACCGCGAAAGCAAGTTGGTCGCGGGCTTGAGCGACGAATAAGAAACATCAACATGTGATAAGGAAAAAGGAAAGATCACGCCAATTGAGAGTGTGGCCTCCGAGATGCGCAAAAGCGGCAAAGCGACAAAGATTACTTAGCTCCAAGGCTGAGCCGAGGGAAAAGAAGCATGGATGCGAAGTGAAGAAATAATCCTGAACATGCAAGGCAAAGAGGAAGAAAGGGTAATGAGGGGGCCTTATCAAAAAGTAGACTGACGCTACCAAAGAGGGTAAAAGGTAAAGTGGCAAACGAGAGGGAAGGTTGAAGATTTGATGAAAAAGGAGATGGTCAGCCGGGCCGAGGAAATGGCGGAAGGAGACATCCGAGGATGATAAAGCGAGGCTAAAAAAGGCCGCAAACGCATAAAAGGGGACGGGAGGAAAGGAATGTGAGCGTGAGAAGAATGGGAACATGAAAGGCACCGTTAAGAAGAACAAGAATGTGCATAATGGTGAAGCGACAAACGCAAAACTACAAGCACCCAAATTGATGTGAGCGATTAGAAATGAGAAAAATCAACAATTCATGAAAAAGAGGGATAGCATCACCCGGGGTGGAGAAAAGCATCACCCGCTAGGTGGAAGAAACCACATGATAAAAATGTAAATTTGTGTCCAAATATAGCTAAATAGCAAATATGATGTATAAGGGTAGCACAATGCATAATGATAGCGAGCTACAAATGAAGTCCCCAAAAAGACAATAAACTTATGTTTTAACCCCAAGGATAAATACGAGAAAAGAGGAATGCAAGCCAATGGACAAATCCACAAGAAAATAACCACAGACAAGAGCCCCCACAGAAAGAAACTAAAGCAAAAATGCGGGCCAGAACATAAACAAGAAAATCAACCGGAATAACCCAGACAACAGTTGAAGAGTTCGGTGCATCAAAAAACAAGATAAACCACAAGCGCAAAAAATAAAACCCAACAACTAGGGGAAACCTAGAATGTAGAAGAGAATACCACCCGAATAACGTATACCATCTGAGCCAAGTGTAGTGCATCACACATAAGATAGAAACACAAGTGCAAAAGATAAAACCCAAACCACCATGGGGAAATCCTAAACACAGAAACGAATGCCACATATAACCACATGGGAACCACAATATAAAAAATAACATACAAAAGAGAGACATGTTGGAGAAATAACACGCAATGGAGGCCATACTGCAACCTACCATGGAATGCATCAATGTAAAAAAGACAAATGCAGACAAATGCAACCCGGAATTATGAAAACAAGACAACATCCCAAGTAAACGACCACAAGACGAAACGAGGTAAAAAATGAGCCAGAACATAAACAAGAGAAAAACAACATGAGGAGAGCATAGACCCATTTAAATAGTATGGTGCATCGGGGGTTTATAAAAAACACAAGTGCAAAGAAGAAAAATCCGAAAACAACCATGAAAAAGCCTCAAATTCAAAGGATAATGTCACATATATAAAAAACTAGATGTCATCAACTTGGAAAAGGTAACATACGAAAGAGATAACATGGGAGGGAAACCCACCCCCTAAAACAAAAGCCCCTAGATGCCTCATATTCTAATGCAATTATGAATAAGACATGAGAAAAACATAACAACCGAAAACCCCGCATAGGAAAAAGAAAAGGGACACCCAAATGATAGAAAATATAATGTAAATGTGACTCGTAATTCCCTCCGAGGGTATATGTAAAGGGGGTATAAGATAACCTATGTAACAAAAGGAATCAACAATCATGATAAAGAATAAGAATGACAAGTAACTGAGGAGATTAAGGCAAAAGGAAAAAACTTACCGATGGGAATGAAAAAATGCACATGCATAAAAAGATAAAGTGCAACCGGGCATATGTGGTGAAGAAATCTCGGGGCAATAAAAGGAATGAAACCATGGGAATGCAGCATATAAAATATGAAAACAACGGCACAGCCCGAGGAAAACGACAACGTAGGCCACAAGAAGAAATTAAAGTAAAATGCGGGCTAGAACATAAACAAGAAAAGCAACCGGAATAATCCAGACAACCGCGGGTGAGTGCGGTGCATCAAAATGTAAGATAAAACCACAAGTGCAAAGGAGAAAATCCAACAACCATGGAAAAACCTAAAATGCATAAGATAATGCCACCCGAATAACTTTCATAACCGCTGACTAGTGTGGTGCATCACATGTAAGATACAAACACAAGTGCAAAAGATAAAACCCAAACAACCATGGGAAAACCTAAATGCAGAAGAGAATGCCACGTATAACCACATGGGAACCAAAATGTAAAAAATAACGGACAAAAGAAATACATGTCGGAGGGATAACACGTAATTGAGGCCATACGGCAAACCTACCATGGGAATGTAAAATGCACAAACATAAAAAGACAAGTGCAACCCGGCAGATGGTGGCCACAAATCTATAGGCAATAAAAGGACAATAAACCCATGGAACTACAGCATATAAATTATGAAAACAAGGACAACATCCCAAGTAAACGACAACATAAACCACAAGACGAAACTGAGGTAAAAAGTGAGCCAGAACATAAACAAGAAAAAAACAGCGCGAATAGAGCATAGACCCGTTAAATAGAATGGTGCATCGAATCCACGATAAAACACAATGGCAAAGGATAAAAATCCGAAAACAACCATGGGAAAGCCTCAAATTCAAAGGATAATGTCACATATATAGAAATCAGATGTCCAACAACTGGAAAAAAGTAACATACGAAAGAGATAAACATGGCAGGGAAGAACCACCCCCTAAGACAAAATCCCCTAGATGCCTCATACATGAGAAGAACATAGAAATCGAGCCACGGAGGCATACCGGCGCGCCCCCACGAGGATAACAACAATAAGGACAATGCAAAAAAACCCAAGAATATAAGCGAAAAACTCAACCCCACTAAGGAGAATGCGACCCGAATGATAGGAGCCAATATCCAACTAAGTAGGAACAATCAAGCTATGCAATTGCCGATGATGCATAAACACGAGAAGAAAAAACCAACCACGATAATGCATATAATGCAAAAAATAAAAAATGAGGCCCAATAATCACGAGGAGCTATCCAGGCAGCAGAAACGAAAACACGATGTAGGCAAGAACGTGAAAACGAAAATGAACCATGTAAAGTGTCGATGCCAAAAAGAGGAAAACAACATTCAACAATATGAAAAAGAAATCAACCCCTGATAGTGCATAGTACCATAACGTGGAAACGAAGTGGAAACATGATAGAGTCAAGAACGTGAAAAAGCAAATGCAACCATTGTAATGCTTCAACAATATGAATGCCCAAAGGAAGAAACAACGTGGAAACAATATGAGAAAAAAAAATCAACCATCATAGTGCATAATAAGCATAACGTGGAAACTAGGTCGAGACATCGTGTATATGAAAAAAAGGCAAATTCCAATGATGCCGAACATAAAAAGTCAAAACAACCATGTGAACGCATATAATTCAAAAGATGCCAACATATCGCGAAAAACCATATTGGCAACCATAACGCGAAACAATATAACAACCATGAAACATCCGGAAAACATGATAGAGGCAAGAACGTGAAAAACAAATGCAACTATCGTAATGCTTCGTATGCCCCAAAAAGAAAACAACGTTCAACAATATGAAAAAGAAAAATCAATCCTCATAGTGCACAATAAGCATAGCCGGGAAACTAAGTTGAGACATAGTATATATGAAAAAGGCAAATTCAAATGATGCCGAATATAAAAAGCCAAAACAATCATGTGAACGCATATAATTAAAGGATGCCAAAGAGAGTGATAATATAATAAACATATGAGGGGAATATAAATATAAATAGGTGACCAGTAAGGCACAGAGGACAAGACAAAGGGCCACAAAGAGCATGCAAGCAGAATGAACGGAAACCGAAGGCGAACTGAAGAAAAGCATGCAAGAGAAGGAATGAATGGCAACGAAGATCAGGCAAAAATAGCGAGGCCAAAAGGGAGCAGCCGAAAATACAGCAGAATACCAGAAGGAATGGAGCAAAAAAACATATCAGAGGGAGAGCAGGGACGGTTGGATGTTGGCGGCACAGAAAGGAGAATGAGGGAGAACCCGGCCACAGCACCTGCATGCCAATGGGGAGCCGAAAAACTCCAGTCCCCCAAAATGGGAGCGAATCGAAGTGAAGGCTGAGCAGATCATGGCAACAAGGACGAGCAGAGACCATGTGAGTGGAAACCGGAATTGAAAAGAACCAGCAAGGCAAAGAACAGATAGAAGGAGCGAGAGGTTAAGAGTTTGGAGAGTAGAGTAAGGAGGCGGGCAAGCGCGTGAGGGCATGAGCGCCGATCAACCCAAATAAGAAGGCATGGTATGGAGCAGAAACTATGGAAGGGGAGCTAGGCCCGGATGGACGGAGTGGGGATCCCCTGATAAGAGCAGGCCAGCAATTGGATTAGGCGAGGGCCAAACCCAATCAAAGACGATGAGAGAGGGCGGACCAGAAAATGGAAACCAGAATTCCGTAGTCGCCACCCCAAGCGAAAACCAGAAGAAGAACTAAGGGGAAACAAGAAAAAAGATAGAAGCAGGCGCAACACCGGCCCTGGCCATCCAACCAAACACATGAAACCGTGCTACACAGGAAATACAGAGAGCATGCCACTGAAACTGATCCAACCACCCAACAGATCAACCAACACCCAGAGAAACGAACCCATCCGATCAGACAGAAATGCGAAATGCTCAATCTAAAACTTGAAAACATAATTACCCCTAAACCACATGCCGTCTTGCAAGGATTGAATAGCCCAAGTCCCAAAAATCCAACATGCGAATGTACAAAGAAGAGCCATGCGATCACCAAGAGAACCCATAGAAAACAAAGAGCCATACCACAAGAAACCATAGAAAGAAAGAGAAGCCATGCGATCACAAAGAGAAATGATAGAACAAAGAATCTGCAAGAACCTGACGTAATAGAACAAAGAATCTGCAAGAACCTGACGTAAAGAGCAGGAAGCGTACCTTCCAAAGAATGATGAGCAAACTCGCAAAGACGATGCCGGTGGCGAGGAGGTAGAGAAAAAGACTAGTAGAGAAGCTAGTGAAGACATCCGTTGGTCGAAGAGCCATTCAAGCTACGAGCACTAAGAAAGCTACGAGCACTAAGAAGGCTGCTGTGAGAAGACGCCGATAACCAGGCGGAAAACGACAATGGCCTCATATAGGCCGTCAATTCCCAATGACGATCCGGATGGTTCGGATCGATGGGATTTAATTTGAGGCTAGTTACCAATGTTTCATGCTAGATCTTTTGTATCCGCTTTATGCTAGATCAATAAAAGAGATTGTTAAACGGAAACAACAATATAATTCAACTCATGTTTTTTGGCAGCTATGGCTTCTTGTGTGGATTAGTTTTCTCTATATGCCGAAAGCAAGTGTTTGTCATCGGGGGGGTTACTGAACTTGCCCTGTTATACTCTTTTGAGTAGTCATGGAGCAGAATTTAATTTGGAGGCTAGTTACCAATGTAGTTACCAATGTTTTAAAGCACCTACCAAATTAGTTTTCTCTATATCTTTGGCGGTGTTTGTCATCGGTTTTTTGGAGGCTAGTTACCAATGTTTGCATCACGCTTCTTTAGATCTTACGTTGCCAATAAAAGAGATTGTTAAATGGCAACAACAATATGATTCAACTTATATTTTTTGGCAGCTATGGCTTCTTCTATGGATTACTTTTTTCTATATACTGAAATCAGCAGTGTTTGTCATCAGGAAGGGTGTTAGCAATTTTTGTTGTTCTACTTGCTGATGTGGCAGCGTGGATGACATGGCATACATATGCCATAGTCATGTCCTATTCAATAGTCTACTGCTTACTATTTTTTGATCATTGACCATCCCATCATTTCACTTTGGATACCACTTTAGATCTGCATAAGTTGGTCTGTTACACAGTGGGAATATAGGATCTAGCCATCTACAAGCAAATGGGCAATATGCTTAGAATATTTTGAAGTTAAATTTATAAAACATGTGTGCATTAAGGTCAGATTTATATTAGCTTAGAGCAGATTCTCTAGACATGTCTACATGCTAGGCATTAGCAGTTTTAGAGAACGATCATTTCAATCCAATTGCCTCGCTTATTAGTATCATCTCCTTTTTGCTTTCTGCCCAACCAGAGAGTCACATTCAGCTGAGATTAAATTTTCTGTACTAGATAGATCTACTAAGCCACTGATATGCACAAGTTACTTGCCATAAATCATACTTTATCAAAATACATAATGTATGAGCTTTTATGTGATCCTAGGAAAGTATATATAGGGATCATGCAATCCTGAATTCGTCCTAGTTTATCACTGTTTTTTAATATACACATCTAAGTGTCATTCATTTATTTAATGCTTGGTCATAAACTTTAGGATCAGCATATTACATAATGCTTCTGTCTTGTCAAGTATTATATGTAGTAATAATTCATAATTTTAAATCTAAATCCATTTTATGCAGATCTATAAGTTTAAGCCTAGATCTATCACCTATATTTTAATACATCTTTGCAAATGACAAATTACTTCTAAATAGAACCTGAATGTCTTGTGGTCCCAGAAGCCCCTGATTGTGCTGTTTTTCCTTTGCCCCAGTAGCCTCGCCAACCTTGGTACTTCTGTTTATTTTTGTTGAGCCTCCAGCCATGATAGTGCTCATGGTGCTTTGTGCAGTCTTTTCAATTGCAGATCTGCTCTCAAGATTTCCAGTATTTGAGATTGTGTCCTGCATATTTGCATCTGTATTGGGATTGCTTTCCTCTCCTGCCATTACAGGTGCTTTGGCCACTTTACGAAAATAAAAGAGCTTCTTCCTTTTTGAAGCCACAATGCTTTCCATTTCCAGCTTCTTCATCGTTTTCATATTTAAGTCACCCTTCTTCCTGCCCATACTCGTGGACAGAATGAATTGGCTGGGATCAACCCTTATGAACCTGCGATCTCGGCTAATCCATCCACATTTTTTTTAGGTGTTCATGCATTTTTAAAGCCTATCTAGGATCTATACCTAGTATCCTTTCCATAGGTCGAAAGTGGCCTTAACTTTCCATACCTAAAATATCTTGAATTGTGTCTCTTGACGGAATGTCGGTACAGTCAGCTCTGCTCATGTCTCCAGTCTATTAGACGAATCCCTAATTGTATGCCATTGAAAATCCTAGACTCGTCACCTTACATTTTTTTAATAAAATACTTTCTTAGGAAAACCTTTACCCTTGGTTTTAACAAAGAACTCTTATTCAATAAATTCTTACCTCCTCTGATCTCTCCTTGTTGTATTTGTATTTCAGTCATGCACTAGTATATACCTTGTCCTGTTGGCAATATTCCTGTCATGATCTTTGACTTTGAATTTAAAAAAAAAAGGGGGGACAGAGGAGGAAAAAAAAAAAAAAGCATATAGTAAGTAAGTATAGGCTATGATAAAGATCCACATGTTGTTAGATCAAGAAATTTGGAAACAATTACTAGCAATGAGATAACTTGATCTAATATATTAAGCTTCAACCTTGATTCAATAGCTTAAGTATCAACTTCTCTAATGATAATAAACCTTAAGACCATTGAATGCAAATAACGAAATTTACTGTAGCATTGGGAATGAATTAATCACTGTAGCACCAGCGACCATACTCCTTGTAAATTACCTACTAGATCCGACTCACTAAGAGTTAGATCTTAGCTTCTGATTATATGGCCTAAGGGATCCGGCGGTTAAGCAATCGAGATCCACTGTTCCGATGGTTCTGCCACCACCGAGCCATAGAAACCCATTTGTTTCAATCCCATAAGCAGATATATTTAGTAACAACTTTTCCCTTAAGGTATAAGGTCATAATAATTAACCTTCTCCCATGAACCATGATAAATTATATTTGCTATGCACATATGATTTACGAATAGAGTGTGCGCTACTCATAGCTTAGGTATAGCAACCTAGCTTAGAATGTATCCTTAGAGATCACAATGATCTCAGAGAATATTTTCTGATCATCATACAACATTCCCCCATCAGATAATGTTCTCTGAAACTGATTAACCAAGTGACACATAGAGCATTTGCTGAATTTCTGTCAGAAATGATTGAGCTCTGTAACGCCAAGTAATTCTTGAAATTTTCTGAACTTGGCAAATGTAAGAGCTTTTGTGAGAATGTCTGCAGCTTGATCTTGAGTGCCAATGAATTCTACTGAAACCTGTTTCTTAGCAACCATTTCCCTGATAAAATGCATATGTAATTCAATTTGCTTGGTCCTTTGATGTAAAACAGGATTTTTAGTAATGGCAATACAACTTTGGCTGTCACATAGTAAAATGGTGGCATTTTCTTGCATTATGCCTAACTCATTTAGCAATCTTCTGGCCTAGACAACCTCTTTGGCAGCAAGTGTAGTAGCTACATATTCAGCTTCAGCTGAAGACATGGCAGTACTAGATTGCTTTTTAGACTTCCACATTATAGCTGCTCCACCAAGCATTAAGGAGAACCCTGATGTTGACTTCCTGTTGTCCAAATCAGAGCCCCAATCAGCATCACAATATCCTTTGAGCAGGAGATCATTGTTTGTATAGCATATTCCTTGATCTTGAGTTCCTTTAAGAAATCTCAGGATCCTTTTTGCTGCTACCCAATGTTGTTTTCCTGGATTGCTTGTGTACCTGCTTAGCAAACTGACAGAAAAAGCAATATCAGGGCGTGTACAATTGCTAACATATAGTAAGCAACCAAATAATTCTCTAAATGGTATCGCCTCCATTTCTTTTATTTCTGAAATATTTTTGGGACACATGTCCTCAGATATGGCATGTCCAGGCACCAAGGGAGTATTAACTGTTTTGCATTCACTCATACCAAATCTTTCCAAAATACTCTGAATGTTTGATGTCTGTGTGAGTAAAATTTTCTTGTTTCCCCGTCTCTGTATACTTCAATTCCTAGGAACCTTTTTAGCTCACCTAAATCAGTCATTTTAAACTTGTGCTTCAACATATTTTTGCTGTAATCCAAACATTCCATTGAGTTGGAAATCATAATGCAATCATCCACGTATAGTGCAATGATGCAATATTTACTGCCTTGTCTAAGAATATATATATTTCCATCACTTAGCAGTTTGTTAAATCCACATGTTCTTAGATATTCATCCATACAAATGTACCATTGTCTAGGTGCTTGTTTAAGACCATAGACCGCCCTATTTAATTTCCAAACCAAGTTGCTTCCAACTTCAAATCCCTGTGGCTGCTCCATAAAAATTTCTTCATCCAATTTGGCGTTTAAGAAAGCAGTGCTTACATCCATGTGATGTATATCAAGATTCTTTGCATTTGCTACTGCTAATAGAATCCTCAAGCTTGCTAATTTGACTATTGGAGAAAAAGTCTCATCATAATCTAGTCCTTTCTTTTGAGAAAATCCTTTTGCCACCAATCTAGCTTTGTATTTCTGCCCCTTTCCATCAGAGTCAGGTTTAAGCCTGAATATCCATTTATTTTTAACAATATTTTTTTCCAATGGGCCTCTTAACTAGATCATATGTTTGAGTTCTTTGGAAAGCATACAATTCTTCTTCCATTGCTTTCTTCCAATGTACTGAGTCTCCAGCAATCATTGACTCTTCATATGAAGAGGGTACATTTGGCTCTAAAATAGCCAATATTTGTTCTAATTCTGGCTCTGATCTAGGTTCGTCAACAAGTCTCTTACTTTTCCCTTCATCATTTCTACCATATTTATTTGCATCTATTTTTTTTTTTTTGAAGAATTGTGTCATCAATATATTAAAAGAATGGTAATGTTACAAAGCAAGTGAGGAGGAAGGAGAACTGCCCCAAAGAGACAGCGATACCTCGACACTCCACAACAAACTCACAGAAAAACTGCAACTCTACTGCTGTACAGATCGACCATCACTATCTACAACACCCAAGAAGTCCCGCCAAATGGCAAACTTCTGCTCTACTAATCCCGGGAACACTAGAAAGCTTTGAAATAGCTTGTACCTGAGTCGAGGAATCAGAGAGGCTGCAGGCTGCTGAATCCCCTGAAAGATCCACAACCACCGCCGCTTCCAAATCAGCCACACCACACAAATGCAAGGCTTGATGCCACAAGAGCGGCCAAGCACCAGGATACACATGAAGCAAAGAATCGCTGGCTAGTCAATCTCACACAAACAGCCCCAACCCAATCCCCGTGCGGCCGCAAGTGAGGGCATAAAACCGCATAATGCTCCACGCCTCAATGATGAAGGCCACAACAAGGGCGTGAGGGCTCACACACGGCCTAAACCGACTCACAAGGGCATTCACCCCGATACAGCGGTTGCACCACCGCCCACAAGCACACCCCTAACCTTCGGGTTGGGGAAGTGAGCTCCATGAGCACGCCCAAACCGAAGCCATCGAACCCGAAAAGTCGCAGACCACTTGCCCGAAGGGGGCAAAGGTGTCATGAAGAGCCAACACCCTAAGAAGACCGCACAAAGCAAGAAGACACAACATCCTGGATGAACCTTCCAAACCTCGCACCACCACATCATCTTGAGGGACTATAGGTATGTGTAGCGGAATACCCCCGCCATCGTGTTCCCCATATAGCCCACTACCCCTCAGCGAAAGCGAAGCTCGAAAGAACTCCCACGGCTAGCTGACCACCCCAATACCAATCCTCCAAGGAGAGAACAGCTCAGCCTCCAACGGGCTCACAGAGGTCCCAGCATGCACAAAGGGCGCCAAGGGCAAGTGCGCAGGGGTAGAGGAACCCACAAGAAAGGGAGAAAGAGTAGTGATAAATTGAGGCATAATCTAGCCGGAAGAGCACACGACATCTATCCCAAGCCCACAAAGACCCCGGTGGAGAAAAAGGGATGCATGGGAAAGGCCTGAGACCATACAACAAATTGCCTGTGGCAACCCACATGCAATGATCGGCTTCCCAAACGCCACACAATGGCTAAGAGATCGCAGAACAACAATACAAGACTGTGAGAAGATGCTCCATCCCGCAGAATGCTCCAAACAAACTTGAGACCAACACCTTTACTATGCAAATACAAATCCGTAATGGCCAAGCCCCCCATCCCTCCCGGGGCGGAGACACTTCCACCAAGCCACTTTAACAACCCCCTTCATCATCCCCCCCCATACAAAATTTCTCGAACAATCTTATCCAAAGCCTATATCTTACCCTTTAGGAGCCAAAGATTGCGTATGGTCAGATACACATGAGTGCTACAGCAATCACTGACTTGGCAATAGTGATCCTATCCGCCATGGACAACTTGTTACCTTCCACCAATTCAAGGTGTTTCAAACCCCGCAAAAATCTCATCCCACACCCCTCCCCATGGAAACATCCCTCCAAAGGGAATACCCAACAGCCTTAGTACACACATTACCCGGAAGCACCTTCCAAGGGAATAGAGCCAAACAAGGGGAGGCGAGTCACCGGGCCCATAATGCGGAGCACTTACCCCAATTCGGAAGAATGCCCGAGGCCAAGGAGAAAGTATCCAACAAACCCTTCACATTCGCAAATTCCTCTCTTCGCCACCAAGAAGAGGAAAGTGTCATCGACAAACGGTTAATAATCACGGCTACCATCCCGCATATGGCCCATCCACCACGCCCTCCTCCACCGGGCAGCCAAAAACAACCGAGATGCATAATCAAACAAAAATGACGCCAAAGGGCACCTCGACGACCCCCTCGCCCTAAGGAGAAAAAAAGCGGAGGGTTCACCCGCACACCACCGTAGCCGTGGCCGACCCATGACTGTCTCTCAAAGCGTGGACCCACAGCCCAACATCATGGCGGGCATAAGAACTCCTTAACGACACTATCGTAAGCTTTGCAAAGTCAAGCTTAAGATAGGCAATGCCTTGACCCGCTCTTTTGGCCCAATAAAGGCCCTCATAAGCTGCAGCAACATTAGTCAAAATGTTCCTCCCAGGGACAAACCCAGACTGCACCTTACTAATGGAATAAGTCATTTCTGAGTTTTTCTCGCTTCATTTGTCTTCCTAGGTTTTTGCAATGCCGCTTCCATAATCCACATTAGCCTCGAGATCCTTCATTCATTTCATTTTCCATATTATCCTTTCCGCTTCATTTTTCTTGCAAATTATCGGTCATGTTTTCTGCTTCTATATCGCTGATATTTTCAGCCTTGTCTTCATCGAAATCAACTGACTTTTGCACTTTCATTGCCTTTTTGATTCACTATGATGCTACCGTTTTTTCCATTTCTCTGATTTATATAGTGCATGCTCATCAAAAAGTAACATCTCGCTTAGTATAATTTTCTTTTTGACAGTTCATACAACTTATATCCTTTTTGAACTCTCGTCATAACCTATGAGATAACATAGGCGTGCCCTCGCCATCTAATTTCTTCCTAGACTCTTTCCTGAACATGAGCATAAGCCGCACAAACCGTATTAACTTTATATTGATCAAAAAGAGGGTTCAAGTACCATACCATAATTTGTCGTGCTTCTCCATTTGTAATCCTTGTAGGCAATTTGTTCAATGCCTAAAATGAAAAAAAGAAAAGAAAAAGAAAAAAAAAAGAAAAAAAAAAAAAAAAAAAAAAAAAAAAAGAAAAAAAAAAAAAAAAAAAAAAAGAAAAAAAAAAAAAAAAAAAAAAAAATAAAGAAAAAAAAAGAAAAAAGAAAAAAGAAAAAAGAAAAAAGAAAAAAGAAAAAAGAAAAAAGAAAAAAGAAAAAAGAAAAAAGAAAAAAGAAAAAAGAAAAAAGAAAAAAGAAAAAAGAAAAAAGAAAAAAGAAAAAAGACATGGGTGACTGGGTATAGTTGTAGATAGAGAAACTACAAAAGGCATTTTAACTTTGGGAACATTACAAAAGGCAGCATTGGGGCAAAACTATAAGATGGAATATTACATATGGCTTTGGCAGTTCATCTTTGGCATTTTATCTTTGTCTGGCTACTAGACAGAATGGAATGATAGAAAATATTTCAGAAATCAAGAACTAGAGGAGGTGGTGGATGCAAATAGTTAATGGTATGCCAGCATTTGGTGCATGGGCAATGTTGGTGCATGGGCACCAAATGCATTAAATACTATTTTGACTAGTGGTTTAAAGTACCTTGGAGATAGTGTATGGAAATTATAGTGATATTGATATGTTTTAAGACGTATGCATATCTTAGACTTTTATTGATAAAGGCACAAAATCGAGGCTAATAGAGACGATTGATAGATTTGGAAAGAGATATTGTGGAAGACACAAATAACTATGCTTAACCTAAAAGTTAGGGTTTAGCATTTTGGTTACGGATTGCTTCATAGCCGATTTTATCATGCCCAAGTTCATCTAGCGCCTTCAAGCGTTTTGGGTTAGAATACAGTGATAATGGAAGCCATTATCGACTTCCATGATGCCTGATTGAATCGGAACCTGCATCTGCAAATGCAAATTTGATGATAGCTGCAAATCAAGTGGCTTTAGTCTAAAAATGGTCTATTAAATAATTTGGAGCAAATGGAAGGCCTTGGTCTCCGGCTTTGAATGCCCTATTTTATGTAGCCCATGACTAGCTGCTGCGCATTTCATAATTAATCTATGGCCATATGGCAGATCAATGATGCACACAAACATACTCCTGGCTGGTAAGCGTTGTTACATGAGCACTTCCTTAGTTGCATGACAAAGTTGAAGAAGGATCTTATATGCCTGGCCGAAATACAGAATGAACAAAAACAACATGCTATTGCTGTTGCTATACAACATGTTGTGGATTTAATTGGTTCTTTGGAGCCGACACCTATAATGTTTGTTTAAAAGCTTTGATATTCTAGAAGATATTATCTTGGCAAAATATTTATGCCATGAGGAAATGACCATATAATTAAATGTGGTTTTTATTCGCATTCTAAAATGACCATATAGGTTGCGTTGCCTTAAAAGTAACGTGATATAACATAAGAGCCGCCCATGGATGCATGGCATTTAACCTGGAAATGTAAAATGGGATGTTGAATAGAGACACAAATGGTAGAGATAGATAAGGCATAATGGGTACACCATATAATTATAGTAGGCAGATTTGTATTACTAAAATTGGGACTGAGGTAAGCAGTCTTGATGATGTAAGAATGTTGTTAGTGGACAGTTCCAGTGATGCTTTTGCATAAGTTTAAATATTTCCTGACCCAATAATAGGTGAAGGGCGAAGAGCCATGTGATTGTATAGCTTACCTGTCACTCCTTTCCTCATTACCAAATTTTTGCTAATGTTGGTCTGTTTGGGTGCAGGTAACCACGATCACATCTCCTGGTTGTTTGGTCAAAAGATGGAATGATACAAATCATTCTGACTTTGATGAAGAATATTGCATAATGGTGGACCCAATGGTGAGATCTGTCTACTCTTGAGTGGTTTTGAAAGGATATCCAGAATGTGATACATTGTTTTAAAATGTTGAACACGGCAGTAAAGCTAATAGATGTATTTCTAATAGATGTATTTCTGTTAAGAAAAACAGTGGTAACATAGTATTGAACGAAATTTACTGCATGTTGCATAATATGTTAAGACTTGTAAAGGCTTTAAGTGGGAAATACTAGTTCTACTATGGAAAAGTTATTTGTTTAAAGTGTCTACATTCTGTCTATCATATAAAATGAACAGATTTCCCGTAATACGAAATATACAAAAAATTTTGAAGGAAAATGTTACGCTTTCACTCTTTATGCTGATACAAAGACATGTTGAAAAGACAAAAAGAGAATTAGTGGCACAGGTTGTGGCCTAGAGTAAAATCTAGGGTGGATATGTGGTGTCATTGTCTTTATCTTGAACAAACGCTGTTCATGTGATTTCAGTTGCATGTAATAGTTAGTAGTCTAGGTGAAGATAATTCGTAAAAGAAAAAGTGACTTCCATTTACCGAAGATATTCGGTAAACACAACCTACCTGTTTTGCCACCTGCTGTGTATAAATCTGATGGCGGAAACATATCAAGGCCATTGGGGTATTTTTCCTGTGCTTTCAGTCATCTGCATGTTATATATAAAGTGGTCTTATTATAGGAACATGCCTGGAAGTATTGAAGTATTTACTAATAGTTTCTTTGTATTATACAAACTGCAGAGAGGTAGCTCTTGGCTCAAGCAGCTTCTAGATCTTGGATATGGCATTATGGGTATGGCACCAAATCAGGCTGTTCAATCCATATGCTTTAGGATTATGGCCCACTGTGCCAGGTCCTTGGTATTGGGTCCACTGCACCCTATACCCTTTACATATGGTGATAGCACTTCTATACTTATAGAAGAATGATTATACAAATGCTACAAATGTTAAGACATCTAAAATTGATGTCACTTCTAGTGTAGGATAGCAGGACCCTCCTTTTCATAGGAAGGGTCCGATCGTTCAGAAGCGCGGGACCACGACCCGGCGCTAACATCATGGCGGATTGAAGAACTCCCAACGGACACTATCGTAAGCTTTGGCAAAGTCAAGCTTAAGATAGGCAATGCCTTTGACCCGCTCTTTTGGCCCAATAAAGGCCCCCTATAAGCCGCAAAGAACATTAGTCAAAATGTTCCTCCCGGGACAAACCCGTGCACCTTACTAATGGAATAAGTCATTTCGAGTTTTTCCATGCTTGTCTTCTCCTAGGTTTTGCAATGCCGTTTCCATAATCCACATTAGCTCGAGATCCTTCATTCATTTCATTTTCCATATTATCCTTCATTTTCTTTTTCTTGCAAATTATCACCATGTTTTTTTCTTTGTTCTATATCGCTGATATTTTTCAGCCTTGTCTTCATCGAAATCAACCTGACTTTTGCACTTTCATTGCCTTTTGATTCACTATAATCTTTGTTGTTTTTCCATTTCTCAGTATTTATATAGTGCATGCTCATCAAAAAGTAACATCTGCTTAGTATAATTTTCTTTTTGACAGTTTCATACAACTTATATCCTTTTGAACTCTCGTCGCCAACCTATGAGATAATATAGGCGTGCCCCATCATCTAATTTCTTCCTAGACTCTTTTCCGAACATGAGCATAAGTCGCATTAACCCAGACACTTTATATTGATCAAAAAAGAGGGTTCAAGTACATACCATAATTTGTCGTGCTTCTCCATTTGTACCTCCTTGTAGGCAATTTGTTCCGAATGTCTGCTATGAGGAAAGAAAAAGAAAAAAAAGAAAAAAGAAAAAAAGAAAAAAGAAAAAGAAAAGAAAAAGAAAAAGAAAAAAGAAAAAGAAAAAAAAAAAAAGAAAAGAAAAAAAAAAAGAAAAAGAAAAAGAAAAGAAAAAAAAGAAAAAAAAGAAAAAGAAAAAGAAAAGAAAAGAAAAAGAAAAGAAAAAAAAAAGAAAAAAAAAAAAGAAAAAAAAAAAAAAAGAAAAGAAAAAAGAAAAGAAAAAGAAAAAGAAAAGAAAAAAAAAAAAAGAAAGAAAAAAAAAAAAAAAAAGAAAAAGAAAAAAGAAAAAGAAAAAGAAAAAAAGAAAAAGAAAAAAAAAAAAAAAAAAAAAAAAGAAAAGAAAAAAAAAAAAAAAAGAAAAAGAAAAGAAAAAAGAAAAAAGAAAAAAGAAAAAAGAAAAAAGAAAAAAGAAAAAGAAGAAGAAGACATGGGTGACTGGTTATGATTGTAGATGGAGAAACTACATGAGGATAATTTAGGAGCATGAACTACCCAAAATGATTGCTCATTCCTCCTTGAAAAGCTCATAATTTAGAAGAAGAAGAAGAAGAAGAAAAGGCTTCTTCTTATTATCTTGTGTTCTAATAATCGAGGGCAAAACTAGCTCATTCCTCCACTATAATTTGGTGACTATCACAGGGGAGTCCCGACCTGGGACCCATAATATGCTGATTATAATGAGACATATGTGTTGGGGATTCCACCCAAAGTAATTAGTCATTAGAATTGTGTTTATGGAGGCATAGTGTACTATGTATATTTGGTTGGCCAAGGCCAAACAAATATATAGCAAATAGAAATTTGGTGCAACATAAATGGCACTTTCAAAGGTAAGTCCTTATTTTTTGGTCTTTAGTTTTTGATGATTAAATTACATGCCAAGTGCAAAACGTGCCTTGACTTTTGTGAAAGTGGTAATAGTTAATTCTGGCCAACTACGAAAGGAAAAAAGACTATCTTTTCTTGGTAAAGGAATTTTCAATGTATAGGGAAGTGATGTGGCAATGGATATTCATTGCTTATTCAATGCTTGAAAACCTATATGAATGTGAAGGCACATTTTGGAACCAATTTTGGCGGCTGCAAACAGAGCATGCAAGGACCCATTTCGGCTAATACCTATTTCGGCTGATGCAAATAGACACCCTTGACTCCATTTCATGGTTGCAAATCGAGTTGCAAAATGATCCTGGCGCTGCTTTGTTTTGCTGGCATCTGCGCCCACATGGTATAGCCTTATCCGAAGGTGTATGCAATGGGGCCCTTGGCATGAAGAAAGTGCAAGGTGCTAATGGTAGCTTCAACTGAAGATCAAATGATGGCAACAAAAGAACCATGGACGAATAAACATGGAGAAATCGGCATAATCAGGTATGAATTTATTATTTGATGTATTACTATGCTTAGAAAATTCCACTGGAATGCTCTGTTTCAGGTAAGGAATCCAAAAATTACATGATTAAAATGGAAATATGTGTCCTTATGATATGGGGCTGTGCTTAGTATAAGTCTGGCCTTTGTAATATAGGGCAATGTTAGATGTTGTGCTTCTAGCTTCATTTACCTTTCATTTCATAATTAAATGCTAAGCTGGCAATAAGCTTTCGTTTTCTACCGGCTTGGGCCAGGGTTTGAATAGGCTGGGCTTAGCTTTGTTGCCTGTATAATCCTGAGGTCATTATGCTCGGTTAAGGAAATAATATTGGACATAGTTAAGCCAAGATGCTCTCTGCTGTCCCAAAAATGGTGTTACTATTATGCTTGGCAATAGTGCAGGCTCTATTATCTTAATAAATGGCCTAGTTGTGGATTTAATTGAGACCATGGCTGCTTAAAGTGATCTATAATGGAATAACTGAATATGAAGATGATTGTATGCCACTATGTGGTTGTTAAAACCATTGGTACATTAATAATAGATTCATACGAAAATGTACATTAATAATAGATTCGTACGAAATTGTCCCAGTTTTAGCTGCTTTGTGAGGAAATGACCATATAGACAAGGTTTAAGTTGCATTCTAACAGGTGTTGCAGGGCCATAACAGATGCATAACATAAGAGGCCAGCCGTACATGCATGGCATTTATTCTAGAAATGTAAACTAGTGGTTGAATAGAGACACAAATGATAGAGCCAGACAAGGCATTATGGGTACACTATATAATTATAGCAGGCAGATTTATGTTACTAGATTCGGGACTGAGGTAAGCAGTCTAGATGATGTAAGAATGCTGCTTATGGGCAGCTCCAGTGTTGCTTATGAATATGCTTGATTATTTCCTGACCCAACAGTAGGTGAAGGGCGAAGAGCCATGTGATTGTATAGCTTACCTGTCACTCCTTTCCTCATTACCAAATATTTGCTAATGTTGGTCTGTTTGGGTGCAGGTAACCACGATCACATCTCCTGGTTGTTTGGTTAAATGGTTGGATGATACAAATCATTCCTACTTCAATGAAGAATACATCACAAATGAAGACTCGATGGTGAGATCAATCCAATTTTAAATGGTTTGGGTTTAAAACAAGAGAAGAATACATGATATGAGCATGTGGTACATGATAAAACATACAATGGCTGTATTTGAGTTGAAAAAATCTGAATTATTGCAGTATGGAACAGTGTAAAAGATAAGTATAGTATATTGCATAGGGCATTATGACATACGAATACTTATGATGAATAAACAGATTTCTGAGATTCAAAATACCTTCGTATAAAATATCTTTATTCTGGCTGTTTACAATACATGGTTACTATACAAGCGTACATAAAATCTTTATAAAAAATACACTTTACTTTATAATCTTCAGGTTTACGTAAAATAAGATTATGTGGATAGTAAATAGAGGAATTGTGGCATTGGTTGTGGCCTAGAGTAAAATCTAGGGTGGATATGTGAGTGTCCTTGTCTTTATCTAGAACAAACTCTGTTCATGTAATTTGGTTGCATGTAATGGTTAGTAGTCTAGGTGAAGATAATTCGTAAAAGAAAAAGTGACTTCCATTTGCCGAAGATATTCGGTAAACACAACCTACCTGTTTTGCCACCTGCTGTGTATAAATCTGATGGCAGATACATATCACGGCCATTAGGAGATTTTCCCTGTGCTTTCAGTCATCTGCATGTTATATAACGTGGTCTTATTATAGAAACATGCCTGGAAGTACTTACTAATGGTTTCTTTGTATTATACAAACTGCAGAGAGGTAGCTCTTGGCTCAAGCAGCTTCTGGGTCTTGGGTATGGCATTATGGGGATGGCACCAAATCAGGCTGTTCAATCCATACGTTTTAGGATTATGGCCCACTGTGCCACTGGCATAAGACAATGAATTGCACTAATGAGTGTACGTATAACCTATGGCTTACTCTTGACCTTTTGCTATATTTAAAGATGAATGACGCAATTGTGGCACAAAAATTAATTATGATAAATAATAAATCTTTGAAAAAGTATCAAGTGCATTTCTGAAATCGATTTAGGGCATTCAAGCCCTAGTTTCTTACGAAGCATGGTGGCCGATAAGTTTGGAGCCAAGAAGATTGTCCAAATGACCTATTGATGCTGAAATATAAGATGCCACATGGCTTGATTTGTTACAAAATAGATGCAGATAATTGCCAGATTTGCTGCCGAATACATAGTTTCATGGATTTGCTGCCGAATACATAGTTTCATGGGATGATCTAGATGGCTATGTAAAAATAGTGCATGGCATCATTTCTTGCCATTTTGCATTTCGAAATGGCTTCACATAGATATACTGTGATCTACACTGTGGCACAAGGCTTGTCTCCGAAAAATGGAAGCCCAAGGATTGGAGTAGACCATTCTACTGTGAACAGGTGGTTCTTGCTTGTTTGACATTGTTTCCCAGATTTTATAGCAGAGCTTTGTAGCTATGGTGAAGCATGTTGGCTATAATGCTTTGGACGAATGCAGTGGTAGGCCAAACAAATAGCTGGCATGTTGGCGAAGATCAGGATGGCAACTAATGCCACAATATGGATCGATCAAATGTATTCGTCTGTTTTATGGAGTGCGAAAATAGGGTCAGATATAATAGTAGGTGAAATGCTTATTTATACATGGATATGAACGGAAATACAGATATTAGTTAATCAGTTGCCTATCTTTAAGATGCAAAAGTTTCTAAGAAGCAAAGACATTCCTGAGACGACTTTAATTCTGGATATAACGATTTCCTGCTTGAATTAGTTATGCTGGATTGATAGCCATAACTACCTGATAAGTTCATATGAGGAAGTATTTTGGTTCTAAGATGTCTAGGAATGCTTCCCAGAAGAGTTGAAGCCTTGAGTTATATTTTATAGCATGAGGGTATGTGAATTAACAAGGAAACTTTTACCACAATCTGTGGGCATATGAAGATATATAGATATGCTCTTAAAATTTAAGCCAAATGAAAAGCTGTTGCATTTAGGATCTGCAAATGCTGAAAGTTATGATCTGAAATTTATGATCTACGTATATTTAATGATTATGAAGGATCTACAAGCCATGAAGATTGATCTACGTAATAATTTTCTATTTATTTGTTTTACTTATAAATACTATTATGAACAGATGCATGAATTAAGATATCTTTCTAGAACTCTTAGTATACAATTGAGAAGTTTGATAGGTTGTAAAATTTATATTATTTCTGGCATGATAGAGAGTAATATGATTGAGGAAGATTGTATATGAATTTAAAGCTGAAATTTTATATTGGGAACACTTTCAAAATCTAAAATTTATGGTTCCATAATTCTTTCTTGTTAATGTCACCCCAGGGCAAAAGGATACAATTGGTGATCAGTGATAAACTGAGAGACCCAATGTACCTTTTGGCGGGATTACTGCTAACGTTTGCATGATTGGCTGCAGGTACGGGTTCTCTCCTATATTGTCTCTTATTTGCTGTTAGGGTTGGCGTCAACTTGGAGATGGAATTATTGGAAGCGTAACAAAAACTGCATTTACTTTGTAACTCTACTTTTTTACTTTTTACATAGATGAGAATAATTTACAATAATACTTTATGTCTTTATTTTGATCATACATGGGAATAATCTACAATAATATTTTATGTCTACATTTTATGTCTCTACTTTGATTATACATGGTTACAACTACAAATTTAATGTACAGATCTTCTAAAATAATGCTTTGCTACTTAATTGTTCTACTTTCATACTTTTACACGTGTTTTAGGTAATGTGCCTTCCAGTTGTGGCCTGGGTAACACCAGGATGGATATGTGTTGGGTAGTCTTTGCCTTGAACGAATACGGTTTAGTAAAATGTTTTTACTATAATCTGTTAGTAGTTTTGGTGAAGATGTGTCGAAGAAAGAAAAGAAGAAGAAGAAGAAGAAGAAGAAGAAGAAGAAGAAGAAGAAGAAGAAGAAGAAGAAGAAGAAGAAGAAGAAGAAGAAGAAGAAGAAGAAGAAGAAGAAGAAGAAGAAGAAGAAGAAGAAGAAGAGTGAAGTAATGCATTTTCAAAAACAAATTTAGAACGATGGCTTGCTCTTTATCTGACCTTAATTTGTATTTCCAATCAATAACCTTAGGGGTCTATACATCCTTGAATGGATGTAAAAGTTTGGTTGAGAAGGCCTTGGTGCAAGGTCTAAGCATATATTGGGGCTTTGTACCCATGACAAATTGCATGATGGATATTTTGAGAAAGCAACATATACTATGTGAAGGTACGTGTAATAATTTTTTCATATGAGAATTGGAAGATAAATTAAAAGGTAGGTGAACTTTGTACGTACACTATTTTTAACATGAACCTTTATAAAAGGCTAGGCATACAAAAGAGCATTTTAGCATAAACCTTTATAAAAAGGTTAGGCATGTTTTTATGGCGATGGATACAAAAGAAGAGCTACTTTAAAAGGTCCTACTAATATTCAACGTAGGAGTGGATTTTGTATCAATTTGGGTATGCGGATATTTATGTAGAAAAATTATTTGTACTTTTGTGAAAGTTATGTGCATAAGAGTTTGATACCAGTGATTTAGATATTCGTAATGACTGAATGCGCCCATTTTTTAGGCTCATAAGTGCATCTGCACCCTTCCCTTTCCTAAACAAGAATGGAGTAGAATGAATAGAATAGAATATGATTTTATCGTCCACTGGCACTAACCGGCCTGGGACCCAAGGGACAAAGTTATAGAGAGCGCCAGACGATACTACCGGGATTAAAACCCCGCCCAAAGGGTTTCTGGGAAAACCTTAGTAGCAATAAGGATGCCACATACCGCATGCTTATATACATAATCACAAGTATACCGAGGTTAATGTCGGTCGGGGGCATAACTGAAGTCCTACAGATCCATTACCTCCCTTGAGGTAACATCCCAACAAGCCTACGAGGTCAGGTTTCGTAAGAGCTCATGCAAGGCCCGGCTGGGCACAACTAACCGGAGCATACCGAGCCCCGGATATGCTCAGACACGGACAAAAGCCCGAGGGGCGGACTTTCATCCCCAATGGCTCGCTGACGCAAAGACTCCGTATTCACTCGCCCTCACGCTGCCCCGAATCCATCTCCCCCTGCCTCACGCGAGGTGGTGTGCACCTGCGGCGAATGGAAGCAATCACCCCCGCTTTTCATGGGTGTGATGGGTGCGCAGTAGTGGGTGGGCCCCTCGTGAGCATGGGGATTAACCGTCGTCGACAATTGCCACCTTGACATGTGTGATGTGGCCCGCGATCCCAAGTTGGCCATGAAGCCAGCATCCGGCACGGCCTAAGGCGCAAGGCTCTCTGCGCGACCGGTCCACACCGTGTGGTGCCCGCGGTGCTCCATAGCGGTAACCACCGGGGCTTGCTTGTCTTTTCCAAAAGATGCTTTGAGTCGCGGGCTATCGCCACGCCAAAGCAAGGTTGGCAGCCGGGTTTCATCCATAGCCACCTTCGGAAGTAAATAATGTGGACGCCAGTAGCGACCCTCTCAGAATGGAAGGGAAGCCCCGGCTCTTGGAGCAAGATCTCGATATGGGACCGCGGATTTCACCCCCAAAGTGTCTTGCTAAGAAAGCTTTCTCTCTCTGCACTCTAGATGCGCTCCAAGCGGTGAGGGATATCACCGGCCCCCACACACGCCCCCATAGAGGAGGACCGCCCAACCAAGGCTCCCCCAAACAAGTGTGCCCGTGACCATGCATACTGACTTCAGGATTTGTTGTTTTGCATTGCATAGCTGTGGCTTTCCAAACAAGTAGTGACCCGTAAACCGATGGATGCATCCCAAGTGGTAGTAGTAGAAACTCAATGCCCAAATACTTATAAGACTGTACCACCCCACTACCCCCGCCTCGGTAAGTGAATGAGGGAAGACGGTGGTCGGAGATGATGGGACCAAAGAAGACTCTTTGTTCGTGGCCAAGTTAACTCTCATGTCGCTGAATTGGCGTAAAGTGTCCAAAGCATCCGTGTGGCGCTGGTAGAGAAAGATTACAAAAAAAAGCGTATCTTATATCCTAAGATGAAATGCTAGGAGCATGATTGTACCGGCATTGCCGGTCTAGTTGTTCATAGGGCCCTAAACTAACTATCAAAAGGAAGAGTGCATGCCTATGATTAAAGGGGTTTGGCAGCAAGTATAGGGTCATTGTTCCATATATGGCCTTTTCTCCATACAATGGAAACAAGAGAGGCCATCATCGATCCTGAGCACTACAAATGCATCTCGCTGATTATTTTGGGAGCTCACACAATGTGTTTTATGGTGCTTTAAGATTCATGGAATAATTTAAGGGCTAAACTTAGCTATTTGGCGATTTTTTAGCACATTTTCAAAATAATTTGGCTAAAGTAAATGGAAAAAATTGGGGAAAAATAATAATTTTAGCTTTTTTCTTTTTCGACCTGCACCAACCTTGAGCTTTTTAGCCAAACTTTAGAAAGTAAGAGAGTGAAATTTTGTATTGTTTAGCTAAACCATAGAAACTTTTAGAATGAATTTCGGCCATTTAGCTAACATCATTCTAATTTATATGAAATATAGGATTAGTAGTTTAATTTCTAGCATTATGAATTAATTTGAGTCCTAGACTTTGCTAGTTAGTATTATTTTAGAATGTTTTCACAAAGAAAATGACCAAAATAAAATGGAATATATTGAAAAAAGTATAGTAATTTGGCTTAATATTTTCTTGCAGGTCATACCATAGAAATTTTTGGGTTGATGTTTGGGTTAGTTTAGCTAAACGCTAGAAAGTATGAGAGGAAAAATGTGTAGAGTTTAGCTAAACCACGTAAAGTTTTGGGATTAATATCGAAAGCAAGTTTAGCTAAAAGTCATTCGCTAATAAGAAATATGCGATTAGTAATTTATTCCCTGTTAAGATTTATATATTTTGATCAGCAATTTGTTCTTTGCATGATCTCTTCTTATCCTTTTATTTCTGATACATTTGCCATGTGCTTCATATGCTAGTTCTGCTTTTGAGATAGATAATGTAATATTTAGCTTGTGGCCTTTGCATAGAGTGGAGCATAGATATGGACTGCTCATATATGTGGCTCAAATATTGGTCTTCTTAGGACGCAGCTCCCTTGCCTTTCAAATCTGCAGCAGCCCATATGCATGTTCAAAGATGCAATTGATATAGTTGGGGCCTTGAATCTTGACCGTGAATCTTAGTTCTAACTCTGACGATGTGCTGCAGCAGTTAGAATGCATGCCGTTGCATGTTTTGAAAATAATAATCTAGTGGTTTAGGGGTTGCATTGTTAAATGCACAAATGTACTAACCGCTATGGAGTTAAATGCATGTTAGTGATATAAATACATGAGTTTGACATGCATTTGCTTGGATTTGTTATGCATAAAGGTCGAACTCATAAGCACAATGTGGATTATCATAATATGGGTCCGGCCTTATAGTGGATAGAAAGCAATCGTAGTAAACAAATAAAGCTGTAATTTTGGCTTAGCTCTTGCAAATCATTGCATTATTATGTCTAAGAAAATTGTTTTAGTGAATTTTTTTCTGAAGGCATGCATTTTTACCAAGAGGTGAAGGGAGAAGAGCCATTAGTTTCATTGCTTACCCGCCCTTGCATTGTTGTTACCAATAGATTTGCTAACATTTGTATTGCTTGGGTGCGGGTAACCTTTGAAACCACGCCTCCTTGATGTTGGTTCAAATGCTTTTTCATAAAAAATATCTTGGAGTCAGCTTTTCTTGATTTGTTATGGTACAAAGAGAAATGGCGACTTATGGTATGATCCGCGTCCAATATAATACCTTGCAGCTTATGGTTTGGAGATCTGCTCTTGATCTTAAGACTTATACTTGACATTCTAGATTCTGAAACTATTGAATGAAGCATATTATGTTTATAGTGAATTGAGGAATATAAATTGAACAATTATGGATTAAGTTTTTCTAATATTGTAGAATGTATTGCTTGAAACTAAATGATCAGATTCTTTTATTTATCCATTATGTTGCTACACATTTATTCTAATAATATATGATAAGAAAAGACTAAAACAATGTAAATACTTGAAGGCAAATAAACACTACAATATATGTAAAATGATAGTGCGGATTCTTTCTTTAATAAATCGCTTTGTTCTTTTAAATGCAACTTTACATGTGTGGCCCGGAGTAACGCCGTGGATATATGGGTAGTGTTGTCTTTGCCTAGAAGAGTGCGGATTAATGTAGGGTATACAATAATCTGTTATGTAATCGTGGCAAAGATGTATCAAGAAGAATTCGGGACTTCCACTTGCTAGAGATATCCGGCATGCACACATGTCCGCTATAAAGGTACATATAGAATTTCTGATTCTCGACTTGCTAAAACAAGTTTCCTCTCATGGTTGGTTAGACCAACCTATCATTTAGTGTTTTTTCTGTCATAAGGATATATATCTGGCGATTTTGGCTTAATGCTAATCTTCTTTCCTATGTATGTATGTACAGAAAAATAGGGTGGCATACAGGTTATTGGTCTCGCTATGATGTGTTTTGGGAGATGCGCAAATATGAAAGTTCATCCAATATTATGTCTAATCCCAAAAAAGGAGATACATGACTTCGATTGCAAAAAACAAAGGACCTTCCCGATATAACCTTAAAATCTTTTTTTGACCAGTAATTTTGGAAGCATAAATTTGCCTCTAATTTTAGATGCATAAATTTTGTACTAAATTTTATCTTGATTTTTTTATTCTATATATTTACTGAGAAAGAATGCATGGCAAACAGTTAGTGACCTTGGATTTAGCGATTTGGGAGATGAGCCAAATATGGCGCCTAGTCAATCCTTGGTCTAATTCCTACTAAGGACCTCTGAGTGCATTCTTTCCTATCACCATCTTGGCTTTTAACGCATGGTTAGAGTAATTTCGAGAAAATGGATGACAAGATCGACAAACAAGTTTTTGCCGAGACACGGGATAATAGCCCATTGTGCATCATTCTTTTGATAAAAGCGGCACTTTGGCCCATCGTGCCATGCCCTCTTGGATTTTGGCCCACTGTGTTTTGTCCACTGGAATGGTGGCCCACCTTACCATTCTATTATAATAATAATAGGACTTCGTCCTATTAGGCCATGTCCATAATACTTGGTACATTGCACAATTGACTTATTGAATTTGCATCTATGCTAATAGAGCAATATTGAGATTCTAAGCTATATGTTAGTAGCTATACTTTGCGTGTAGGATAAGCGGGACCCTTCTTTTTTCATAGGAAGGGTCCTGCATCCTAATTTGCATCTATAGGTGCATCCTATGAAAAGTTAGGCCTTACTACCCGAGGGAGGGTTGTGGGCGAAGAAGAAGAAGAAGAAGAAGAAGAAGAATAAGAAGAAGAAGAAGAAGAAGAAGAAGAAGAAGAAGAAGAAGAAGAAGAAGAAGATAATGCTTTTTCAAAAAACAAATTTAGAACGATGGCTTGCTCTTTATCTGACCTTAATTTGTATTTCCAATCAATAACCTTAGGGGGTCTACATACATCCTTGAATGGATGTAAAAGTTTGGTTGAGAAGGCCTTGGTGCAAGGTCTAAGCATATATTGGGGCTTTGTTACCCATGACAAATTGCATGATGGATATTTTGAGAAAGCAACATATACTATGTGAAGGTACGTGTAATAATTTTTTCATATGAGAATTGGAAGATAAATTAAAAGGTAGGTGAACTTTGTACGTACACTATTTTTAACATGAACCTTTATAAAAAGGCTAGGCATACAAAAGAGCATTTTTAGCATAAACCTTTATAAAAAGGTTAGGCATGCTTTTATGGCGATGGATACAAAAGAAGAGTTATTTTAAAGGTCCTCCGCGATCAGGGGTATGTTGCCTCTGGACACCTCTCGTTCGATTATGCTCAATTATGATTAGGGGCGCTATGATTTTAAGATGTCGAATCCTGAGTTTGCTTTAAGGTTTTGATGGTATATCGAGCCTCTATATCGTTTTAAACTTAAGCTTTTAGAATATGAAATAATGAGGATTCAACCTTTACCAAAATAACTCAATATCCTAATAAGACTACTTTAACCAATCTAACCAAAATTTAATGTGATTATTTTTATCTTAAATCTCTCTTTTTTTATGATAACCCATTGAATTGTTTTTAAGGATATGGTCTATGGTTTCAAAATTATATCTATATCAAATCCCCCGGAACCCCCTCGATTTTTGCTACATATTCTAAACGAGGTGCACCACCGGACTACCACCGGTCGTCGGATCTGTCAATCCTAATGCCCGATTATATGTTGGAGCCTCTCGGACACCTTCGTTTGATTATGCTCCAATTATGATTGGGGGCGCCTATGATTTTAAGATGTCGAATCTGAGTTTGCCTAAAGGTTTGATGGTATATCGACCTCTATTTTTAAGCTTTTTAGAATATGAAATCTGGAGGATTGAACCTTTACCAAAATAACTCAATATCCTAATAAGACTACTTTAACCAATCTAACCAGTCAGCTAATGTGATTATTTTTTATCTTAAATCTCTGTTTTTTTTTTATGATAACCCATTGAATTGTTTTAAGGATATGGTCTATGGTTTCAAGAATTATATCTATATCAAATCCCCTCGAACCCCACATTTTGCTACATATTCTAAACGAGGTGCACCACTGACTACCACGACACAATCCCGGCCCTGACCCCGTATGTTGGAGCCTCGGACACCTCTCTCGTTTTATGCTCAATTATGATTGGGGCGCCCTATGATTTTAAGATGTCGAATACGAGTTTGCCTAAGGTTTTGATGGTATATCGAGCCTCTATAATGTTTTCGCTTAAGCTTTTAGAATATGAAATACTGAGGATTCAACCTTTACCAAAATAACTCAATATCCTAATAAGACTACTTTAACCAATCTAACCAGTCAGCTAATGTGATTATTTTTTATCTTAAATCTCTGTTTTTTTTTTATGATAACCCATTGAATTGTTTTAAGGATATGGTCTATGGTTTCAAGAATTATATCTATATCAAATCCCCCTGGAACCCCCTGTTATTTTGCTACATATTTATGTAGAAACATTATTTGTACTTTTTGTGAAAGTTATGTGCATAAGAGTTTGGATACCAGGTGATTTAGATATTCGTGCAATTTGGAATGCTCCATTTTTTGGCTCATAAGTGCATCTCTCGCATTATTTCCCTTTCTAAACAAGTAATGGAGTAGAGAAAGATTACATAAAAGCGGAGCCTTATATCTGAAGATGAAATGCTAGAGCATGATTGTACCGTATTATTGCCGGTCTAGTTGTTCATAGGATCCAACTATCAAAAGGAAGAGTGCATGCCTATGATTAAAGGGTTTGCAGCGGCAGAAGTAGGGCCGTCGTTCCATATATGGCCTTTTCTCCATACAATGGAAACAAGAGAGGCCATCATCGATCCTTGAGCACTACAAATGCATCTCGTTGATTAATTTGGGAGCGCTCACACACAGGTTTTATGGTGCTTTAAGATTTATATATTTTGATCAGCAATTTGTTCTTTGCATGATCTCTTCTTATCCTTTTATTTCTGATACATTTGCCATGTGCTTCATATGCTAGTTCTGCTTTTGAGATAGATAATGTAATATTTAGCTTGTGGCCTTTGCATAGAGTGGAGCATAGGATATGGACTGTTCATATATGTGGCTCAGCGTTGGTCTTCTTAGGACAGAGCTCCCTTGCCTTTCGAAATCTGCAGCAGCCCATATGCATGTTCAAAGATGCAATTGATATAGTTGGGGCCTTGAATCTTGACCGTGAATCTTAGTTCTAACTCTGACGATGTGCTGCAGCAGTTAGAATGCATGCCGTTGCATGTTTTGAAAATAATAATCTAGTGGTTTAGGGGTTGCATTGTTAAATGCACAAATGTACTAACCTGCTATGGAGTTAAATGCATGTTAGTGATATAAATACATGAGTTTGACATGCATTTGCTGGACTGTTATGCATGGGCTGAACTCATAAGCACAGGATTATCATAATATGGGTCTGCTATAGTGGATAGAAAGCACTGTAGTAGCATAAATAAGCTGTAATTTTGGCTTAGCTCTTGCAAATCATTGCATTATGTCTAAGAAAATTCTGTTTTAGTGAATTTTTCTGAAGGCATGCATTTTTACCAAGAGGTGAAGGGCGAAGAGCCACGTAGTTTCATTGCTTACCTGACGCCCCTTGCATTGTTACCAATAGATTTGCTAACATTTGTATTGCTTGGGTGCAGGTAACCGAAACTACGTCTCCTTGATGTTGGTTCAAATGCTTTTTCATAAAAAATATCTTGGAGCTGTTTTCTTGGACTGTTATGGTACAAAGAGAAATGGCAGCTTATGGTATGATCTGTCCAATATATAATATGCAGGCTTATGGTTTGGAGATCTGCTCTTGATCTTAAGACTTATACTTGACATTCTAGATTCTGAAACTATTGAATGAAGCATATTATGTTTATAGTGAATTGAGGAATATAAATTGAACAGTATGGATTAAGTTTTCTCTAATATTGTAGAATGTATTGCTTGAAACTAAATGATCAGATTCTTTATTTATCGTATGTTGCTACACATTTATTCTAATAATATATGATAAGAAAAGACTAAAACAATGTAAATACTTGAAGGCAAATAAACACTACAATATATGTAAAATGATAGTCTGGATTCTTTCTTTAATAAATCTGCTTGTTCTTTTAAATCTGAACTTTACATGTGTGCCTTTGAGTAACGCCGGTGGGATATGGGTAGTGTTGTCTTTGCCTAGAAGGAGTAACGATTAATGTAGGGTATAAGATAATCTGTTATGTAATCGTGGCAAAGATGTATCAAGAAGAAGAAGAGGAGGAGGAGGAGGAGGAGGGTGAGGAGAGGAGGAGGAGGAGAGGGAGGGAGGAGGAGGAGGAGGAGGAGGAGGAGGAGGAGGAGGAGGGAAGAGAGGAGGAGGAGGAGGAGGAGAGAGGAGGAGGAGGAGGAGGAGGAGGAGAAGAGTTTGAGTGAAATTGAAGAACATATTCAAGAAGAAGAAGATAATATTTATGGACATATTGAGAAGTTTGAGATGCTATTTATATGTTTCTAAAAATTATGTATTGTAGGTGATTATTTTGGTTCATATAAAGGCATAAAATGATTCAAGACAATTTGATATTGTGTGGGAAGATGGGATCGTAATAAAGGTTTGTTCTTTTCTAGAAAAAGGTATTATGACCCCTTGAATAATTTATACTCTATAAAGGGTTGAAAATAGATGGAGGAGCATCTAGCATTGAAGACCGCATTCCTAACCTAAGCTTTATTTTTGGATGCGGAAAGGTATGGTTAATTTATTGGACGCATGGCTCAAGGCCATAGTGCAATATGACAGATTCCTAAGTGTGGTGAGTACAATGCATTAATATTGACAGCTAAATTTTGGTGGATTTTACACCATATGTTATCCAAGTTGGACTCGGTACTGTTGGGGGTCAAATCCCAACAGACGCAATGTAAGGGGGCAGGGCCCAACCAAGCAATGTAGTGTGGCGTGTGGTCACATATCCAGTTGGATGCTGCCTAGTGGCGTGACGTTAAAACTACTATCTATCTATCTATCTATCTATCTATCTATCTATCTATCTATCTATCTATCTCATCACAAAATATTTGGCGCCATGGGAAGGACTTGTGGTGCTTCTGGTTGCTATGGGGCAGACTTCTAAGCTGTTACCAGGGATGCATATGGAAAAATATTTCTTCCCTAAGGCAAAAGGAGCGATGTATGTTACTTGGCCCTGTGACGTTTTGCACAGAAGATCCGAGTACAAGACGGTCTAAGACGATCGAATGCTCAAGCTATGACTAATGGAGCGACAAATATCAGGTTTGAATGGATGTTTGGTGTCGTTCATTCCTTAAAAAATTGCTTGTGCATTCCGATTATGCATTACGGTCTGCAAAATCGGTTTATTCCAAGTTCTGAAAAGTGAAAAATAGATTACTTTATAAGAGATTTTGGTCGGATGTGAGATAGAAACAGGTTCAATCTCTGACCTGGCATAGGTACGAAAATGTCCTGGTTTTAGGTGCTTTGTGAGGAAATGACCATATAGACAAGGTTTTAGTTGCATTCTAACAGGTGTTGCAGGGCCATAACAGATGCATAACATAAGAGGCCAGCTATAAATGCATGGCATTTATTCTAGAAATGTAAAAATAGTGGTTGAATAGAGACACAAATGATAGAGCCAGATAAGGCATTATGGGTACACTAGAGAATTATAGCAGGCAGATTTATGTTACTAGATTCGGAACTGAGGTAAGCAGTCTAGATGATGTAAGAATGCTGCTCCAGTGGTGCTTATGAATATGATTGATTATTTCCTGACCCAACAGTAGGTGAAGGGCGAAGAGCCATGTGATTGTATAGCTTACCTGTCACTCCTTTCCTCATTACCAAATATTTGCTAATGTTGGTCGTTTTAAAAGCGTAAACCACGATCACATCTCCTGGTTGTTTGGTCAAACAATTGGATGATACAAATCATTCTTATTATAGTGAAGATTACTGCATAAAGGGGAACCAATGGTGAGATCTATCCAAGTTTAAGTGATTTTGGAATGAAATCAAGAGAGGGACACATGGATCTTACATATGAAACATGGCTTTACATTTAATAGCAGTATTTCAGTATAAAAAACATTGTTAATCAATGTTGAAAGTAAGTTCACGCTTGGTTTGCATATTATGCTATTACTTGTAAGGATCTTAAGTGGAAAAACAGGATTTAATACTTAATATTCATTTGCCTAAGTGTCTACATGATGATTTTTACATATAAGGAATACGTGTACTGTTTTACTATACACAAAATCTTGAAAGGATATATTATACTTGTACTCTTTAGGTTTATGCAAGACAAGATTTTGAGGTAGTCAAAATGATAAAAACAGAACTTGTGGCATTGGTTGTGGCCTAGAGTAAAATCTAGGGTGGATATGTGAGTGTCATTGTCTTTATCTAGAACAAATTCTGTTCATGTAATTCAGTTGCATGTAATAGTTAGTAGTCTAGGTGAAGATAATTCGTAAAAGAAAAAGAAAAAGAAAAAGAAAAAGAAAAAGAAAAAGAAAAAGAAAAAGAAAAAGAAAAAGAAAAAGAAAAAGAAAAAGAAAAAGAAAAAGAAAAAGAAAAAGAAAAAGAAAAAGAAAAAGAAAAAGAAAAAGAAAAAGAAAAAGAAAAAGAAAAAGAAAAAGAAAAAGAAAAAGAAAAAGAAAAAGAAAAAGAAAAAGAAAAAGAAAAAGCAAAAGCAAAAGCAAAAGCAAAAGCAAAAAGAAAAAGGAAAAGGAAAAAGAAAAGGAAAAGGAAAAGGAAAAGGATCCTCGTCAAAGCTAGATCCCTAGGCTGAACATCAGTCCTGGTCAATTCCAGTAACTATATTATCAATTGAGATACGTAATTACGTACGAAACCAGTACTCATTATCCTTTAGCTTCTAGCATCCCAATTTGTGATAAAATATTGTAAATAAATATTTTTTTCCATAACAAGACCACAGTCATATGAGTCAAGCATTTTAGGATTAAATTCCAATGGTTCCAATGTACTAAATCAAATGGTCTAAAGCCCTTATTTTTAATTCATACTTGTATAAGTCCTATCATGCCATAAAGTTACAGTACTTATTGCGCCAAGACCATATATTAACATGTATAAACTTCCATCAGCTTTGTTCTTTTGCATGGCAGCCCTATTTTTTTGCGCGCCTATTGTCTACGTGTCACTGCATTAACATGCATGTACATCCAATCTTACTTTCTTGGCACTTTACTAATACTTTGTTATTTTTCCACATCTTTTCCATTTCTTTCTATTACATTTCTTTCTGTCAGTTAGCATTTTTAAGATGCAAGCCCCCTACAGAATGCCTTTATTATCAGTAGTTAGCCTTCCATGCTATACAATTTTCTTTTTCCTTTGGATTCTATGCCTAAGCATCAAAGCTGGTGATTCCTACTTCCTATTTTTCTCTCTCGTTTGCATATGATTTCCTATTAAAGGACAAAGTGCTCCGTATACATGCATGCACCCAACTTATCTTCTTCATGGATCAGTTCTTGGTAGTGTCTACACCCTTCATTTTTTCGCCTGCCTAGTCTTCTTGAATGCATTATTACTTTTAATCTGCACTTCTAATAGCCTTTTTTTATAATGTTGTCCTTATCAAGACATACATTCACAGCAGAAATTTTTAAAAGGAACAATGTTTTTTTTTTTTTTTTTTTTTGAAGGACTTGAGCCTTTATTATCCGGAGAAAGTTACAGAGTATAATGGGGACTAATAACCCAGTGGAGAGAATGTCCACCAGAGCAAAACCACCCCACTCAAATACAACATCTAAACAATATGAAGAGCAAGCAAAAACTCATAAGTAAATATGAATCTAAAGATAGTGCTCCCAAATACGGCTCTTCACCTCATTAGCAATTGATGAGCACCTGAATGCTTTAACAATTCGTTGTTGGGCATCAAGAAGGACCTGTGCATCTGAACAAGCAAGACCTTTGAATATGAGAAGATTCCTTCTTTTCCAAATGGACCAGATGATCTATCTAAGCCAAATGAAAGGCCCTTTTGCCAAATTATCCCAACTACTTGATAAACCGCTAATAACACTTGGTTGGCTATTCAAATTGCAACGAAAAGAGGCCTTGAAGCCACAACCAAGCATGTCCGACATGTCTACATAGGAAGAAGCAATGCTCAATTGTCTCGGCCCCTCCGTGCACATAAGGGACAAAGTGCGACACCTCCGACCGAAATCAGGCACCGAATATTAACGCCGGCACAACGATGAGTGACTTGCCACCATAAAATAGATACTTTGGGATGGAGTAGTTTATCCCATACCCACTTCCATACTGCTTTCTGCCGATCCCTGGGAATGATCAAAGGCCACTTGGACGAAGGAGGCAAGACGTCAGCATCAAGCAAGACCTTGTACATGGAATTCACCAACTTATCAGCTTTGACATGCTCATGAACTACCCACGGCTAGGGATCATCCACTTGTGCTACTGGGGGAAGAATTGAAGACACCTTCTCCAAATAGCTCGATCCCACCTTAAAAGGAGGAACTTAGCTCTAAACTCCTCCCATGTCAAAGAATCGCCTTTGATTATTATACCAATCGGATACCATATGCACACTCGCGCTCTCCATCGACGCTGGTCCAATGGGTGGATCGAAGCAACCGAGAGGACCACCATCCAATGGAATCCACCAACAACTTTGCAGTCATGCTAGTGTGCGCAAGATGGTGAAAATGAAACGAGATTGTACAACCTCCCATGCAACTAGCAATCCTCTAAGAAATGGGGATGCATTAGGGTATGCCGTCAGTGGATAGAAAAGAGCCCAGGGGAAAAGTGGCCTAAGAGACCGAGACCCAAAAGAAATGCACATTTGCAAAGACCGATAAACAAGGCGGAACCCGAACTCATCCACATTATTCAAAATTCTCCAAATGAACTTAGAAATCATCACCTTGCTCTGCAAAAGAAAATTAATCATTCCAAGGCCACCAAAATGCTTTGGCAACATGCACTTTTCCCCTTAACCGACTTTGACAAGAAGACCCTCCTCTGTTCCCCCTGGATGAAGTTCCCCGACAACCCCGACGAAGTTGTATCTTTGATCATGGAGCCAACATGAAGGAAGCCATATACACATGAGTGCTGCTTAAAACTAACTTAGCCACAACAATTAGCCCCGCCATGGAAAGCTTCACATTTGGGACCACCAAAAAGTGCTTTTCCAAGCCCTTAATCACTGCCTCCCACGCATCTCCTGATGAGATATGAACACCTACAGGGATAACGAGAAGTTTGGTTGCTTTACCATGGGGAAGGATCTTCCATGGAAAGGTAGCTACACATGGTGGAACTGGAGAGTCCAATGCCCATAGTGCTGTACACTTCTGCCAACCCACAAAAATACCAGATGCTAGGGAAAAGGAATCCAACAAGGAAATGGCATTCTGCAAATTTTGCTCATCTGCCCTCAGAAAAAGGAAAGTGTCATCCGCATATTGATTACAGATCTCTTGCGACCCATTGTTCATAGGAAGTCCATGCAAGATTCCCTCCTATGCGGCAAGAGAAAAGACCTGTGCGAGAACCTCAGCCACAACTGTAAATAACAATGGAGCTAAAGGGCAGCCCTGACGGATGCCACGACCCACCTGAAAGAATGCTGAGGGTTCCCCTTGGAAGAGAATAGAAGAGCGAGCAGAATAATGAAGCCTCATGACATCAGCTGTGAATTGTGCACCAAAACCAAAGCGTAAGAGACATTTCTCTAAGAAGGCCCAGTCAACAATGTGCATCAGGCTTGGCTTTTTCTTTTAGTCATAGAGGTATGTTTAAGCTTTACCGATCAAATACCTTTTTCAATATGCCCACTTATCAGATATCATTTCAATAGATCAATGCAAAATGAAAGAGTCAATAAGATCCATATACATAGGACTTAGAACTTGGCAAATGTTTCGAAATCATAGATCTATACTTTATAAATGTTTAACTGCTTAAAACGAATTTTAATAAAAAATATTAGTACTTATAAATATCGGACATAAGCATTATTTGCAAATGCAGCCATAAAAAATCATGCTTGTAGCAGTGTCACCAACTTTAATGCTTTCCATAAGATATTATAACCATTTCCATATCCAGATCCTAGCAAATTCATAAAACTCAAGCATAGAAAAGACAAGGGCAGGAGAGGTCTGGTACCTGCAACCAAACATCATGACATTAGCAACATATTGGTAATGCATAAAGGGCCAAAGGGTGCAATGGAGTTGATCTTTTATAGCCGATCAGCCTTTGTACCCTCTTGCCCAGTTAGTAGAATTAACTAGATCCTTATTACATAATGAATAAGAAGTAACTTTGATAACTTGGTTGAAATACTACCTTGTCATTTCACAGATTATAAGCACTATCAGCACAATATTTAGATCCTTATTGCTGTCTAGCCTTATCTATTTTAACCAAAAGTTACCTAGAATTCGAAAACCGAAGCCGGAATAAAAATATGTTTAAAAATACAGTATCAATCTAAATCTGAATAAGAAAAAACTCCTTATTTGTCCCCCTTCCCTAAAATGAAAAGGTAAGGTTGTCGGTCTAGCCGAGGCTGATAACAAAAAATGCACAGAGGCTGATAACAAAAAATGCACCGAGGCTGTACATCTGAGGCCACGCATTTTTGGTTATCAACCGCGGCAAAGACCATTAACCACCTTATCAGGCTTATATGGGTAGAATAGTACTGGTAATTAGTTATCAGTACTCCTCCAGTACTAATAACTAATTATCAGTAGTCCTTCAATAGTGATAACAAAAAAAACGTGGACTCTCACTTTACACAAGAGAGTCCAATAAGCAATTGAAGTTGGACTATACCACAAGCATGCTTGGCAAGGTTATTGACCTTAGCTTGGTGCTATAAGACGATGTGAAATGAAAATAAACGTAAGTAATGATACAACTGGCTTAGTACCTCAATAAACCAACTTGCCACATAATTGTCGTATTTCATTACCAATCAATGAAAAAAGTACAATAAACCAAGCTTAGAATAAGATGGATTTTTGAACGTCCATGAAGACTAATAGCCCATAGGACCTATATAATAGGCTAGTAGACTACCAAAATTAAAAAACCCATGTCAAGAGATGCTGGACCTTTGTTCAAGGTATTAAAGAAGGCAAGCAGCTAGTAAGTTCATGCTACAGATTGCTTACCTCCTCAAATACTTTATCACCTTCTCGAAAATGGCACTTACAGACTTTGCCTTCTCAATGGCAATCCATCTGGAACCTTGTTTGGTCTAAATATAATCCTCCAAAGGTAAATGTTCTACTTTGGCAGGTGATTCATCGCTCTTTGAGAGTTAATCAGATGGTTCATCTCTTTAAGCCGGGAGTAAGCCCACTTTGCCCAATGTGTGAGCGGTGCATTGAAACATTGGAGCACTATTTATATTTGTGTGCAGAGCTGAGTAGTCTTAGGTCCTCGCTGCATTCTCTTTTTGGAGTATCTTTGTATAGTCAGCACTTTCTTTTGGGTATTTATCCAAATCAGTGGACTGCTTCTAAAAGGATTGCATTTCACATGGCAAAGTCTTGGCTAATATGGAGTGTATGGAAGCGAAGGCGAAGAAAGGTCTTTTATGATAAGCATATTTCTTCTCAGATGGTGCTTCAAGAAATTCGTAAGAAGTTGTATAATTGCTTTCAGATCTCCAATTGACCTGATCGTATTAAAATTCCAATATGGAGTGATCATCTAAAAGTGATTGATGCTTCAGGGACATTTCTTACTTCTGGAAGTACTTTGTAATATTTTGAGTGTATAATATGAAGTAAAACACGTTCTTCAACAAAAAAAAAAATTTAAAAACCCATGTCTTGAAATCTTTTCAAGGGACAAGTTTAAAACTCAAAGGGACATTTGTGCAAAATTACTTAGATTATTAGTTATTGTAATCATCCACAACGTGGAATCAAGGACATTCTATTCTGGCGCTCGTTGACCTGCCATTGATCCTTGAGTTTGACCACAGACTGAAAGCCTATCCATTATGGACAGATCAACGCTTTTGACTTTACAGGGGAAAAGCCTTCCCCAAGTCACGGTCCACCTGATCATATAGCGCCACAACGCCATTTGGAACTAGTGGAGGCCTGCAGTCAACCCTGAATGTTGACCTGCCAGCCATCAAATAGCACCATGGTGCCATTTGCTGCTGAGGAACATGGGAAAAATTAGTGACTATCACGCCCCACCTCCATTTCGTCCGACTTTAGCTAATTGCAAGAAAGTGTAACTGCCAAAATTTGGAAAGTTTAGCCAAAACTTAGAAGCTTTTACGTCAAATTTTAGTGTACTTTAGCCAAATTATCCTATAGCCTTTATATTTATTATGGTTAGTTAATATTTAGGTCTTGAATTAGTGCAAAATATAAAGGTGGCAAAATTTAGAAAGTTTAGCTAAACATTAGAAGCTTTGGCATACTTTAGCCAAGTCTATTTCATCACTTTGAATATAAAAGTTCCTTAATTTTTTCCCTGCTGAGGAAACCAGAATCAGCTAAGAGTATTCGACATAATCCTTGTTCGAAGATAAGATGACACTGGCAAGATCGAATATATACCCTGAAAAGGGAGGCGAGAGAAAAAACACGTGCAATAAATATGGTCCGTCAGACACAATGCAGGCACACCCACATAGCAGCGAGCCGTCTGAATCCATCCTCACCAGCTACATTGGATCAGATACCTGAGGAACACTGGAAGCAGATCCAAGCCATAGTGGAAGGCAACACAGCCTGGATTGCATCTCTGATAGAAGAAGTGGAGGCCTTCGCACCCAAACTGCTCAAGACGCAACTCACGACAGAAGAGCAGCGCGTTTTTGGCATGGAGACCCGCATCCAACACCTTGAGGATGGCCTTCGCCTAGCACACGTTGAAAGGCAGCAAGATAGAGCGCGACTTGCAGATCTCCATACCACCCTGGAAATCCGGTCTGCCAGAATGGATATTATAGCTCGAGGCAAGGAACAGTTTGAGCAGGAGACCCGGACAAATCTGTCATTACTCTGTACAGAGGCAAAAGAGAGGGCAGTCACGGTCCAAAAGACCTTACAGGCAGCCAGCGAGACGCAACACGAACACCTCCAGGCCCTCCAAAGTAACTTCAACAATGCGCAGAAATACTTCTTAGCTAAAGAAGCAGAGATAGCCTCCAAACTTCAGGGATTGGAGCATAGGGCAAATCAGCAAGGTCGCAACATATGAGGGCTGCGGGCTGCAGGCTGCAGTCACGCCGTAAGGTAAAGGCCTGCATACAGAGGCTCATGAGCAGATCCGGCATTGCATGCGCGAGCTGTGGCAAGGCAAGACAGGCTCCAACAAGAGCTTATGTCTAAATTGCAGAGAGGGAAGGCCTCTCAGCAAGCTGCAATGGCTGCTCCAGCTCATGTCAATGCTACCCCTCCCCGATGGCAATCGGGGGCTCAACGTAGTCAGCAAGCAATCCCCAGCAGGCAACCAACAACATGTGTAGAGACAAGAAACATTGCCTCGCGGCCGAGCAACAAGAGCAGAGATGTAGGAGACATAATGTGGTAGTTCGAGGCCTCCTTCAAGTAGAGGCGGAGCACCTCATAGAGCGTCTGCACATAATGGTCATGTCACACGTGAGGTTTCATGCCCCCTGTTGAAGGTATTCCTGGCCAAACCTCTAACCTCAGAGTGCTTTAGCCAACCACTCTGATCAGGAAGATTGCAAAAAAAAAGCTTAAATTTTGAGTTAGAACTGCTTTCCCAAAACTAGAAAATGAGGCCCCAGCAAAACTGTTACCATTTGCAAACAGACTCGAGTTTTGACATGATTCCAATTCAAAAAGTTGCTCTAGCACTCAAAGAATCTATAGTCAAAAGTCAGATGCAAAAACATATGTCGAAGCCACTCAAATATGAGGGGAAAGAAATATGTACATATATCAGGCAAGTTCCCAAAGGCTGAGCTGATCCCCGCGATCCATGACCTCTTGAAGGTATGATCCCAGAATTCGTACCGAGGCCATGCTCAATATTTCAGGCAGGGGCTGGCCAGGACGGACCAGCTCAGCATAACATCTCCGAATGTCATCATATGCGAGATAGTTCTGAAGGGTATGGCATTCGTCTTTCCATAGCTCCGACTTGGCAGTGTTGACAAAGCCTCTCCTGGCGCGGCTCCCCAATCCATCTTCCCATCTCAATCCGGAGATGATGTGCGCGGATAGAGGCAATGAATCTGCGCTTTTTCATGGGTAGAAGAGTGCGCAGGTAGCATTACGGGCCTCGCTCTAGTATGGGGTTTATCATTGGTAATATGCGATCTTGACCTGTTCAAGAGTGTTGGCATCCCATATCTTGCTGAGGAAGCATGTATCAAGGTATTGTCTGAGCTATGGCAATCTGCCTCCATTTGCACAGTTTGCAAATGAGTGCTTCTTATATGGTGATAAGATATTAAACTCAAAATATATCATTCTCATGAGGAGAACCTTCAGTTTCTCAGTGGTAGACCCAACCATTGTGCTTTAGTTTGAATAGAATATCGATAACCAGTATGAATTGTTCAATACCTAGCTTTTTGTTTCTCTCTCTTATAAGATAAATAGATAGATAGATAACATTTTTACGTCCACGAAGACCCCTCGGGCCATGGGAAGGTACAGAGGGCCGAAGCCCAAATGGAACCTGGGGGTCTAAGCCCCGTCACAATACAGACATAGAAGTTTAAAATTTAAAACAAAAACACAACAAAACAAAACAACATGGGACCACCTAACCTGGGGGAGCAACTAGAAATAGGTCAACCAGGGGTACTTCAATTCTCTATTATAAGGGAGATATTACTAACATTGTTGATCCCATGATTACTAACATTGTTGATCCCATGTCCACCAACCTCTAAAGACAAAAAATCTTAATAACTATATACATATTAGGATAAAAGGTTGTTCTTCATACTAATATAGATCATGAATTTTTTTCTTCTATTTCATTGTCTTATACTATCCACCTCTATTGGCATGTTCATGTCAATGACCAAGATGCACCACTAAATAACTCTTACACTCACTGGCAATGCCAAGCTACTCTAGCATTTAGGCACCATTGCAGTATTACCTATTTAGGAAGCTATTGCCTCAGTTCCCTTTTTTTCCCCCCCTTTTTAATATACAAAAACTATATATTGGAGTGTTAGGTGGCACATGAAGTTGTAATTCAATTACTCGAATATGCATGTGTTATACGATACTCATGCCGGAAAAGATGGTATTTTTGTTAGTGTAGTACAATATTTTTGTTACTTGACTTGTCAAAAGAGGTGCTTGTTCTAAAAGCTAAACTGGAAGAAATTCGACAATAATCCACATGATCGTTGGTCCCATCACAATGAGACAAAAAAACAAAAACCATGCAAATACAACCTTGGGACACCGGAGGGCAATGCTCTGAGTGCAACACCTTGTTATTTTCTTTAAGGCAAGATTTTTATATTAGTAATAAAAATTGCACAAGATCTTATTGAACTTATTTCTAATTTGAAGCAGTATGCATTAGAGATTATGCAGACATGTCCTTATGGGGAGGGCAACCCTTTGTGCACAACGCCTTGATATATGGTTTCTTAGATATTATAATGGTTTTCCATGCGCAAAAATCCCCCATTAAAAAAAAAAAAAAAATCCCAAACCAAAGAATTGTAAAAAAATATTTGCCAAGCCGTTTCCTGGCCCATAACAGCTTGTGGTGCAAAAATTTAGAAATTTAGGGTTAACAGATATTGACGTAATTTTTTACATGAGGATGGGACCCATACATCTTGCAAGGGTTCATATCGACATGAATTATACCATGCCAGCCATCTTCTAACTCTTTTTGTGAGGGGTACTCTTGTGATCTTACTAATGACATTTAACGAGCCAAAAAAATTGTTCTGTTTTTTTTCGTTTTTGTGAAGTGTAGGATGTCGGAAGGCGAAGGAGGGATTGCATCGATCTGGGCGGGTGCGGCAGTAGCTCAAGCTGTAGCAGCAAGGACGCTTCATCTCAGAGGGGATGGAGGCACATCCATGCCTTTTCGAGCATTCTGTGTTGCCTCTTTGATTGTAGGAAGTGGAGCTTGCATCGTTGGAGGAGTGCTTCATGCTGCTGGCCTTACTCGGGTAAGCGCCTGATTATTATCCAAAAACAAATTCTTAAGTTCGACACTGGTATAATTGCATTTATATCTTTATTCGGCAGCCTTTCAACTTCTGTGTTGTGTATCTGGCTTTTGGCTTGATCTAGAAAATGATGCTGAGAATGCAAAGAAAATAATGTTGTGGAATCTCTAACTTGGAACTGGATCATCTGTACTGTTAGGGATAATTGCGGTATCCAATCTGTATATATTTATGTAACTCAGTATACATGAAATGCAGGTTAGTGATTTTGTAAAACTTGGCGAGCAGATAAGGCAAGCGCGGAAACACTCATCTGTGAAGTAACAGAACTTTATTGGTGGTATAGAAAAGTTACAAAGCAAGACTTGGACAAGGACTTCAAGACAAGGAAGATATGTCTATTAATCACTTGATGCCTACATATTCCTGTTAACAAGATGGGGCCATTCTAATAATATCATTCCTGTGAGTTTTATAAGATAAAGGCTGCATGACATAAGAGAACCTTTTTTCTGATTCAAAACAAAAGCTTGTGTATTTCAGAGCTTGCAAGGAGTACATTCAGATTTCTATTATTACCCTCAGGTTGCAACTAAGAGGCTGTTAATGTGGGCTGTTAGCAGGAATGTATTTCTATGTACATTACTTTCTTATCCAAAAAAGCTATTGAATCATCCAATCTGGTTTTAAAACTTAAAAAAAATCATTTATGGATTGAACTCTATTTTGGTATTTTGTATTTTTGTTCAAATGCCATTGCAAAACAGGTTGATTATTTTCAGCCTGGATTTTTCTGCATCCAACGCATTGAATTTAGTTAAAATATATAGATGCAGTGTGAATTTCAAACGGCAAATTAAGGCAAAAATATGCCCATCATAATACATATCGCCAACTTAATTCATATGGAAGGAAGGCACCAAGATCAACATTATGCAAGTACAGTCTTTACCCTTTTTGTTCCTTGGTTAGAAAGTATTGAAGGCAATGTAAGCTTGTGGTACGTCAGTTCTGCAATGACTTGAAAGACGATGAGTTGTCCATTATGCAATGCCAGTCATGACGTGCAAGACAGAATTATGTATCAAGGAAGGGAAACTGAAGACCTAGAATTTCAAACAATCATATTAACCCTCTAACTTGTTCTACAAAATCTATGATCAATATCCAAAATCAACACGCTCTTCCCCAAACAGATTCGACAGTGTCCCTATGAAGTTGATCAGCTATTTCCACATCACCATACATTTTGCAAAGACCAAGAAGAGACATCTGGATTTCAATATTGGGTTCAAAAATCATTGTATTCAAAAAGTCACCAGCCTCATCCAGGTAACCTGCACGACCGAGAAGGTCTGCTACACAGGCAGCATGCTGTATGTCACAGTTTTGGAGATCAAAGTAGTAAAACCCTTCATCATCCTGGTTTGCCTGATTGCAGGCATACACTGCTGATGTAAGAGTGACCTTATCTGGTTGAATTCCCTCTAGCTGCATTTGTCTGAGGAGATTTATGGCTTTTCTTCCATACCCATTTTGTGCATATCCTCCTATCATCGCACTCCATGCCACAACATCTCGCATGGGAAGTATGTCAAATACTTCACCTGCTGCTTCTATATTTCCACATTTGGCATACATATCCACAAGGGAACTTCCAAGATAGATATCAACTTCGCATGCGGTCATTACAATATCTGAATGGACCCACTTCCCAAGTTCAAGAGCTCCAAAGACAGCTGAAGCACCCAGAATAGTTGCAAAAACTGCCTTGTTTGGTTTGATCCCTTCAGACTGAAGAGAGAAATAAAACTTAAGAGCTGCTTTTGCATCCCCATGCTGAATGTAACCTGCTATTATTGCATTCCATGAAACAAGGTCGTGCATAGGCATTCTGCAAAATTGTTCAAGTGCATCTAATATGCTTCCACATTTGGCATACATATCAATAAGTGAATTTCCCAAAGAAAGATCCCATGGGTGCTTCATATTCAGAATAGTAGCATGAACATATCGTCCATTTAAAAGAGCGGAGCAACAAGCACAAGCAGCCAAAGTAGTTATAAGAGTAACCTCATTTGGCTTCATATAATTTTGCATGACTCTAAACAATGAAAAAGAAGCCCCTTCTTTCCCATTCTGAGCATAACCTGAAATCAATGTGTTCCATGTTACTGTGTCTCTTGAAGCCATTATGTCAAATACTTGGGAAGCTTCCTCAATCCTTCCACATTTCGCATACATATCTACAAGTATACTTCCCAGATAAACATCACATGGAATTCTAGTTTTGATTATACTGGCATGGACATGCTTTCCTAAACCAAAGGACAACAGACAAGCACATGCCCCTGTAATACACGCAAAAGTTACGTCATCTGCCTTTATACCCTCAAGCTTCATATACCTATACAGCTCTATTGCTACCTTGCCAAAACCTTGTTGGATGTAGCCTGCAATGATTGTGCTCCATGTGATAACATCTCGCATTGGTAATCTGTCAAACACAATTTGCGCATCAGGTATACTCCCTGCTTTCACATACATATCAATGAGGGTGTTACTAATAAGACCATCCAAGACATGTGCAAGCATCAGAACATGGGCATGCACATGCTTTCCTTGCCCTAAAGATGAGATGCAGGCACATGCATTTAAAATACTACCCAAAGTAACAATGCTTGGCTTTATATTTTCCTGCTGCATATGTCTAAAAACTTTAATTGCCTCTCTAGCATGTCCGTGTTGAATATGCCCTGTTATCAGCAATGTCCAAGTAAATACATTCCGTATAGGCATTTTGTCAAATATATGGTGAGCGTCCTCTAAACTTCCACATTTTGCATACATATTGATAATAGTATTGAGCATGTAAACTGTTGGCTCTAATGGAATCTTTAATAGATGTGCATGGAGAAGTTTGCCTTGTGTGAACAGTCTTATCTTGCAGCATCCTTGCAAACCGAGGACACAACATTCTATACATGTACTGGGATTTACCTGTTTAATGCTCTCTACTATTTTGATGACTTCCTTTGTGTTTCCTTCATTACAAAGGGCCTTGACCTTCTCAAGAAGGTTTTTGCTCTGTGCCATCCCAGTCTAATCATATTTCCTGATTCTCATGCCTGGACTTCACTTATAAATAAGCTCAATGATATGAAAGAAAGAAATTGGACCATTTTAACTTCACTTGGAAAAGAAACAGTCCATTATATTATTTTCAGCAAACTAGGTAACAAATTTTCACCCAGAGGTGATACAGAAAACATGCTGTGTCTTTGACCATTCTCTCCAGCATATTGTCCTAAGAAACTTAATCTGAGCCGTCATACGAACACTTCCATCTGAGCTAAGGCATTCGCATCCATGCACAAGATAGATGTGATAACGGAAAAGACCTATATCTATTACGTCGGATCTTTTAAAACGATAAGAAAATCAAGTCTCATACGTTTCGAAATAGCCTTCACTATGAATTAGTACGAATAAGCATCTTTGACGCCAAGTGCTCAAATAAATTCGCTTTTGTCTGTTTGGGCATCCCATATGCTCAATCCGGGATGGTTTAACCGGCCACTGTTACTCCAATTTTAATTCAAATTCCTAAAACCCATCATTTTGGTAGAATGTGTTAGCTGCAAATGATCAGACCCAAAGTTTGATATAAACTTACTTTGTATGGAAAACTCCACATCCCATAACATTAATCCACGGTATCAGCCTTAAGGAGTTTGAGACTGTCAAAAGCTCCTTCTAGCTTTTGCAGATGCCGGAACAATGTATGGGAGATCTAAGGACAAACGTATCTAGGATTGTTATAGTTGTTGGGGGAGTCTAGAAAGTCTTGCATGCTTAGGAAGTGAGAACCACGAAAAATAATAATACATGGAATAGCATAATAAGATAAGATAAGATAAGATAAGATAATTTTTTACGTCCACGGGAACCCAACGGGTTATGGGACGGCACATGCAAGGGCAACAACCCATCTAAAACTTGGGGACTAGGCCCCATCACCAAACACAATAACCAAATATTAAAAGGCTACCAAGAATAAGATAAGATAATGCTAATGCTAGTAGTAAATTTATGCTTCTAAAATTATCTAGACATAGCCAGTCCAAGGATTGGAAGGCCATTGATCTAGAATAATTGCTGCGCCTCCCCTGTACACTGCCCATTTCTTTTGCAGGCGGGCTGCCCTCACCTTGCAGAGCTCCTCCTTACGGTTACACAATTGAAGAGGGGAGAGGTCCTCCTGTACTGAGAAACTAGTCCCTCTGAGATGGTTTCCATGCTGAAGAACATGTAAGCGGCTAAGAGTGTCTTGAAACCGAACCAAAAGTGAATTATTGTAGAGGGCAAAAGTGAATGAAAGCATAGCAAGCATGCAACCTGTACTTCCATCTTCTCTATTTTCATTGGAACTCTATCCACGCAGATGACACACATTTTTCTGAAGCATTGCTTTGCTTGATTTTGAGCTTGACATTTTCTGCTGCTTCAATTGACAAGCTTTCTGCATTAATTAATTCTTTACAATGCAATTAACCATTTGATAATTTACATTCAAGGAGAAGTTTCACCAGGCAAGTAAGTTCTATACCCCATTGGATTTGTCAAAAGAGTGATTTCTTTAACCACGAAAGTAGAGTCGATACTTCTACATCAACAAGAAATAGTTGTTTCTTGGAAGCAATGGGCATCCATCTCAATAATTGATCACAGTGTTGTAGAAGCACACGTATGTCTATTGTGATGTCTTTATATCAAATAATACTAGTAACAATGCCTGGCGTTGTCGGAACATGTTATATTGGCAATGTGGATGATGTACCATTCATAGAATGGTGGAAAGGGAAGCGTAAAATAATATCCTAGGTTGCCATTGACCTTAGTAGTTAAGATTGCATTAGTCGTAGTGGATTATTTGATTGTTCAACACAAAAAAAAAAAAAAAAAAAAATAGCATTTTTTAAACAATGTTTGCATGTTGTGATTTGAGGTCATGCTTTTGTTTTATGTTGTTATTGTTTGTTACCTGGCTTTGGACTAAAGAACCACAATGAATTTGTTAATATTATGTATTAGATAATTTTCAGGCGGAAGGGATTCCGCCTGAAAATTTTGAGGCGGCGCATGAGCGGCGGAGCCGCGAGTGCTCCGCCGAGGCTGACGGGGCCGCCAAAAACATTTCAGGCAGAATCCCGACTACCTGAAAATATCAAACGTAATAAACGTTACCTTGAAATTACGTAAGGGAAAAAATTTTCCAACAGAAGTTTTTGTTGAATTGCGGATCCCGTTGAACGGCTATGGCGATGACAAGGAAAACTCGGTTCAGCTATGGCCAAATCCTGTAGTATTTTCAATGCCGAAGGTTGGAGCTTATGCGGGAGCCTGTAACTTTAAGCACAAGGCAGATTTGTGATAGGGCAAGCATTGGAAAAATCAATTTCGAGATGTCTTAGATCCAACATCGCAGCAATCGCAGCAAGAAGCTAGGCCTATTCCGGTAATGGTAGACGCAAATCTGTGGGAGGCAACGAAAATCATGAGAGTCGTGAAAATCGTGAGTTTCGTTTGCTTTCAAAGCAGGGGATGCGCAACAGGAGATGTAACAGGAGCTCGCAACAGGGGATGCACTGGCGGGAAACTTAGCGGCGCCGCTCCGCAAAACCTGGAAGATTTTCTGCTCTATAAAATAGACAGAATTTAACAGTAATTTCAAAATCTCGGCGAATGAACAACGGGACGGGGTTCCTGTAATTGGCATGTATTTTCTCAAGCCACCCATAAAAGCCATATTTTGGCTTTTATCGGGACAATATCCAACAATAGGTTCCATAGAATGAATGACCGATCCGGATCCAGGAAATTACGGCATTTGAGTTCTAGCTTGGAGCACGATGAGCTTGTAAAATGTAGTGTCATTGGGCTTGGCATTAGTGTTTAAAGAGGATGTTGTTATGATATAAATAATGTACTTTGCATAGAGTGGCACTTGGGACATGGGCCAATATTAGAGTGTAGAGCTACTTACAAAATTACGGGTATGAATTGGAGGTTTAACATTAAACTCTAGCTTTTGTTATGATGACGGATTCAAGAAAGGGATTCAATCTCCAACAATAGAAGAGAAATAAGGCACATTATCATTACTTCAAAAACCTCTAGGGCAGAGAATAGAATAGAATAGATTTTTTAGTGTCCACGGAGACCAATTGGCCTATAGGACCCAAACAAAAAGAGAGCAGCAAGCGTATGACAGGATTAAAAAACCCCCGCCCCGAAGGGTTTTCGAGGGAAAAACCTTAGCAGTAATAAGTATGCTGGCACGCTGTACAATTGTATAGGACAGTTCAATACCACCCCGGAGGACACAACTGAGTCCGTGCATCCATAACCTCCTGGAGGTATGATCCCAACAAACCCACGGACGCCGTATTCAATAACTCATGCAACGGTTGGCCAAGCACTAGTAATCGAACATACCGCTCTCCGATATGGGCAAACGCTGGGCAGAGCTGGAGGGCACAATAGAGAGGAGGCTGGAGAGCCACAATATAAATGAGAAATTAGAAAAAACTAAAAAATGTAGTTGATTTTCACAAAGTGTCTAGAAGAATAAATTCCATCAAAGACTAAAAAATGGCCCTTTCTAACTTGGAATTGTTTGCACAGAACATAAACACTCTTTCTTCAAGGTGACAATATAAATCCATATATGATGTGGCCTAATATGAGATAATGAGGAAGCAATGCATGATACAACCACTCGACGTCTGTTGACAATCCTAGCTGGCTTGGTCATCTAAGAATATGGATATAAAAGCGCTCACCTACTATAGTCAAATCCTTGAAAATTAATTCCGTACGTCACAACATATATTACCATGTACGATTGTGATTGTTGGCAACCTAATCTCCACGACAAAGTTATGCTCAATGGATCACAAAAGATAGTGGAAAATATTTGATCTAGTATCTCTTCACTCGTGCCAAAGCCTAATGACTGTTGCGACATCTAATGGAAAATATTTGGTCTAGCATCTCCACACTCCACATGCCAAAGCCTAATGTCTAGAATAATCGACCTAGCATCTCTTTACTCCAATTGTCAAAGCCTATTATCCTTCCCAAATTTACTAATGAAATTAAACAATTAGAACTTTGACTTCACATGATTGAATAAATTTCATAACCAAACAATGACATAACACAAAACCTTATCTAACAATCTACTACTACCTTGATTATCTCAAATGCAAATAATGTACGCCTTTCATTGCATGAGATAATGGGAAGGTAATTTCGTATATCGTATAATGTAGCTTGCTCATAGTATAATAGTTAAAACCAAGAAATCTACCTAACAATTAGTGAACCCCATATAGCCATTATTGTAGGTATGCCCTAGCTCACATAAATTCTTTCTAACACTCTGGTAACTTTGGCGATGCAATTGCTTTTGGGTCAATCTAGTAACAAATACGCTTCACCAATCCAATATTATATGATTGCATGTTTGCAAAAATGAACAACATATTTCAGTTCAATTTCCCCAAAAAGTTACTTGAGCTATTAAGATTGTCTTCTTCCTTTAAATTGGCCCTAGCATGTTAAAATTTACTAGTTTCTAAGAAGACACAAGTGAGAGAGGAATGCACCACAAAAGAAGACATGTTTTATTGAATGAATCATGTTACAATATATAGATACCATAAAAGGTATTTTTATGGAAAAAGGTGAAAGCTATAAGGAGCTCTCGTTGCCTTTTTATAAAGGCACGCTGCCTAAGAATAGGCAGCTTCGCTAACATGTTGAACTTACAAGTTTTACTAAGAAAACAGAAAAGAGAGGATTGCACCACAATACAAGACACGTTTTATTGAATGAATGATATTACAATATATAGATACCATAAAGGTATTTTATGGTAAAAAGGTGAAAGCTATAAGGAGCTTCCTAAGAATAGGCAGCTTCGCTAACAAAAATATCGTGTCCAAAAATGACGACCAAATATTGCAACTCACAACTCATAGATAATCTCCCCGCCTGCAAATTTGGTCTCGCACTCTGGATGAAAAAAACCTTTGGTGGTCACAAAGGAAAAAATCCGAGTGCTACAATTTTCTAATATTTATGCTTATTCTCAAGGACACCAAGAGGTTTAACATTGTCTTGATGTCTCTTTTCACCTAGAGGCTTAGTGAAAATGTCTGCAACCATAGCTGTAGTAAGACAATGTTCCAACTTAAGTACGCGCTTTGCAACTTCAAGCTTAACATAATGATAATGTAACTCGATGTGCTCGGATTTGGAATCCATAACTTCGTCTTTTGATAAAGCTATAACACTTTGATTATCACACATAAGTATACTCGGTCCATCATGAACCTGTCTTAAGCATTCTATCACTTCACTTACACATTGAAATTTCAAAACCTTTTGGTTGATTCATGTATATTACTTCACTAAATTCTTCAGTAAGAAACGCAGTTTTTGACATCCATTTGATGTACAAGCAAATCAAACTGAGCGACAAATGCTAGCAATACTCTCAAGCTTCCATACACCAATTTCTGGCTTGTAATGAAGACATAGCCTCTTTCACCAGACAGATCTTGAAATATCATGAAGCTTTAGCTACTAGTGCAGATCCGGTTATGACCCTGCCCTACTACTAGTTGAAATAAAGCTTTCATTGATCATTGAATCACAAATTTACAAACCATAGCAATTCACATCATTACAAAAATCATTCAAAAACCATTACAAAACAATCACACTAGCACTTACTCGTTATGGTAGAAGTCTATGGAATTGTGACTTGAAAATTAAAGGGCCCTTCCCTTGTGATTGACTTGCACTGCTTGTTGCCCATAGAGAAATATGCATTTAGTTCCATTTGAAGCCTCATTTGCATTTCTACTAATCGCATGTGTATCTTTTAGTATTTTCTCTTGTGCATCCTTCTTTGCATGTTTCTCCATCAACTTCAAATCCTTGTGTGTTATAGTAACATCCTTCATTGCCTCCGCAAGAATTGCAGCAGCAGCCCTCATTTCTACCACGTTGGAAATCATCATTGTATACCACTAGTAACCAACTCCCAAAGATAAGAGACATTAACAAGGTTTGAACCCATAACCAAATGAACACTTATTTTGGCATTACTAGGTCTATACCAACTCACCACGCATCCGTTGGGCAAAACTTTGGCCGTACATGCACACTTTATAGGCAGGATACAATCCCACCTTGAGGAATTTTTCAGATCCTAGGGGCAACTCTAGGGGCATCACAACCCAAAGATCACCGAATTTAGTGCCACCGCCACGTGCATGACCTTTTGGCATCCTAGGACCAGAGGGCTTTTTACACTAACCAGTAAACCAACTACAGTAACCTGTAAACCAACTTTTACTGGTCTAGACTAGTCTTTTCAAACTAGCTAACTTTGTCCCACTGCCAACATGCAGCCAAAGTGGAGGATATGTACAAGCTTTGGCTGGTCGTTGGCAGTGGGACAAAGCTAGCAAGTTTGAAAAGACTAGTCTAGATAAGTAAAAGTTAGTTTACTGTTCTACTATAAAAAAGTTAGTTTTTACTGTTCTACAATTTTTAAGTAACCAGTAAACTAGCCACAATAACTTGTAAACTAATTTTTACTGGTCTAGACTAGTCTTTTTTACAAACTAGCTAGTTTTTGTCCCACTGCCAACAAGCAGCCAAAGTGAAGGGCATGTACAGGTTTTAAGTTCTACCACGTTGGGGATCATCGTCGTAATGCTTGCACAATCAATTGACGTATGTTTATAACCTAAGGTTCTTAATGGTTTTTAGAGGTGTTAGTATAAAAATACGTATGAAGTTGATGGTGGCATTGCGGTTTTGGAAAGAAGGGATATTTATTGTTGAGACGATGGTTCAGGGGCGAATAAGACTTCACGTGGGTGGCGGCTCACCTGGTGCCCAGCGACTCCGATGCCTAATTCGACCCCTATAGGTGTCGCGAAGTCCATCTTTGGTTGTTGCAGATGTTGTTTTTGCCCATATTCTGTCTTGCTTTAGTCTGCTATTTGGGCCTGGCCGAAGGAAGAAGAGGTGAGCGACCTGCACACAGAAAAGATGAGCGACCTGGCCTTGGTTTGTGTTTTTTTTATTTCTTTCATCATCATGTCTATGAGAAGGGCAGCCAGAAAGGGCAGGACTGCTGCTGCCCATGGGCCTGTCCCTTGTTCGATGCCTGAGGAATCAAGTTCTGTACAGACTGACACTTCATGCATGCCTACTCCTGCCATTCCTAACCGTGCACAGAGCTGGGATGCAATTGATGTCTCTGTCACACTGGCCTTATCTGGGCAAGATATCCCCCGTAGTTTCTTTGATGCCCTTCTTCCTTCTGTGATAGGAGATGTGTTGCTAGTGCAGTTGCCCCAGAGAGACCACCTCCATGTGCAGGTCGTGCTAAGAGCCCGCTATAAGACTCCGAAACCCTTGAATGAGGCTATCAAAAGGGATTTTAATTGGCTCTCTAAGCTAGCCGGCATTGTTTTAGTGTGCAAGGTGCTGAAGAATAACAGGTTGCACTGCTTTGGGGGTATGTTGGGATATTGCATGAAGGGCATAGGTAAGGTGCACTATTCCTGCCACCTCCACACTATATCTGAATCGATGATTGAGAAGGGAAAGGATCTGTATGTAAGATGGGGTGCTGGGGACACAAAGAGCCTGTGTGTATTGGATAACAGAAACTAGCTGAACAAGGCAGCGCACTTTGTTTTTTATCATGGTGGTCGTAGGCTGACTCCTAGTTTGACATTCACTGTTTGCAGGATGCTCAGAAGTGGGAAGTACACTTTGAGCAGCAGCTGGATCATTCCTTCCAACAGTGCTCATGTGAATGAATATAGAGTTCGTGCTGCGTGGAGGGTTCTCTTGAACCCGCTCACTGCATGCCATCTGATGTTAGAACTATTCTCTTTGGTTTACCTATAGGTTATGTGCCTGTTGAACGGAATGGGCCTGGCCGCCGCCGATATTGGGATTATTCTGTGCCATCTGATGAGATGGATTGTAACTTTCAGGATCTTCATGATCCATCTATCAGCCCTGAGCTTGAAATCCCTGAACATGGTGTCGATTACATCCCCATCACACTGGGGATCACACCATGGTGGTTGGCTGACTCATTGTATGGTTTGTTTCATGTATAGCTTCAGTTTTGCCTATGTTTTGCTTTCTTTGAGCATGGGTTTGTTGCAGGGTAGAGATGGAGACCGATAAAAATTCTGCGGGGGAGACGGGCCATCCCTTCTTAAGCTTGGACTCCTCTTTGATAAGCTCCAGGATTGATGATTCCCGTCCTGATCCTCCCTCAGGTGTCTCCTCTAGAGGGTGAGCGGTTGTTCACTGTAGAAGAGTTTATAACAAGCATTATCCAGGTTGGGACGGAGGCCCATTGAATAGCTGCTTCCCTTAGGATCTTGAGGAGGCAGTTGACAGGTTTCTATGTGGCTATTGATTCGGAGATTTCTAGTGTTGTTTAGGAGGAGCTTGGTGCTCCAATGTCTAAGTTACATGCACTGAGATCACACATGAGCCTTGCTAGGGGCTTGTTGACGTAGGAGATCCGCCAGCTTGATGCCGTCATCAGGCGGCTGCATCTGTAGAACCTATGAATTAGACCTTTGTGTTCTTGCTCTTGTTTGTAATCTTTGTGCTTGTGCAGTTTCATGTGCGTGGCATCCGTGCCACATGTACATTTTCTAAGTTTATGAATATGTGATGTTTCCTCATTTGATGCTCTGTCTTGGAGATGCTTTTTTTGTTGCACTTTGTTACTAACACCTGTGGAGTTTCAGAGGGCTTCGGACCCTGGGCATAAGGGCGATCCCCTCTCCTGGGATCTCCCTTATGCTTGGATGAGCATTGGCATTACGTTGGGATTCAATTCCCCAAGCTCACTAACAGATTGTCTTTGTGGCCTTATAGGTATTGACGGGCATTATGTATAGGGGGTCATCAAATGCATGCCATTGACAGTTGCAGTTTGGGCTGGCAGTCAATGGCACGTGTTTGATGGCCCCTATGCATGATCTCCACCTAACATCCAAGTAAGCCATGGCATTTGGATTCAACTGGGTTTCGATTCCCCAGGCTCATGTCATGGTGGAATCTTGTTCATGTTTCTGAGTTATGAAGTATTGGATTCTATTGTCATGGTGGAATGTTGTTCATGTCTTTGGCTTATGGAGTACTCGATTCTATTGCTGTGATACTATATTGTATAAATGCCAAAATACTATTTTATCCAATGGTCTATGCTTTCATAGTATCCTCTTCAAAATCGGGTCAACATGGGCCAATTTGACCCGAGAAAGACTTGAGATGGGCGACCCGGATTTGTGCAAGGGGAATATCTTCCCAGATGTGCCACTATCTAATGGCCCAGATGGGCTTTTAAGTTCTACCAGTTGGGGATCATCATCGTATATCCCTAGTAACCAACTTCCAAAGATAAGAGACATTGGCAAGGTTTAAACCCATGACCAAATGAACACTTATTTTGGCATTATTAGGCCTATACCAACTCACCACACATCCGTTTGATAAAGCACACTTTGTAGGTAGGATACAATCTCACCTTGAGGAAGTTTTCAGATCCTAGGGGCAACTCTAAGGGCATCGTTGAACCCATCGTCACCAGCCTAGTGCTGCCTGCTACGTATGACTTTATGGGCATCTTAAGACCAGAGGGCTTTTTATAGTAACCATTAAATCAGCCACAGTAATTTATAAACTAACTTTTACTGGTCTAGACTAGTCTTTTCAAACTAGCTAGCTTTGTACCATTAAATCAGCCATAGTAATTTATAAACTAACTTTTACTGGTCTAGACTAGTCTTTTCAAACTAGCTAGCTTTGTCCCACTGCCAACAAGCACCCAAAGTGGAGAACATGTACAGGCTTTTAAGTTCTACCACGTTGGGTATACTCCTAGTAACCAACTTCCAAAGATAAGAGACATTAGCAAGGTTTGAACCCATAACCAAATGAACACTTATTTTGACATTATTAGGTCTATATCAACTCACCACACATCCACTGGGCAAAATTTTGGCTATACATGCAAACTTTGTAGGTAGGATACAATCCCACCTTGAAGAAGTTTTCGGATCCTAGGGGCAACTCTAAGGGCATCGCTGAACCCAGCGTCACCAGCCTAGTGCCGCCTGCCAAGTATGACTTTCTGGGCATCTTAGGACCAAAGGGCTTTTTACAGTAACCAATAAATCAGCCACAATAATCTGTAAACTAACTTTTACTGATCTAGACTAGTCTTTTCAAACTAGCTAGCTTTGCCCCACTGCCAACATGCAGCCAAAGTGGAGGACATGTACAGGCTTTTAAGTTCTACCACGTGGCTGGATGACGCGATGCTAATGCCAAAAAACCCCGCAGCTTAATTTAACCCCTGCACTGAAAAAATGTGGGGCCATGTGAGTAGCCCATTAATGTATGGCCAAGATCTTGCGTCTGGCAATTAAACACCAGAAAGTATTCCAAATTCAAACGGTTTCGAGTTCCTTTAAAATGCAAAGGTGTCAGCTTTCCAGAAACTTAACTATATCTTGTCTTGCTATATATAAAATTATTGACCCACCTTTCTGGTTCCAAAAATAAACAAAAAATTTCCAAAATGTCCAATTTTGGAATCGGATGTTAGTTTCCGGCACGAAGGCATGCCTTTCAACGAGCTTCCTCTGCTTCCTCTGCAGATACACCACAGGACTAAGTTTGAAACCGGAATAAAAACAAGAGCTGCAATCAGGCGATCATTGCGACATAAACATTTGATAGGGCTGTACAGAAGCGGCAGCTTTGAAACATGGGTTTTAAATCAATTTGAGGGCCGATTAGTGTGCTCTAGCCCACAAGCGCGCAAGCAGAATAGAGGGGCTTCACCGGAGCAAGGCAAAGGCAAAAACAAGTACGTTTCTATCTGAATTGTATAGACGAATCAGCTCTATGTTTCTATTTAAATTATATTTAGAGAAAGGCCTACGTATTTATGAGCAAATTTTAGAAGCAAACGGGTCAAACAGAAAAATTGGGCTTAGCATAGCTCAAAAGCTCTGGCGAAGCCTAGGCATACAACCAGAGCACCAGAAGTGGCCTTCCAATTTTGCCCTTCTATTTTTAAGTTGTGACTACTGCAAATTTTAGAAACAAAAGGCTCGAACAGATAAACTCCGATTAACCCAGCTGAAGAAGAAGAAACCGTTGATAACATCGCAAACTTCAGGCTCGGCTGGCCATCTTGTGTAGTTTCTGTTGGTAAGTCTGTTTTCTGTTAACGTTAGGTGACAATTTGACATTTGTCACTTAACCAATTAGGTCAATGTTTTTCGTCTATTCCTTAAGTTCAGGAAGAGATCCACTTGTCTCGGCAGCAGTGGTGCCTTTCTATCCTGAGCAGGAGCACCGCTCCATGCATGATATATTTGTAATCTCTTTCTAGTCAATTCATATTCTGGTTCCAGTTTTATGAATGTAAACATGGTATCAGAGCAGGTCGATCTTTGTGGATAAGTCGACTACTGCTCAGCCCAAGAAGATGGGGAAGATAGAAAAATTGTCTCACGCCAATGCCTTTTACTGGTTCATTAAAGTAAGAGGCAAACTTTCTGCCAAAGGATTATGGCAAATCGTTTCTGGGGAAGAGCCAAGACCAGTGGTTCAAGCTCTAACAGCTGCACAGGTCGTGAAAGGATCTACGTCAGATCCTACCCAAGAAGGGGTGCGCATGCAAGCTGGAGAAGCAGCCTTTTCAAGATGGATGCAAAAGGACTGGGAGGCAAGAAACAAGATCATGAGATACCTAGATGACATGATGCTGGCTCAGGTAGAAGCAGCTGATAGTGCAAAGGATGCTTGGGATCAGCTTTCCCTCATCTATAAGAAAAGGCATTTCTCCCAACAAGCCAACCTGTATTCCATTATCTTCACCACTCAACTGAAGGAGTGTTCCAATGCTGAAGAATTCATCACAAAAATAAAGGCAGCAGCATTGCAGTTAAAAGGAATGGACAAAGGACTTGACAATGACTTGCTTGTGGGGGCTCTGCTATTGGGATTGCCTCCCACCTATAACAATGTCAAAAACGTTATAGGGTCAGCTGAGCATGTTGAATTGGAATGGGCCTGCCCACAAATTCTAATGGAAGAGAATAACCAAGGAGGCTCAAAGAAGGGAGTCAAAGAAGGGCAGGCTCTGGTAGGAAAACAAGAAAGCACGGAGAGCCGAAGGTGTTAAAATTGCCACAAGGTAGGGCACATTGGGAAAGATTGCCCTGAACCAGATAAAAGAAAGAGAAAACCTTCTAGATCTGGCAAAGATGATAGCGTAAAGAAGAGGTCACAAAGCTCATGGGCATAAGGCCTCCGTGAGCTAATGACTCCTCGTAGTCTAATGATAGCTCTTGCAAATGCTCCCTAGTCTCAAAGATCACGAGCTTTTGTAGCGTATACAAATGAAGGATAGCAAAGCACAAAGGGGTACGAATCGGATCTTGAAGCCGATGCAATCGGATGATATGGTGTATGATGCAATGGATCCGTGGGTTACGTAAAATAGCAAACACATGGCTTGCAGAGGAGGACCTGTGGTGCAGTCTTTCAGATTTAGAAGCTAGTGGATTCCTAGCTGAGTTACCAAGTGGATCATGGTTTCTCGATTCTGGGGCCAGTGATCATATGACCAGCCAAAAGGACCTGTTTGGGCAAATTACCTCTGTAACAGAATGTATAAGAGACAAGTGAAAATCGGAAAGGGAAGTTGTCTATTACAGAAAAGGAAGTGTTGCTATAACACTCCCAACCGACAACGGACCGAAAACACACTATACGTACCCGATTTGGAGGTAAATTTGTTGTCTATCTCAAAATTAGATGATGCAAACTTGTTTGTTACATTTGGAAATAGACAGTGCATTATCAGAAATAAAAGCAATATGATTGTTGCAAAAGGCACAAGGGCTGGCCCTCTATACCAACTTAGTTGGTGCAAAGAACAGACGTTGGCATTAAATGCTTGCACAATTGATGAAAACCAGACATGGCACGAGAGACTTGGGCATGTCAATTTCCCTCTCCTGAAAAGAATGAGAGATGACAGATTTGTTGAAAGACTGCCCAAGATAAAAGCTCCCGCTGGTGTGTGAGGGATGTGCTTTGGGAAAGTTGTCTCGGAAACCATACCAAAAGGCTAAAGTGAGAAGAGCAGACCAACCCTTGGACCTCGTACACATGGACGTGTGGGGGCCTTCCCGTGTAAAATCAATAGGAGGTTCCCGCTATTTCCTTCTTGTTATAGATGACTTTACAAGAAAGAATTGGGTCTATTTTTTTACTCATAAATCAGACGTGTTTGGGCAGTTCAAAATTTGGAAAGCAATGGCAGAGAATTTTATAGAGAGAAAGCTGAAAGTCATTCGAACAGATCAAGGCGGCGAGTTCATTAGTGGAGCATTCGATGAGTTTCTAACTCAACTAGGAATTCATCATGAAACTTCTGTAGCTCATGAACATCAACAGAATGGTGTAGTAGAGCGGAAGAACCGGACTGTTCTTGATGTGCACGCTCTATGATGTTGTCCAAAGGCATCGACTATAAATTCTGGGCTGAAGCAGTAAATACTGCTGTATATCTCATCAATTGAGTCCCTACAAAAGCAGTACATGGGTGTGTGCCAGAAGAAGCATGGACAGGTGTGAAGCCAACGGTTGAAGGACTGAAAATCTTTGGATGCTTAGCGTATGCACACTTGTCCAAGGGGGGAGCGCAAATCAGGTAAATTGTCTTCTAAAGCAACCTGCTGCATGTTTGTTGGCTATGGGGATACTGTTAAGGGCTACAAACTTTTTGTACCATCGTCAAGAAAAATGATCATAAGGATGCTGTTTGATGAGACTGATTATAGCATAGGGCAAGGCAAAGGGAACCCAATGTCTCCTCCTTTGACCACTGTTATGGAGCATGATACAGATAGTTCAGAATCTGAGGATGAGCAGATGTCTTTGGCCGAGAATACAGCATTGGATGAGATGGATATACCCTCAGAACCTGAGTCAGAAGAGGATGACCATGTTGAGGATATGACTCATGAGCGTGACCTGCCAAATACTGCCCCTAGGAGATCTGCAAGGAACCCCAAACCTACTGAAAAATGCTGGACTACCTTAGCAGCAGGAAGCCTAGAAGCCCAACTTATATTGCCTTGCATAGTTGTGCCTCAGTCGAAGAGCCCATCACCTACAATGAAGCCATTAACAGCTCCCAAAGTGCCTTATGGAAAACGGCCATGGATGAAGACTATGCGTCACTAATTGAGAATGAAACATGGGATCTCTGCTCTCTTCCAGCAGGCAGGAAAGCTATCTCCACAAAATGGATATTCAAACTCAAATTTGATGAAAATAATGTGGTATCTCGCTATAAAGCCAGATTGGTGGCTAGAGGTTGCTCCCAAAAGGCCGGCATTGACTATCATGAGACCTATGCCCCTGTAGCTCGTCTAACATCAGTTCGGACAGTCTTAGCCGTAGCAGCACCACTGGACCTTGATTTACAACAAATGGATGTTAAGGCAGCATTCTTGCATGGTAAAATCGATGAGGAAGTGTACATCAAGCAACCACCAGGTTATACCACTGCAGGTGATGAGCAGAAAGTGTGTAAGCTCAATAAGGCCATTTATGGTCTTAAACAATCTCCCCGATTATAGTACAAGACTATTCATTCATTTTTCACTAATCTTGGTTTTCAGAGAAGTGATGCAGATTGGAATGTCTATTGTAAACAGCAAAATGGTAAGATCATGATAGTCGTGTTGTACGTTGATGATCTGATTTTGGCTTCAAATCATCCCTTCCTCATGAACCACACTAAGAGCTGCCTTGCCCAGAAATTTCACATGACAGATCTAGGTGATCTCAAGTACTTCCTTGGCATGCAACAGAGAAGACTATCGTTCTTCATCAAGCTAAGGCTATTGACTCCCTGTTGCATAAATGCAATATGCAACATTGCCGAGAGGTTAGTACACCCGCTACTAACAATCATCTCCTGTTCACTGCTGCAGCAGCAAGCACTAAATCTGCGGATGAGCTTGAAATTCCATACAGAAGCATTGTGGGCTCCTTAATGCATATCATGGTGTGCAGCCGACCTGACATATCTGAAAGTGTCATTTCTGTTAGTCAATTCATGGATCAACCTGCAGCAACACATTGGCAGGCTCTTAAAAGGATTTTGCGGTATTTAAAGGGCACTCCACGACTAGGCATTTGCTATCAGGGTGGAGCCTGCATTGCAGCTGGAGGGGTTTGTTGACGCGGATTATGCTGGAGAATCCGCTAGCAGGAAGTCTCGAACCGGCTTCTGCTTCACACTGCAAGGGGGAGTCATTAGTTGGTGCAGTAAGAAACAGAAGGCCACTGCAGTAAGCACATGCGAATCAGAATATATGGCCATTTGTGCAGCAGCCAAAGAGGCCATTTGGCTCAGGAGACTTTTAAAGAACATCGATGCAGAACAAGCTGGAGCTACTAAGATCATGAATGATAACAGCGCAGCAGTTAGCTTGGTCAAGCATCCAAACAATTTCACCAAGGCCAAGCATATCGAAATTCAATACCACTTCACACGAGAGAAGGTAGAAGAAGGTAAAATATTTATTAAACATTTGAATACTCAATTCATGACGGCTGATTCATTGACAAAGCCCCTCCCAAAGAAAAGACATAATGAATGTCTTGCAGAAATGGGCTTGGTTCAAATCTGATCTGTTACATCCCTCATGTTTGTAACAAATGTTCAAATTGAGGGGGAGTGTTGGTAAGTCTGTTTTCTGTTAACGTTAGGTGACAATTTGACATTTGTCACTTAACCAATTAGGTCAATGTTTTTCGTCTATTCCTTAAGTTCAGGAAGAGATCCACTTGTCTCGGCAGCGGTGGTGCCTTTCTATCCTGAGCAGGAGCACCGCTCCATGCATGATATATCTGTAATCTCTTTCTAGTCAATTCATATTCTGGTTCCAGTTTTATGAATGTAAACAGTTTCCCAAGCAGGTATTTATGGCTTTTACAGTCTCCTTAATACATAAATGTTGGGCCTTACCAGAATATACTCTGCATAAAACAGACATTTCAAGTAAATCTTAAAGTGAATGTGGAAAATATGCAGTAAGTTATTGTTTGAGTAAACCTTTCATGGTTCTGTACCAGATTGGCTATTGTGAAGCTGAAGAGTTCCTGAGTTTTTGAAAAAATATCTCTGCAGAGCCTTCTGATACTCATTTGCTTGCTCATCCTTTTGTTGCTCAGAATTTGCATGTTTTCTGCTAAGCTTCCCCCGTCGTTGGCCCTACTTGAATTGGAGCAAAATTTCTATTCTAGAATCTGGTTCCGGTTGGATTTGTTCAACTGCGCAAAGCTTAGGTTGCCCAAGCATGAAACTATTTTGTACCTGCTTTGAATCTCAAGCTCCGATTGAAGAACCTGTGTAGAACAAAAAAGATCGACAAAGGAGATTGGCCGCTGGCATCTACAAACCCAGTGACATCAAAATTCAGCATTTTTACCATAAATTTTTGCATATTCCCTGTTTTGCCGTCATTTTTCATGTCCAAATTCCAAAAATTTGCTTTTGTGTGGATGCATTTGTTTGTGGCCCGCTAGTAACAAAACAGCTTTCACTGCCTATTCCGCTAGGTTCAGGGAGGCACCCGATTTACTGGTGTTGAAGCTTTGGCTTTTTTCCTTTTAGGTGGTTCAATAATGGCCATCAATGTGTTGCACATTTGTAAAACACAAAAGTGTGAAGTGAACTAGAACCCAACCCCAAGGTAGCATAACTTCGTAAACTCCTCAAATGTGTCACCAGAGCATCAACATTCGCATCAGATTCAATTGGAATACTCATGTTCATGTTGTTACGATTATCATGTTCGTGTTGTTACAATTATTGTTTGTCTGAGCCATAGTTCCCCGTTTCATGTGCATGTATAAATTTACATGATACATTCATGGATTATGGCAATAAATACATATGGAAGATTTATATGAACCATGAGTAAAAGTTATGTGTTGCAATAGGTTAACACACCCTAAATAAATAAATAAATAAAATATCCGGACTTTAGACATGAATAATGCCATATCCATTTTATCTCTAAAATATAATTATAATGGGGCAGTTTCTGGAACGTTCTATTATTAGGATTGAACGGAGATTTTCCAATGGTTTCTGTAAGGAGAAGCTACTAGACTAGATGAGGCGTTTCTAGAAGGCGTTGCATGGAAAGTGTCGTGGAGTTTCTGGAAGGCAACCGGAATGCCTGGGGCGTTCTGGAGTGATCTGGAGAATACTTTGTTTTGGTATAAAAGAGAGGAGGCCGGTCGATAACCCATGGCGATTTGTGGCGGCTAAAAAGTTTGGGAGAGAGGGTTTGTAGAGAGAGATACGGAAGCTGTCCGCTTTTCTTCTTATCTGTATTTGAGTTTGTGTGGTTTGCGGCATCCAGGGTTGCCGCCTCCGGCATGAAGGGTAGCATAAAAAGAGCCAGCAAGATAGATTTCTACGGTATCTTCTCTTCCACGCGGGCAACAACTCGAGGCACTCAGTAAAGTTGTGTTTACACCTGCGTAAAAATCAGGTAATCTGGTTTATCCAACTTGAATTACTGAACTGTGTGGAATTTTTTCCGCTGGATTGTGTAGTCTTCTTGCTAAGGAGAGATGGGGGAAGGACGGGCCTCATGCCACAGCGAGCTGGAGCACGAATAAATCTGTTCTTCTGACTGTGTTTCGATCCTGATAATACTGTAAGTTGAAAGGACGGATTTCATGCCAGTTGCATTTTTTTGGGTGAGATTAGACAGCAAGCTGAAGTGCCAATAAATCTGCTCGCCATCTGGAGAATGGGCCTCCCTTGATAGATTTCATGTTGTTATCGAGAAGGATTTTTTTGAGGCCAACATATCATATGGATCTCATTTTGAAAGAAAGTACGCAGCGTACTAACATGGTTGAGGCCTGAACTTAGTATAGAAAGTATTTATGGCGAAGTAGTTGCAAAAGGGACTCAGAACGGTGACACAAAACAGTTTGATCCTGTTGTTTTTTACGAGGCGATGAAAAGATCTGGGTAAGTAAGCACTCTGTAAATGAGGTTCTAATTAGGACGTACAATTTATTATATTTAATCAAGTGTAAACTATAAATTTAAAATTCATGAGTCTATAGGAGTAGTCATTTTAGAAGATTAAGCTTAACAATATGTGCCAATGGTGACATTGTGTAGAGTGACCGAATGGATTGAACATTTTCTAGGCTGCACAATGAATTACATTAAATGACTAGGAGGCTCCTTGCAGGCCAGAATGTCTTATATACTTGCTCATATGTCTTACGAGTCTTAGTAGACATTCATTATTTCCCAGCATTTCCTGCAAGGATTGATTAATGGAATGATACCAAAATGACTTTTTCATCTCTGATATGTCTTTTAAGAACTTTTGTTTCCCTGATTGTCACATAGCTCTGCAACATCAATATTCCATGTGCTTACCACTGTACAAAGACATGATAGAAATCTCATTTCTTTCTCCCTCTATGTACATATCTATATCGCTCTCTTTTATTTTTTGTGCATACATGTATACGAAATATGTAGATATTCATCTGAATCTTCATTGAGCATAGGCATATTTGCCCTATATTCCTTGATCTGGACCGTACATAGCGATCCTCGTTTGTGGGGTATGCATGTACAAGTTTTTGTATACTGTATATTGAGTTTTGCAAAATACTATAAGGTTTAAGGGAATGTACTTAATGGTGTTAATTTTGTACATGTATTGTAAGTTTTAGGGGCTCACGCCCTCACGTAACCCCCGTGAATATGCACCCAAACCAAAGGGGTTTTAGGGGATGTTAATTTAAATGTATTGGATGTAATGGTTTGTGTTAATTAATGTTGATTGTAGTGATGTGTTGGTTGTTATTATGCTATATATTACTAAAACAAATTTGGGCCCTTCGGGCCCTAATAAAGGCCTTTGGGCATTAAGGATGGCATAACTTCACGTACCAACTTTAACACTTATGCATGTAATACCACGAGAAACACTTGTAATCTAATTACACCACAAACTCTCTGCATTTTATAGTGAGGATGAACAACCCAAAATTGACCAAATGCAGCAAATTTATTTACCATTTATGTTCCTGCGAAATAAAATTGAATCAAATAAAAGCTTTTGACATTGATATGCTCTACAATAATGTTTTATTCACAAACCATTGCATGACGTTATTTGCAGTAACAATTGGCGAGGTTCATAAAGAACCAGTAATACTTTCTCACGGGTTGCCTGGCTTTGGTTTAACAAGTGAAGAGAATCAGCCAGTTTGGTGATGTGGAGTAGGTCTCCTGTAACGGTCGGTGAAGCAAGATCAAGGGTAGAGGTTTTGAAGCAAGCTTGCTCGTTAGCGTTCCCACATATTGTTACTTGATTCTGAAATATTCCTCTTTCACAATGAAACTATTGTTTAACAATCTATGTGATTTTGGATGGTCCATCTCTAGCTTAAAGATAATGCATGATTCACTTTCTGGTTCGATTAAAGTTCCAAACCTACAATATAAATGCATTCTTGTGGCCACCGTTTGACTAATCTGCGCATGATTCAGAAAAGGCGGAATAATCCGCATGTTGTGTGCACAAGAATCCGTTTGTTGATTGAAGCTAAATGTCTGCTATGAACAATCCGGACAGCGGGAATATCCAAGAGTTGAAAGCAAACAGAGGGCCTAAACTCTAAACTCTTTTTGAATCAAGAAAGAAATCTTAGAATAGCTAAAGGGAAGGAGACAAAGGCGAAGTTTTGCAAAGACTACATTGTAGAACCAGAAAACAATACCTTGTAAAAAAAAAACCGTTATGCTAATCAAGAAACATTAAAAACAAATACCTTTGTAAGTGTGAGCAAAAAAATCCACATCGTGGTAGCAAAAATCCACTCCGCAACAAGAATCCAAGAGGGCAAGTACACATGCGCATGCACACATGCACACACACACATGAACTTGCACTTGCACATGCACAGTACACATGCACATGCATACACATGTACATGCACGTGCACATGCACATGCATACACATGCGCATTGTTCATGCACAAAGACATGCAGAGAAAGACGACAACCCTCGGATTGTTCCAACCAACGAAAATCAACGACCCATAAAGGGTGCACTCTAGAAATACTATTTAGTACACCTCAACGAATACAACAATGAAATCATAGAAAAACCATGTGAAAAAACGTATAAAAATCTAAAAGTAACCCCCTGTTATTATGCTAGATATTTGCATATGGAATGTGCAGCAATGAACCCGCATTAGACAAAGGATTCGACGAATTGCTCATCAATTTGAGACCATATCAGCTGGCGTCTTTGGTCGCTCTTGGATAAATCCAACGAAATAGGGGCAAACATCAACCAAGGCTGTAATCATATAAAATTATCTTGATATTGGTAATAAGCTAGGTTCTAGGTTGAAAGCTCTAATCATACTGGAAGACACGGCTCAGCAAATTGAATTTAGTTTGTAGACAAAGCCATTGGTAGATGGGCGTTTCAAAACATTATAGCGGTTATGTGATTATTGAGAAAAAATTATTCTACTTTTAAGCAGGTTTCATATTAAATTACAATGTAGGATGGCTGATGTTAACATAGGGTATTAGTATCAGACTCAATGAGAACATGGCAGACAAACCACCGTTGACAAAGAGGCCGTTTATTCATCCAATTCAGAAATTGCATACATGTATACGAAATATGTAGATATTCATCTGAATCTTCATTGAGCATAATTGCATATGGAATCGCATTAGATAAAGGATTCGACGAATTGCTCATCAATTTGAGACCATATCAGCAGCGTGCTGTCTACTGGATCGTCCAACGAGAAATAGGGGGCAAACATCATCCAAGGCTGTAATCATATAAAATTATCTTGATATTGGTAATAAGCTAGGTTCTAGGTTGAAAGCTCTAATCATACTAGAAGACACGGCTCAGCAAATTGAAATTAGTTTGTAGACAAAGCCATTGGTAGATGGGCGTTTCAAAACATTACAGCGGTTATGTGATTATTGAGAAAAAATGATTCTACTTTTAAGCAGGTTTCATATTAAATTACAATGTAGGATGGCTGATGTTAACATAGGGTATTAGTATCAGACTCAATGAGAACATGGCAGACAAACCACCGTTGACAAAGAGGCCGTTTATTCATCCAATTCAGAAATTGCATATTTTCACCTAAAAAATTCACGTTATGTTTTTGAGTTGTCTGACCGTAGACCGTTTATTCATCCAATTCAGAAATTGCATATTTACGCCTAAAAAATTCACGTTATGTTTTTGAGTTGTCTGACTGTAGAACAATTGCACATTTGCCACAGAACTCTTAAAAATAAAGGTTCCATAAAATGTTCACATAAAATTTGTTTACACTTGATCTAAGAATATTTGTACACGTTTGGAAAACTTGGCATTAAATTTATATATGCGCAATTAATTAAGGTCCAAAGAATACCACGGCATTGAGGAAACTATAAGGAGCACTGCAAAAACCATAGAGGAACTTTAAAATAAGGCTTTAATGCAAACAAGGATAAACTTGTGACAGATGAAACAATTTTCCACTTCCAATCTTCTTCCCATACATTTACACATTTTTCTTTATTCCACAAAGTCCATGAACTTCACTGTGCGAGCTTGCATAAGTTATATCAATCCAGATCAAACCATGTGGTACCAGGCCTGCACTTCATGCCATAAGAAAACAACCGAAAAAAATTTCCACTTCTAGTGTGACACATGCCACATGAACACCGAAACATCCAAAAGATACTCCCAAAACATTCATATTCAATTACACTGCTTGACCACACTTCTTCTGTTACAATATTCCCAGGTATGTTCTCCAAGTGAAATTAACAGATTCAATCGGAGAGACCTGGGCATCAATATTCAACGAACAAGCTGAACAAATATTCGGTCATTTTGCTGATGAGATGTCCACAATTCGCACCACGGATCCAGCAACGTACCAGAGGGAAATCCAAAAACCAACATGGACCTATCGGATATTCCATCTAATGGTCGTACAAACTAACTACATGAATAGGCAAAGACAAAAAATTGCTATTCAAGCAATCAATCCCATTGATTGGTCAACTGAATGTAACACTTTGCTACATAAAATAGCCAATTTGAAATCGTCTTAGATTCAATCAATAGCGTATACATTTTTTCTCTTATAACTATAACAAATGCTTCATTACTTTCCTTCCATTCATATTCTCACACAATGCCTACACATAAAAAACATGCGCGGCGGCCAATGCCGCCGCGATAAACCCCTTGTAAATTTAAAGGAAGTAAACCTCTTCAATTGCACGCTTGCAATATTGACATCTCAAAGATAACTACCAACTGCGAAATGTGCACAGGGTGCTGGCTCCGCCAGCGCTAAACACTTGTTTAACTATACGCTTAGATAATGTCTGCTCCTACCTTTTCTACGGTTGTGCCTATAATTTTACACCTTTTGGCGGGTTTTTATCCCGTCACAACGTCACCAACTAAATGTTAAACAAATTTGACACTTGAGGTTATGATATCTCCATCTCACTTGGAATAACCAAGACGAGAGTCTACATGGCATCAATGGCAACAAAATGGCACTGGAAGGAATGATATAGGTGGGATATCCAGAATAAACTCTTATTCTCACCACCTTTGTCATATTGTTCAAAGAAAGTTCCAAAATTACCTTAAATTTTGTATTGAGGAAAATTCTGGAACTACAAAATGCACATATTTACAAAAGAGGCTCGACCTTAACCAACAAATATCAGCTGTTAGCTCCTAATCCAAGAGACTTGGGCCTCTGGATAGCTGCAACAGGCCGAACTATGCCTTGCCCATCTCTTCCAAGGCCTCTTCCTTCAACAAATCCCATCTTTGCCATCATTCGTGAGCCAAAGCCTTTTGTGTGAGCTTCAAAGTGACCGAACTTTGAAGAAAATGAGGGAATGTAGTTATCGGAGTTAGTACCCCCTTCACTTATTTCATTGATGTTGGGGAATGGAATTTCAACTGGAGTTGGGCTGTTGTCCACGTCCATAACACCACTTGAAACAAAGCTTAAGGGATGTTTGGCTGCATCAAGGTGCCTCTTTCTGCTGGTGTTCCTTGCATCCCTCCCTTTAATGCTTCTCCCCTTTGAGGGCCCGTGGTGATCATTCAATTTCTCCCGTTTCACAACTTGTAATGCCTGACGTGTTGCCCGCCGGTATTTTTTGGCTAACCGTAATTCCTCCCCTGATTGCTTCCCACCTTTATGCAGCACCTCACTCTGTCCTAGAATCTGCAAGGACATTTGCGCTTGAGCATAAACATAAATACTAGCATTGAATGAATGAAGAACATTTTGGCAAAATAAATTAATTCTGACCTGGCACAACCGCCTTTTGTCAGTTGAAGAGGGCAGAGAAGTGTGTTGGGTGCGACAGACAACAACAAACCTGCATAATGTCCAATTGCCTAATCAAACGGGATATCCCACTCTTACATTATAGCTTTAAAACTTGTTCACATTACAAACCTTTTCTTCCCAGACCCTTGGCTGCTGCTTTTCAGCCGATAAATTGATGCAAGCTTATGGACCTGCATGATCGTACATAGCAGTCTCATTACATGCTTCTGCTAGTTATCATGGCTATATCACAATGAGTCTTATGCCACAAACTCACCCAGGCCCTATATTTGTTCTCCATGGGGTGGAACGCATGCATATCACCTTCCTTACGCACCATCTCTTCTAAGGTCTGTAATGCCACCAGCTAGAACTTAATACCCTATTGCAAAATGCAAGTATCTACTATGCAATTACAACCAGGTAGAATTCATTTATGCCCTATACGAGCCGACAGCTTAGAATATGGACCTTTCAACAGATATATTGTAGAATGACCAACAATTCTGACCCGATTTATAGCTTCAAGATCGAAACCACGTCGTAGAGCACGTTCCCTACGTTTTGTGGCAATTCTTTCTTTCCGCTGTCGTTTCTTCTCACCTACAATTCCAGGAGCCATCAAAATATGAGATGACACATTGACACATACTGAGTCTGCCACCTAGCTGAACCTAGATGACACACCGATGCTGCACCATCCAGACTGAACCTAGATGAGACCCATTTCCATGGCATCAATATTTTCTGAAGACCAGATATGCACATCTTTAGATGAGACAGTTATACCGCAGCTGATTAAAATTGAATGCTGCTGCTAATGGAATTTTGAATGCTACACAGAACAGGAACCCCAATAAAACTCCAAATATTAAAGGCAAACATTTTGAACTAAAAACAGACCATTTAGGACACTGCAACCAAAGATGAGCAGTGCATGCACATAAACATACTTTCTTACCTGGAATAGTTTTTGGAACATTTTTGCTTCTACTTTTTTTGAGAGATGGTACAGCGTCTTTCTTTTGATGGTCGGTCTTACTATCCACCATTAACCTGTCCTCATATGTACTAATGACCCCTTCTAAGCTACCGTCGGAGTTATCCCCTTCTTCTTCTGCTTCTCCCGAGCTGTCACTCAAGTCAAGATTACGCAGGAGAATCTCTTCCCTAAGAAAATCATCCTCGAGAGAGTCTTCTTCTTCTGAACTGTAACCAGAATCGTCAGGAAACAATAACCTTCCTTCTAGGACTTCCAAATCCGATCCACTTTGGTTCTTCTGCTTCATATCCTGCTTCTGACTACTTGGCTGAAAAGGACTTTGCTCAGAAAGATCATTCACGGTATCGGTTTCATCCTCTTCATCACTTGAAAGAAAGTCCTCGATGTCCATGTCCTGCAAACCAATCAACTCAGGACGCATCGGCTCAAGGGATGCAGCTCTGGCAACCATTTCGGCACTCAAGTTTTCAAGACTTATTTCATGGCAAACATTATTAGCATAATCTTCTGCAAACTCAGAATCAGGTTCGGAAGAACTAACACCATCACTATCACCAGAGCTTCCAGTAGCTTCTGCAGGATGATATGTGTTTGAAGGTTCAAAGCGACGTCTTGAATGTTTAACACAGAAATTTCCAAAACCTTCTGTGTTAGTCTTCTTTCTAGGTTCTGTTTTTCCACGTTTTTTCTTTCTCCAATGCCCAGTTGATGTACCATCATATGAGGTAGAAAATTCATTTCCTGTAACTAACAGTTGACTGCCAGTTCTATCAATGAAAACCTCAGATCGACCTGGAGCAGCAGGAAGGACCACCTGGGTCATAATATATGAATGTAAGAGAAGTGATATAAGCATAAAGGCATATTATATCTGAGTTTAATGGCCACACAAACTTTATACCAAGCCTGTCCATTGGCAAATTATTCTACTAATTCAGATTCACTTATCTATACTGTATTGTAAGGTTTCCATCAGGTTTCAAGGGTTTAGCAAGGGATCTGACCATGGTACAAAAAATAGAAAAAATTAACTTTTTCCAAAGCGTCAAGTCTCTAATTATAGTATTATGGTGCAGAACGCACAGCCGCAATGCTCATGATTGAACAAGAAGGTTGCATCACAGCTGTACATAACAGAGATCTCCTCCCTTCAGGGAGGGCTGGTCCGGCTGCCCCACCAATTTAACAAGTAATTGCCAGCTCCTTGATACTTCTTGATGCAATACATGGACTACTCTTGCATTTGATTTACATACATATTCCAAAGCAACAATCTTTACCCTTACCTCACTGGTACTATGTTTATGGCTATTTTCATAGGAACAAAAATGCCATTGAAATAGGTCAGTTTACCTCCATATTGGAATAAGAATAGTTTACTGCATGTAATTCGGCATTTGCGCTTGATGAGGTTCCACATTGATTAATTGCCACAGACTTCCTCCCATTAACTAAGTCCAATGAGCACTTATTAGCAAGCCTGGCTTAAATAAATCTATACAGGGAATACAACAAAAGAGACAATTCACATCCCCTGATGTCCCTTAACTTCATAATATTCCAGAGTAACTGTCCAGCTTACATTAAATGCCTAGCTATGTATGATTACCGTGATTATCAAGGAGCACTAATTTTGCCAAAAGATGAATCCCTTAGTCTCTACGCATCCCCATCTTAAACCAGAAATGTCATAACAAAATGCAGATGAAAGGACTTCATATGTGCAGATGAAAGGTCATTCCAAAATTTTGATAATAACGGTATAATATGGATGAGCCATTGGGGGTAGATTTCCATGTGAAGTCCCAGGGGAGGTCATTCGATGTGCTGCTCATTTGGAATAAATGAAATGACAAAAGAAATCATATGATCAAAAAAGCACGAGCAAAATCTTACCTGAAGCTCCTGAAGGCGGCACATTAGCGTGCCAATCCTCCAAAGAACCAGCTTCAACAAAAGGGGTACCTAAAAACCGTCCTTTGTCCCTCCATGGAAAACCGCCTCTTGGGTTACCACCACTTCTAGATTCCATAACTTCAAAGGAAATACCAGACCCAATAGCCCCCCTACCGCCACTTTTATTCCTGTTGATCCGCCCCCCTTGGCCTCGACCTCTGCCCAGGCCACCGGCGGGGCCGGATTTGTGTTTACGGGTGCGAGACATCCGAATTGAATTGGAGAAGGCGAGCTGGGCGCCGATCCAAATCTTCGAATATGAACGTGGGCAGCTCCTGCACTAGAATGGAGGGGAGATCCGGCCAAGGAAAGGATATTCCTCAAACTCACAGTACATTCTTGGAATCAGCCTAGCTGGAACACCTTATTGGCTTTGTGGCCTCATATATTATCTAGAGGTATATCAACAGAGAAGTTGGGTCGCCAGTTTTGTCTGGCGTGCATTCTAATGCTGACACGTGGCATCCCACAATAACACGGAATGGAAGTTCCGTGCTCCATTCTGCTCATCCGGTAGGCAGTCGGTCAATTAGGGCAAGGTATATAGGTTGAGCGTCAGTTTGCTGCAGCTCGTCCAACTATGCAAAAATGGCAGAAGATCCGTGCAAATGAATCAAGCAGCCGAATCAACTAAAGATTTGTGTAGCCGAATCAACTGTGGAAAACAACAGAAGAAATGGCAGCGGATCTGTGCAAAACGGCAGCAGATCGTCTCCTTTATGCAAAAGAAAGTGTCGAATCTGTGCTAAAACCTGTTTAAACTCGCCAATCTGTGCTTAAACTCGCCGATCTACGCTTAAATCTTCTGAATATGTGCTGAAACTCACCAAACCTGTGCCTAAACTCGCCAAATCTGTGCTTAAACTCGCCAATCTGTGCTTAAATCTTCTGAATCTTGCTAAAACTCACCGAATTTGTTCTTAAACTCGTCAAACTATGCTTCTGGCTCCCCAACTTCTCTGTTGTAGGGGAATGGCATTTGGTCTGCCATTCCCTGTTTATCCGGTGGGTTGCTCCGGCTGCCGCCGATCGCAGCAGCCACCGGAGGAAATGGCATGCCAAATGCCATTCCCTATACAAAACATATATAATTCATTTTGTAATTTTTTATTTTATTTTTTGGAAGGTAGGAGTATATTATTATTGTAGATAAAAAATTAACAAAGAGCCCCTTCAAGGGGCATGCCCATAGAGCTAGGTGTGAATGTACTACCAGAATACCTGCTCTTCTTCCCTGCATGTGAGTACTATAGGAAAATATCACCGTCTTCTTCGCAGGCAGGTACTATAGGATGGGCAATTCCGGTTTCCACTCACCAAAGGTTTTTAGGGTGTATTAGGTATTTAGTTACCAAGTGTGTGGATCCCACTATCATTCGTGGGGGCTGAATCTTCTCCATCCATCCATTGGCATCTGAAGTAGCTGTAGAATCCTTCAACTTTGCCTACTCTATCTAACTTTTTATTGTACGCCACACCCATCTTTCTATGGTGGGACAAGGCCATTAGAGCCACTTCCATGTTAAAGAGGTTCTTTAGTTTTGCCACTGAAGTAACATGCCCCCCTAATGCCACATCGCATCTGTGCCTCCACACCACCCAAAGTGCCACATTGGTCAAGGAGGCAGTAATTATACACTTATCAGTTCTTACGAACAGCTCAGGCCACGCCAGATGGCCCAGCTCTATCCCCAAGATCGGGGTAACCCAGCACCAGAACTCGAAAATCTTAGGACAGAAAAGGAGATGTATGATCGATTCACATACTTGGCAACCCAATGGGCACATATCATCAGCCACAATCCCTTTTCGAAGTAAAACCTGTTTTGTATTGAGACCTCCTTGAAGCGCAGTCCACCTAAAGAACTGAAGTTTCTTTGAGCAGATAGATTTCCATGAATTAGATAGGAGAAGCTTAGCGACCATAGTTGTTACCCCCATCCTAACCTGGCTGTTAGTGGAGTTTCACACCACTTAAAAGCGTGATAGATACTCGCCACACACTGTACCTTTCTCTCCCCGACACACCACCATATTTCCTTAGGGCCCGGAGTCCCCATGTAGTCTTTGATATTATCTAGAACCTCACGTAATATCTTCCTATCTCCTTCCCCTGCCCTTTGTACCTTGCACTTGAATCTAGTCCAGGATATCCATTTGCCATTCACCCATAAATGTCGTAGATACTGAATTCCCTGTTTTCTCCATTTCCCAAATACATGGGGATGGGCCAGGGCTAAAGGGAGACCCTCCCTGTTCCAAACTTGTGTATTCCAAAGATCTACCGATGTTTCCGGCCTCTTTAGGAATGTCACCGGGAGCATCTTCGTTAGTACCTTCATCCAGGCCTGAAGTATCCTTCTCATCACCGGGGAGGTACCTGGAGCTATTTTAGCCTCATAGAAGAAGGCCCCTAGTTCGTCCCTGGGAAGTGCTGGCTTATGCTTGAGCTTGCACAGATCCATCCAGTGTTTAACGAATATCATAGCTGGAGAGGAGTCATTATGTAGCATACGCCAAACAAAATTGGCTGCTAGTGCCTGTGCCTGTATAAAAGGGTCCTTACATCCAAGCCCACCATCTCTCTTATCCCGACATAGCTCTACCCATGCCACTTTAGCATTGCCACCCTAAATAAACTTCCTGATGATGACCTGTATCTGATTGTATATACTTTTTTGAGCTACTATTACTGATGAGAAGTAGATGTGTGGGCTAGCAAACACAGCATTGGCCACCGTGACTCTACCGGAGACTGATAGTCCCTTGGCGGACCACATTCCCATCTTCTTTCTAAGTCTGTCTAAGATTGGGGACCACATGCCCTTCATACTGTCCGAAAGAGATAGTGGAAGACCCAAGAGCTTGACAGTCTCTCCTGTTGCCATTACCGGGAAACCAAGTCCTCTAGCACGTGGATCGATATCCCCTTCAAGAGCCCATAGGGTGGAACACTTGTTGGCGTTGAGCTCAATGCCAGAGATATCCTTAAATGCAACTAGAATATCACGGAAGGATTGAAAACTGTTGTCATCGAACCTGCGGAACATGAAGGTGTCATCTGCATACTGCATACTGCATAATTGTAAGCTTCCCACCTTGACCTGGAAGAGACAATCCAGACATTGCACCTTCTTCTACTTTGAAGTTAACCATTTTTGTAAGAAGGTTAGCCATAATGACAAACAGATATGGTGCTAATGGACATCCTTGCCTTATTCCTTTTCGGAGATGAAAGAGACCTGAAGGCTCACCATTCACGAGCACGGAAGCAGAGGCAAGCTTGTTCATGCCCATAGAAAGAGTAATGAATTCAGTTTGGAATCCCATATATTTCATGACCTCTTGCAAACCTTCCCATCTAAGGGAGTCATAGGCCTTCCGAAAATCCATCTTTACCAGAACACATTTCTGCTTCGAAGTTCTGCACCAATGTAAACCCTCCCTTGCTACAATACAGTTGTCAAGAATGTGCCTACCTGGAAGGAAAGCTGACTGTTCTCTACCAATGACTCTGTTGAGAATAGGCTTTACACAGTTGGCAATGCCTTTTATGATGACCTTGTACATAACATTGATCAAGGCAATAGTCACTGAGTGACAAGGGTCTAGGTGTTTTTGGGATGAGAGTTATGAACCCAGCAGTCAGGGTAGGGTGTAGGGTAGAGGAAGACCAGGCCCCTCGCACCGCCTTTACAAAGTCGGGCCTTAAGAGGTCCCAGAATTCTATATAAAATTTAGGAGGGAAGCCATCAGGACCAGGAGATTTACCTGAGGCCAGAGAGCACAAGGCTTTATATATCTCGGCGTCCCCAAAATACTGCATCAGGGCCTGATTATCTTCTTGTGTTACTTTGGCTGACCAATCGACCTTGTTCATCCATTGAGAGATCTGGTCTTGAAATGTCACTGGCCTAGGATCCTCCATGAATTGTTTCTGAAAGCTATTTCTTATAAATGTCTTGATCTCATCTTGATCATCCAACAAATTCTGACTATTATCTCTAATTGTTGAGATATTATTTTCTGCTAGTCTTGTGCCTGCCATTCTAAAAAAGCATTTGGAGTTCTCAGAGTCAAGCTCTGTATACCATTTTGTTTTGGAGCGAACATTTGCTCCCCTAGCTTCCTCCTCCTCAATTGCTTTGGCTTTCCCTTCTAGTTCCCCTTCTTTGGATTGTTTTCCCAAGTCATAAGGATGATCTAGTAATTCCTGCTTGACCTCCCTAAGAAGGTTGTAGACATATTCCTTTTCTCGTCTAAAATCCATATATCTCTTCTTACCGCACTCCTTTATCCATCGCTTCATAAGCTTAGTTTTTTCTATCCAAACTTTCATGCTAGGATTGTGACGTTCCACGTATTTATATGGTATATGTATAAATATATTGACACATCACGTAGTAGGCATACGCCACCATGGGGTATGTTAACCTAGGGGGTTGACCTAAAGGGGATTAATTTAGCTATGCTAAATTAATAAAACCTAATTAAGGGTATTTTTGTCTTAATTAACCTAATTAGTTTAATTAGTTAATTAATGACATGCCACCTGGCCCAAATCGATTGGGCAAAGCAGGGTTTCCAAGTGGGACACCCAAATTAGGGCTTTTGGGCCCCAATTCGAATTAGGAACAGTTGGAGATGGAGGAGCCAGGCACCCTTCAGCTAGAGCAGCCCAAGACCGATTTGACGGTTAGTCAGTAGGTTACTTTGTTGATCTATAGCATAGCGCCTCTCTGTGGTGTGTTCTCTCTCTGTTTTTCTCTGTGGTTTACCTGTTAGGCTAACCCTTAATTGATATGGTGAGTATTCTTATCTCTAGTCTCTGTATGTGCTTTGGTTGATGGTTTAGTAGTTCTTTGCTTAGTTAGCACTACGGAGATGGGGGATTACGGGGGGTAGAGACCTCTGAGCCCATGTATTGTAGTATGCTCCTAGATAGAGCCCTGTATTATTCCCATTAGATGCGGTCTGTGCACAAGATCCCACCGAGCTGTGGAATCTATGGCATTATTGAAGCACCAGATAAGGGGCCGTAGTGATGAAGTGTGGGGTGGGGTCTCGCCTGAGCATAAAAGGCTACGGGGACTCCTTCAGTGGGCTAGGCCTAATAGTCGGTCACGTAGAGGGCCGGGTATGGGTCTGACACTCCCTGGGTACAGTGATGTGATCATCCTGTACTTTGAAGATAAAGTTAGGGGAGTAGGTAGGGTACGTATGTGGGGGTCGCTGATGCGGCACGTGTCCTCTAGCTCACCCATGGATTCACTGCGACTCTGGAAGGGGACACTTCTCTGACCTGCCTCATCGCACCGGGGAGATGTAACCCGGAGTAGTCCCGAAGGGTGATTCCTTGGGATTGCGTCTCTGGAAGGCTACAATGGCACCATAGCTTGATTCAGCTCATCTGCAAAGTGTGCACAGGAGGGGCGGATGGATTGGACTACCCTAGCCACTGTTTTATGCCAGCCAACGCCAGGTTATACCTCTGTCTGCTGATCTCTTGAGACCGAGCCGTCAGTCCATCCTCACTCGAGTCTGAGCCGGGGTAGAACCAGGGGTTTGGGGCGTTTTCCTTAGGATTAGATGCATCTTCTTTGCCGTTAGTACTTGGATGGATGTGCCACCCTTCATGGTGGTTATTTATGTATGATTTATGATGTATGCTAACATGTATTCATGCTTCCGCGACTTAGGAGTCCCATTGAAGGCATGGGCCGAATGACACCTCCGTGTCCTTCACCCGGGCATCTTTCTATGGATGGTCCGAGTTAGACGGAGGGCCGTGCTCATGGTGAGCTGATTGCCCATGGGAGGGGGAAGTCCCTGTATGTATATGTCCGGGGCGCCGTATATATTCAGGGAGCGTCACAATGGTATCAGAGCATGATCTTGGTAGACCAAATCATTGCACTGGCCATGTACTAACACGCTAGACCGTTAAATAGAGAGGATAGCTCTAGAGTACTTTTAGATCTCTTGAGTAGTATGGTTGATGTGTTTGTTAGCAAGTTAGGTTTGTGGGTGTGTAAGTTTTGTTAGTTTTTGGGTTGCCCCTAGGGGGGCAAACCCTTGTTTATGTGGGTTTGTAGAATATCTTAGGTATATGCTAGAGTATACCTAGAATATGCTGCTGATTGCTCAAAACCCCTTCCTCCCTGTAAATTGGCGGTCTCGTGCGTTCCAGATGGAGGATGTTGCAACCGGGTAACGGGCAGGGCATGGCATGAATCGTGCTTGATAACAGACTACTCCTATGCCGTTTTGCAAATGTTGTGGAGTCTGGAGCTTAGATGATAGAAAGTGTTCCATCCGAAGAGGTTAAAAAGCAAAGCTTTGGAATGGAGATATAGCTGTGATGCAGTCATGTGAGGAGTGTGCAGAAGATACCGTTGGATTATCCAGTCGCCTGTGTTCGCCTGTCTTCATATGGTGGTAGCAATCGATCGTGAGCAAGCAGGACTTCAAGATTTGTGAGGACTAAATCTAGCACAGAGCATGCACTGCAAGGTCTTCGATTCATAAGCAAAACTGCAGACCAAAAAGGCCAGTGGCAAGCCGTTGCTGATCGATTTCAATTGTCTGTTAATGGACTCCTTAAACGTGAAGATTTTGGACTTTGCATTGGTTTGTTACTTCGTTTGACCAGTTAATTCTTGGTGTGAAGTTCGAGTAGTAAACATGCAAATGTCTTGTTCATCTGTGCAGGTATGGACGATTCAAATGAATTTGCTGGAGCGTTGTTTGGCGCCCTCTCTCGTAGGCAAGATTTTAAGTTGTGTTGGAAAAATGAGTTCTTTCAAATTATCTGATATCATGAGAAGTGTGATGAAAGCATAAATAGACATAACGGTTATGAGACCATTGAATATAAATGTGGAATTTGGAACTTAAGGGCCTACAGAAACGGCCGAAGGAGTCGAAGCACCAATCACCAGATGCTATGGACTATGATGAGCGGCCGGATCTGCACTATTCGATGAGGTCTGGCCATATATATGTTGAAGAAGTAATCAAAGAGGGTGAGGCATAACGATAAGCTTGTGCTATCTGATAGACAAGCTTTGGTTATTAGGAGGACGCCCAAGTGAACAGTGCCTAAGATATGGTTTTGGGTTTCAAGCATTTAGTGGTATTACTCTCATTACTTGATTGACCATGTAATTGATGCTATCTAGTTAGTCATAAATCCACACGAAATTATTCTATTGATCCTGAAACTTTCTCATTTGGTATCAGAGCTGACAATTATGACTACTAGATTGGGTGCATCTCTGTTAAGTGCAGTGGAAGTATTTAGAGGCACAGGAGGCTTCCAGGTGTGGAAGGAAAAGATCAAAGAGATCTTGGAAGTAGAGGGACTTTGGTCCTATGTTGGAGAGGACGCTGACACCAGTGGCGATTAAAACCATCGGTCGGCAGAGATGAAGGTTCCAGCTCAGGGGACGTTGAGGTAACTATCTCAAACGTAAATGCTAAGTTGATTGAAGCTAAAAGTATTGTCACAGTAAAACTGAGTCCTAGTATCTTACTGAAAGTAAGAGGAATGCAACCGAGAGCAATCTGGAAATACCTAATCAAGACTTATGAGAACAAGACATCATCACAGCTAGATGTATTTGATAGAGAACTCAGAAATTTGAAATATCATGAGAAGGATGACATAACTGATTTTTTCCAAAGATTGGATAACCTAATTGCAGACTGGAAGCAGCCGGGAAGGACAATAACCAATGAACATCAAGTCATGTCCATTGCTAGAGCTTTTTCTGATTATGATCAGCTATCAACCTTGGTTAGGAATATTGCTAAATCTAGGGAAGATGCTGAACTAATGGTAAAGACTGAACTTGAACAAAAGAAACTGATAGGGGAACATGAAGAGCATTCTGAGATCTTGTTTGCTGGCAAAGGAAAAATCAGAACAGATAAGGGTAAGATAGGACCATGCTATCATTGTAACACCTACGGTCACCTTAAATACAATTGTCCTAAGTTGGGAAAGGACAATAGATGCTATAACTGTGATGGGCTAGGACATCAAGCAGCAAATTGCTCTAGTCCAAAGGATTTTGCTAAAGGAAGAGGAAGAGGAGATCAAAGGGGAAATACAAGAGGCAAGTTTTTTAACAAAGGAAGGGGAAGAGGCAGAAACACATCAGCTGTAAATTTAGCAAAAGAAGTGAACAACTCAGAGAAGGAGGAGTTGGACGAAAATGAAGAGGTAAGAAATGAAAGATTCAGCACATTGATTATGAATGAGACTAAAAATAATGATGATTTGCTTGTGTTAGATTCAGGAGCTGAGAGATGCGTGATCAAACAAGCAAATCATCTCAAGAACAAGACGAAGAAAGTCTCAAGCTTTATCCAACTTGGAGATGGAAAATTACAGCAAGTTGAAGAGGCTGGAATGTTGGAGATTTTTGATCTGGCTGGGAAACCAGTTGAACTGAAAAATGTATTGTGTGTGCCTTCTATAATCAGAAATTTGATTTCAGTTAGCCAATTGGTTGACCTTGGATATAGAGTGTGGTTTGAGAAACACCATTGCAACATTTACCTCAATAATGAATTAAAATTTCTGGCAAAAAGAGTGGGCAACCTATTTGCACTTGACAAAGTCAATGTTGAAGGAAAAATAAACTTGGTTACAGCAAAAGAATGGCATGAAAGGCTGAGCCATACACATATGAACAATATAAATTACATGATAAAGAAAGGTCTGATAATAGGAGAAGAACAAAGGGATCATTTCTTGTGTGAAGGATGCTTATTGGGAAAACACACCAGACTTAGCTTCAAAAGATCAACAAAAAGAGTCAGTGGGATTTTAGACCTAATACACACTGACTTGTGTGGCCCAATTAATGTCACAAGTATGACAGGTAAGAAATACTTCATAACTTTTATAGATGATCATTCAAGGAAAACTAAATGCTATTTGTTGAGGCATAAAGACCAAGCATTTACAGCATACAAGTTATTTGAACAGGAAATGGAGAGACAAACTGGAAGAAAAATAAAATGTGTAAGGTCAGATCGAGGAGGAGAATTTCTCTCTGGAGAATTCAAAAGACATTGCAAGATAAATGGAATTAGAAGACAACTAACTTGCAGGTACACACCTCAGCAAAATGGAGTAGCAGAAAGAAAGAACAGGACAATTTTGGATGCAGTTCGATCCATGCTAAAACACTCAGGTATGCCAAATTTTTTATGGGATGAAGCAGTGAAAACTGCTGTACTAATCCAAAATAAGCTACCTTCCTCATCTGTCAATGGTAAAACGCCTGATGAGATGTGGAATGGAAATGTGCCATCATATGAAATGCTTAAAGCATATGGATGCATGGCATTTGTGCATGTTCCAAAAGAACTTAGAAGGAAATTAGATGACAGGGCAGCAAAATGTTTTTTGGCAGGCTATGATGAACAAGCAAAGGCTTACAGGTTGTTTGATGAGTCTAAGAGACAAATAATCATTAGCAGGGACGTGGTCTTTAATGAAAATATACTTTACAAAGACAGAAATAAGGTGCAGGCACATGGTGTGACAAAAACCTTGGATTCAAACAGAAATAAAAATGATGTTCAGGTGAATAAGTTTGCTGATATAGAAAGTGATGGAGAAAATGATGAAGAACAAGATAACAGGGGCACAAGGGAAAATACAATCATAGAAGGAGAAGGGATTGAGTTGGAGCAAGGGCAAGGGATTGAGCAGGAGCAAGGGCAAGCAGAGAAAGTCAAAAGAAAAAGGAAAACAGAGTTGGAAAGGCTCAAGGAGAACTTAGAAATTGATGCAGGTGAATATGGTAGAACAGGGATGGGAAAAAGTAAAAAAGACCGGCTAATGAACTAGTGGATATAAATCAGGTCATGGCCATTTTTGAACCAAAGATACCTATGAGTTATGAGGAAGCCATGCAGTCAGAAGAATCAGCTAATTGGGAGCAAGCAATGAAAGAGGAAATAAATGCTTTCGTGAGAACAAACACGTATCACGTTGTAAGAAAACCTGATGACAAAAATACCATTGGATGCAAATGGATCTACAAGCTAAAGACTGGAGCAAATGGTGAACAAAAATACAAAGCCAGGCTGGTTGCACAGGGATTCACTCAAAGGAAGGGCTTAGACTATGATGAAACTTTTTCGCCCATTGTAAAGCTAACAAGCATAAGAATTCTGCTGGCCTATGCAAATGCAAACAACTTGGAAGTGCACCACATGGATGTGAGCACGGCTTTTCTAAATGCTGAGATAGATGAGGAGGTGTACATGAAACAAGCACATGGGTTTGAAGATAAAAGGGATAATAGGGTATGGAAACTAAACCGAGCAGTCTATGGCCTAAAACAGTCTCCAAGATTATGGTATAAGTGCATAGATAAATATTTGCAAGATCAAGGATTTATACAATTTTTGAATGATGGGAACATGTATATTTTAAGCAGGGGAGACCACTTCTGTATCATAGCACTATATGTAGACGATAACATAATGGTTGCAAGTGACATGGACACACTAGAACACTGCAAACAAATACTCAAGAATAAATACCAAATGTTAGATCTAGGGGAATTGAAAAAATTCCTTGGCATGGAAGTTAATAGAGACAGAAGAAATAGGAGACTGACAATTACCCAGGCATGCAACATTCAAGGGATGCTTAACAGGTTTAAAATGACAGATTGCAATATATCTAAAACACCTATATCTCCAGGTCTCAAACTATCAGCAGATATGAGTCCTAAAACAGGAACAGAAATGGCCCAAATGGAAAATATCCCATATAGGGAGCTAATAGGTTGCTTGTTATTTATTTCAAACAGTACAAGACCTGACATAGCCTTTACTGTAAGTCTGTTGAGCAGATTTTGCAATAACCCAGGTTACCAACATTGGACTGCAGGGAAAAGAGTGTTGAGATATCTGAAATATACCATGAACCATGGACTTACATACTCTAATGAGGATTTGACATTAAAAGGTTATGCAGATGCTGATTGGGGCAGTGACATAGATACTAGAAAGTCAACCTCAGGCTTTTGTTTGATGTTAGGGGGAGCAGCAATCGCTTGGAAAAGCAAGAAGCAATCTTGTGTGGCCATGTCTACTGCAGAAGCAGAGTACAACTCAGCGACCCTGGCAGCTAAAGAGATTGCATGGACAAGACGTCTTCTAGAAGAATTAAAGGTATGTCAAAGTTTGCCAACAGTACTTTACTCAGACAGTCTAAGCTGCATAGCTATCACAAGAAACCCAGTGCTACACCAGAGGACAAAACACATAGAATTGCATGTGCACTTCATAAGGGATATGGTGGCTAAGAATGTTGTATCAGTACAGTATATTGGAACAAATGACCAGATTGCAGATGTGCTCACAAAAGGTTTGTCGGAAATTAAATTCACAAAGTTCAAAGGAAACTTGGGTGTAATGGACTTCACTCAGAACAGGAAAGTTACAGCTATGGAAAGCTAATAGAAGAAGTGTAGTTAAACCATACAGTTGTTGGAATCAGTAATCATGTGATATTACATTGTGGCTACATCTGATCTATGAGAAGCAGTGGCAGTAGATTAGAAGTCACATAAAGTACTGACCTATGAGAAGCAGTGGCAGTAGGTCAACTTCTAAAGCAAAAATCAAAGGTGGCGGGCTGGTGCTACCCTGGTGTTTCTAGGCTCGCCAGAAATCGTCACATACCCCCTGCCCGCAGGTTAGGGTTTTGGGTTGACTGGTCAAAGTCAAAGTCAACTAAAAGGGGAGCGAAGTCAACATATGGGACATTTATATTTATTCTCTTGAGAATATTATCTTCAAACTGCATCAACAGTAGCAATATAAATGATATGGCAGACATTTTGAAAGAAAGGGGAAAATGTTGGAAAAATGAGTTCTTTCAAATTATTTGATATCATGAGAAGTGTGATGAAAGCATAAATAGACATAACGGTTATGAGACCATTGAATATAAATGTGGAATTTGGAACTTAAGGGCCTACAGAAACGGCCGAAGGAGTCGAAGCACCAATCACCAGATGCTATGGACTATGATGAGTGGCCGGATCTGCACTATTCGGTGAGGTCTGGCCATATATATGTTGAAGAAGTAATCAAAGAGGGTGAGGCGTAACGATAAGCTTATGCTATCTGATAGACAAGCTTTGGTTATTAGGAGGACGCCCAAGTGAACAGTGCCTAAGATATGGTTTTGGGTTTCAAGCATTTAGTGGTATTACTCTCATTACTTGATTGACCATGTAATTGATGCTATCTAGTTAGTCATAAATCCACACGAAATTATTCTATTGATCCTGAAACTTTCTCAAGTTGGATAAGATCGACATTGAACAGCTACATAACTTTTGGCTTCAAATTTCTGATCAAAGCTTCGATGCTAGGATGCAAATCTTTTTTGACATGTAAGTGCTGAGTTTAAATTTTACGAACCTGGACTCCTGGAGTTCAGATTTAAGGTAAACAAAAAAGCTTGTGTAAAATGGAATGCAGGTGCGACAAGAATTTAGACGGTCGCATCACAGAGGAGAAGTGAAAGAGGTGAGAGGGGAAAAAAATGTGGGATTTGCAATGTGCGGAAAATCATTTATTATTTTTCTTTTGTGCATGCAACTGCAGGTGATCATGTTGAGTGCATTCGCAAAGAAACTTGCCAAATTAAAAGATCAAGCTGAAGAATATGCTGCCCTGATCAGCTGCCCTGATCATGTTGCCCGTGTTGATGTTAAGGATATCTTTCCTAGCCTTTGCAGGCAACAGGTGTGCTACCTTTTCTGTTTCTGTACTAGAAAATGATCCTTTGTTTTTATTATTTTTAGTTTGTTTCATTCTTTTTCATAGGCTCCAAGACAGGAACACTTGTAAGTTGGACACTTACTCTGCCAACAATATAGAAATTTGGAACAGAATAGAACAGAGCAGCTTAGATCTGGCTGACAGAATGTATGGGGCTTTCCTAAAAATCTGTTTGTGCAAGTTGTTGGGTATGTTGTCTCCAATTCTTTTGTTGTTGATGTTGTTCTGCATCCCATCAAAGAAGTTGGATGTAATTAAACCAGCAGGACAAAGATGTCCTGAAGGATTGACTATGGCAAGGCCAGGAAAAAAAAAATGTGAATAAATCTTGCATGGGGACACATCTTCTTACAAAGATCCCGGAAGGCAACTCAAGACCAGTCCAGAGTAATGTGATAGGTGAAACTCTGGCATAATTTGTGATAAAGATATGCTATTGACCTTAGACTCTCATCAATCTTTAGCCACCAAATTAAAATGGGCCTTCGCTGTAAATGAAGAAATAAACAAGACTTAAGGAAAGAAAGAGGAATAGAGAGAAATAATATTATGGATGCAGCATATGGGCACCTTCGCAACAACATAATTCACCTGATTTAAGTTCACCCTAAAGATACTTAAGCCTGCCAACAATCAGGATGGTTGGATGTGAAAAGCTAGATAAAACAGACTTCCTAAGGGGAGGAAAGTTGAGAAAGGGCAAACAATATTACAGATGCTTGTAGAGCATGGGCGTCTTCACAACAACAGTGTATCTGCAGCTTGGAGACTCTTTGATAGAACTAATCAGCATTTCCCCTTCGGCACATACGTACCTGACCTGCAAAACACAATGTCATAAGCTTGCATTTGTAACTTTGTCGGCACATTCACTGGGCTGATTACCTCAGTTTCTCGTGACTTATTTGTAAGATCACATATTGTTCCATTTGTAAAGATATGGGTATAATACCTGGAACAAAAGTTACCAAACATGGCCAATGACTTTAGGAAAAGACTGTTCTTTGATCATTGAAAGAAGTAATAAATGAATAGCATAATTACAAGCTATCAACATGGAATTGTCCATAAACAGATGTGACAGAAAAAGTAAGAATAAGACACTGCTTCAAGTCTAAAAAATAGGCAGCCCGTGCATTATGGTGCATGGCACGTGGTGCCATCATCCGAGATGAAGAGTATAGCCATGAATTCTTGAAGGAAAGAAAAAACTTTGGGTGCACAATTTATCACCAGTGCCATACTAAAAGACTTTATCATCTTAAATGTGAGCCACATCATATTCTTAATTTCTCCATTCTATGTTCCGTTCACACATTTTCAATCTTATTAGGGCCCATGTCCAAACTGTGCAACTGAAGTTACCTCCTTCTTTGGAACGATATTGACAATTCCAAGCGGTGGTGATGAAAATAAAGTGAAGTGTGAACAGTAAGTGCTACCTTTTACCTTTACCCTTGTTAATATAGAGAATTACATGCACACTCAGTCCCTATTACATAGTCCTGTGTCGTAAACAACTAAATATCTTGGCCTAAAACTTGATAGGAAAAGTTAGATGCACTAGCAAACCATTCCTTCTGCTTAAGGTGCCAGGATAGTATAGCATGTGCTGAGTGTCATCCAGAAACCTCATTGAAATGTGCACAGGCATCAACATGTGTCAGATGCATCTCGGATCGTATCTTCTTATACAACATAATAACGAATGTATGCTCACCATCTTTTGTGTTAGATATCACCTGTAGAAAATCCGGACAATTGCCCCTGCAACGAACTCCTTGTTAGAACATGGCACTTGTGACCTAGTGAAAATTTTCTTCCCCATTAGTAAAAAAAGAGATAATAAACATTCATAGTACATGTCATAGATCTCTTTTTCGTCACCGCCACTATGAAGACCTCATTTAGCTGATGAACAGGTGATGGCAATGAGATAGTTCAGGAGATTGACGATTTTATGACTGTCTTGAACCCAAGAATTAGCAAAGAAGCAACAGATTATGGAATTAAACAGAATTCCTGTTTTTGTTTGTTGCTTCCTTCTTTTGCTACTTGGTGTCAAACCTTGTCTAACTGTTCGTTAAGTTGTTAGCTGGATCTTATCAGCTTTGTTATAGAACGAAATACAAGCATCACGGTAATGAAATACAATTTGTTCAAATTGGCGCCATGCATGATGTAATATTCCTATCAAACATGATGTAACATAGACTACGATTTTTCAACAACATGATAACAATAAAAGATGGGAAACAAGTACATTAGGCAGTTTGAGGTTGCATGCAGGTGTGGTTCTAGCTTGAAATTCGAGGCTAATGCTCGAAGAATAATTCTGGAAAGCACCAAAACTCCAGGAGCTAAGGTTATTAATTATGACATTTTTCTTGGTAGCAATCATCCTATTTTATTTGCTCATTTCTGCTTATTAGCAGGGTGCAAAGGCAAAAGGAACTGTTGCAAGTGGCACATCATCCTGAATAAGACAGTGGGCATAATGATATACTACCCAGTTCATCAAAAATCACACATGCTACATATAGGCGAGGAGAGAGAGTGCAAATCCTATCTAGCAGAAAAACGATGCTATATTTAAGAGGAATTGGATGTAGCATTTGTACTATAATTTGACATGTATGCTATATAACATCCAAGAATATTGTTTTAAGGAGATGAATAGTTGTGTTATAAGAAGTAAATTCAAATTTTAATACTATTTTTTATAACACAGACGCTGAGATAAGCTCCTTCCTGCCTTCACAACACCTTTAACCAATCCAACCTAACCAAAAAAGTAATAAATAAATAAATAAATCTCAATCAGTCAGCATTCACCTTCATTTCATTGTTCACCTAGATGTCGACTTGGAAGCTATAGAATATTGCTCCTTAACAAACTGGTTCTCAAGTTTTAATGCTGAGATCAAATCTCAGCCATTAGGTTGCAGTGGTGTTACCCACCAGTAACACATTAAGAAGCCCATAAACACCTAGCTTATTATGAAAATCACCATAAAACCACTATAAAACCACTATAAAACTATCGGGCTCAGGTTGTTGAGGCGGATAACACCCTAGTGTTATGCCTCCGGCCCTCGTTTGTTATAATAGGGCATAACACCCGAGTTCCAGGGTGTTATACATCGTTCTGACTTAATACAAGCTGCTCCCTTGAATTCCAACACGAAACTACGCAAAAAAAAATAAACAAACCCACCCTCGAGGCATTCGAGGGCAACCCTCCGTGCGCAGCACCTTGTTAAAGTATGTGTATATTTGTCTTGTGTGTATATTTGTCTTGGTTGTACTTCATGGGGTGCGGATCGGGCGTGCAAGGGCACGGTGCCATCGACTCCGGGACCCCGGGAATGACCTACGGACGACCTAGGACGGCAGTCGAGCGAGTGTGGACCCCACGAAATCGGCCAAAACCCTAATGGGCGGGCAGGGGTACCCGTGGCTTTCTGGCGCCTGTGGCGGGGTCGCGAGAGGGCCTGCCTGCAGACCTAAAAACGCGTAGTTCCGCTGTATAAAAATTTTTGTATTTTTTTTATATACCTATATTTTTGGCATCTTAACCCAGATTTGAACCCATGACCTCTCAATTCCAAGCCTAGGTGCCTACCACTACACCAAGCTCTCTTGAATGTAATGTTTACATTTCACATATTTCTTATATACCTGTAATACTCTGTTTTCTTTGCATAGCAACTTTTATATAAAAGTGTACTATGCAAGACTTGAACCCTTGACCTCCCAGCACCCAGCCAAACGCTTTACCAACACTGTAAGCCTTCTTTTAGTGATAATATCTCATTTTATACTTAACCAATAGTGTCTCTGTTTCTCTAGCAAGACTCCTGTCTACCATCACTCTTCTCTAAACCAACACTGTGGTGGCAACAACTCCGTCGGACTTGTGCAACCATGGTGAGCTAGAAATCACTTAGGAGTTATTATCATCATTGCGGAATGTCTCCACAACCATATTCACATACGTTTACGCTGAGTGATGGAAGGAAATTCCTCGGAGTAGGATAGAAACTTCCAAGTTGAATTCTAATCCACTATTCACCTCGATAATAATGTCCAGTTATCGACGTTCCTAGACCTATAGCTTTCCTTTGGTGAATGTCTTAATAACAAAAGTTCTTCAGGCCTTGCCATGATTCAATCTATACTACATTCATATGCTTTATATTAGACCTTATTCGACGTTATATATTAAGGAGTGAGTAATACCTTATGGCCATAATTATAATTAACGTTGTCTCTTTCTAGTGTCTAAACCTTGACTCGTTCTCATTTCCCCGAGAAAAGGATCTCTTTGTCGTCCAACCGACCAGGGACTGCCATGCAGCACCCCTCTAGACCATCGGTTTGGATTTCTTTGATCCTACCGCCCTTCAATATTCCTTCTCATTGGTCGTGTTCCTTTTATGGATCACTTCCCCCAGATCATGACACATACTCTGTAATACGTAGTGAGTCCTTGTGTTAGAACCCCCACAACAATGTTAGCACTTTATTAACCCCCGGTACAAACCTTGGTATCATTTTATGCCAAACTTCACCGCCTATATGGCTGTGAGTAGTTATCTGCGCCACATGCCCGTCGAAGTGGCAACGGTCTACCCTCTTTTAGTTGTTCTCCCATACATTCCAATGGCCTCCAACCATTGTTGACTAGTCACCCCCTTCTAGGCTATCTAGATCGCGTTGGGGCGAAGTCTTTCCAAATATTATTTTAGTGCCTAAACGTCATTAAGTTCCGCAAATGAACTTACATACTCCAAGGGATTATGTGAAGATCCCAGGGGACCGTACCACCCAAAGACCCCTCAAGATAGGCCGCCTCTATTACGAGACCTTGTGTTCAAGTCTCTGCGGGTCCGTCATATGTCCTCATGGACGCTGCCAATGTGGCATGATGTATAGATACTATCTATCTATCTATCCATTAAAAAAAAAAAAAAAGGTTCTTGGTGAATTGAATTCACCATCTTGTCCTAGGACATGGAAGTCTTCTTCCCTAAGCCATGCACCAAATCTTTAAAGAGTTTTTAAGCTCTTGCTGCCTTTCAAGCCATAAATCTATCTTTGCATAATCGGAAAGGCCACCCTTCAAGTCATGCCATTCATCCAATGATCGTGAAGGTAATAACCTTCCTATCCAGGTCGCTAAATATCATTCATCAGGGTCCTTTATTCCTTCTCTTCATCAATATATTTTCTAAGTCTATGATCGATTTTCAGTATTCCGACCCTTACGCACCATACGTAAAGTTCCTCGTTTGTGGGCGCAAGTACAAAATTTGTTATACTGTATAACAAGATTCGCAAAATACTATAAGATTTCAAGCGGAATACTATATAATGTTGATTTTGTACGTGCAAAATACAATTATAAGGGCTCTCGCTGCCCTACGTCACCCCCCGTGTGAATATGCACCCAAACCAAAGGGGGTTTAAGGGGGATTTTAATTTAAATGTGTTGGACCCAATGGTTGTGTTAATTAATGTCAATGGTAGTTATGTGTTGGTTGTTAATGTCAATGGTTATTATGTGTTGGTTGTTATGTTGTTGGGTTTTATATGTTGGATGTTAATGGTTTGTGTTGCAAAAAAAAAAAAAAAAAAAAATTTTTAGGCCTTTTAGGACGCCCCCCACCCCGTGTGACAAAAATTTTAGAATTCAAACCAGAACAAAACTAGAATTGAGGCTTTCATCACCTGTAGCTTTTGAATTTCATCACAATAAAACAAATAGAACATAAGTAAAAGTTACCATAAAGATGGAGCGGATTGATCCCATTATTCTGAAAGTCATAAAGTTTGCAACACCCATACACAAGCATTTTTCAACTGGAATTCAACAGCAGCCTTTGGCCTCCATGGATTCTTGTGGTGAGAAACAAAGTGGGAAACTTTTCTGCTTGTTAACACAAGGATCTAGAAGCCTTGGAATTTGCTTAATAACTGCCTCAAAATCTAAAAATGCATGGTAATTTTTTGCAAGCTTCATTCGGAATGAGCCATAAAACAATATCCAATAGCGCAATCCTGTATTAATCAATTGGTATGATGTGAAAGCCTACCAAACCCGGCCGAAAAATTGCTGTTTTAGCATAGATAACTTAATCAAACATATCCATATCATACACTATCAAAAAGATCTCGGAGAGAGCATCTCAAACAGAGCTCTGGATCAAAAGTTATGATAAGAAATGTGTTGCCGGCAGGGAAACTGCACTACATGCGCCCTTCAAGCCCTTCATGTGCCCATTATGCACCACACACACAAAAAGAGGGCTTTTGTTGTGAGCCATTGGTTGTTGACCATAATGCACCACACGCACAAAAAGAGGGCTTTTGTTGTGAGCCATTGGTTGTTGACCATTATGCACCACACGCACAAAAAAAGGGCTTTTGTTGTGAGCCATTGATTGTTGACCATTGGAAAAGAAAAGGCTAAAATCAATGGCTCAGAAATGGTGCACTCTAGATGTACGCATTAGTACATCCATTTGAATATATCACGAAATCATAGAAGAACCTTAGTGAAAAGCGTACAAAAACACAAAGAAAACCCCATGTTATTATGCTACATATTCACCGTTTGGCTGTGACCTTTATTCAGTAGAGTCACCAATCCATTTACCCCTTTACGTATTCATTAACCGTCTTGTGGCTCCTAAGCCGCTATTATATGTTCCCTATATTGTTAACCCACATATCATTGAGGGTTATGATCTAACGTTGTCCTACATTCTCAAAATGTTAGTCATTACAATTCTCTATCATGATGTTATGCTGCTGTCCTGGCATTCCAAATGACTTGGCATCCTCATTTAAGCCATAGTCATGGCCTAAGAGCGGGTGGGCCTTCGTATAAATCGTAGATTACCTGGAGTCATCAAGGTACCTACCTGGTATTTTGTGAGCCTTTATACAATTACTTATGTTTGAGATAACCCGGACTTGTATCCATGTTCGAGTCCTGTATATCCTAACTTACACCTCCATGTAACCCATGTTGTTCACCTCTGCCTGATCCGGGTATGGATCATGTGAGAAAGCTAGTCTTACGTGTCTATTCAAGACACATTTGAACTTCCCGCAGGTAACTGCTAGTCGCTACCTATCCTAGAATTGTACTATTGTACTATTCAACCCCATCATCTTAAGCTTCATTCTATGGGCCGTCAACATTTATTTCACGTGCCAACTACCACATCATACCCTAGCATGCAACGGATTTACGGTCCTTTGCACATTTCGAATATATCTCCAGACCCTTTATTAGTAACTTTGGAGTACACTCGTCTTTCTCCCCTTGTATCGCCACTTAGATTACCTCTAAGATGTTTATCGTATGTGTACATAGTATGTACACAATAAACATATATCTACATCCCGCAATGCTAGAGCTCTGCTCTAACTTAGCTAAAGTGCAACCTTGGTAGTTCTTTCAAACAAAACCCATTGCCTATGTAACTTTATGATGTGGCTGCGCCACCTACTTCCCAAATGGACAGGGGCCAACTCTATGTTGGACTTATATATGCTGCCTATATGTTGATAGGGTCTCTAGCTATTTCAACCTTTCCTTTAGTACCTTATGGTACTTTAACCCCGTACATAAACTATAATTTCCCCCACGGGATTATGCCATAATTCCAAAGGTTTCTACCACAGTCGAAGGCCTTCTCTAAAGGTTCCTTCAGTTAAATATCCTTTGTGTTCCACCATGCTTTGTCACAATTAACCTATTTTCTTAAGTTATCATGTCAACTTCAACTTTTCATCGCTTCAAATGTGTCGTCTAAGGCTCCCTCATAATCAGATGGAGGCATTAAAATCTCTCGATCTCATAGTAGGAAAACCCATATATTCTAACCTAGTCTTAAAGTAACAATCTATACGAGGTCTATGCCTCAAGACAACGGATCCTCTAGCCACAATTGTATCTACAACGTAACTACAATTGTTTCCTGCGAGTAGGGTAATTCTTAGGATATATGGGCTGACTACTAGTCTATATAATCTCACCCCTTCTGATCTGTACACCTCGTCTTGATTCTTATCGGGACTTCAAGCTGCTCTATATTGTTCTCTTCTCGATTATCCCTAAAGGTATAATCGCCAAAGTTGTCGTACTTCTTTTCTTCCATCAGGGGGATGCGATATTTTACACATCTTCTTATTCCCAAAACCGAATAAATGCTCTCAGCTTATAACGCTGAAGGAATTCATTGGTATCTACAACCTTTCAGTAGTTAAGCTCTCATTATCGGTTATTCCAACACCGTTCCAACCATCCTCGGGATGTTTTTGAATGTAACATCACCGTATATGCTAGACTTACTCTAGCTATTCTCACTGATTTAAACTCTTCTCATCTCCCTTAGTACGACGTATCTAAGATAGTCAACTCCAACCATTGGGATAACTTGAATGCTTATCTCTGGTAAAGCATACCTAACCCAATATCTTCGTATATAAGCATATCAAATGTTACGCTCATTCTTTAAAGGGAAAACTACCAAAATACCCCTATGAGTTTGCGTAATTACCAAAATACCCTTATGAGTTTCAAAATTACCAAAATGCCCTTGTGTATAGTGGGTGTGTAGGGGCATTTTGGTAATTTTAAAACTCATAAGGGTATTTTGATAATTACACAAACTCATAGGGGTAGTTTGGTAGTTTTCCCTTCTTTAAACCTTGTCAAGTAATATTTCACTCGCCTTGTACGAATATTCTGCTATCTTTTAATATGATATACATCTGAATATCACAATCGACATCCTCGATACGATCACCACTATAGTATTTGATACTACTAAATCCTTCCTACATCCAACACCGTTACGTTGTTATTATATGATATAGTAACATGTGTGCACCAACCCTAAGTCTAGACTCATATGTAACTCGTTGACATAGGCATCTAGCTATATTCATACTTGCGGCCAACTTATTTCCTCAACTTGGTTATCTAGTACCATACACATGTTGTGGTTTTGACACCACTAGCCTTAGTTTGCCTTCGTCCTCAAGCTCTAGTCATAACTTCCACAGGGGCAAATGCCAACCTAAGTTCCTAGTGGACATGTTTGACCTCTAGTATAAGAACTCTTATCTTCATTACTTCCGTATTCATATGGAATGTGAACTAAAAGTTCCTATCTTTTTTTAGTTATGTTTTACTATTAAATGGTCCTAGTACACATATACCAACGCGGAGTTACTCCTCGGGATACACACACGATACCAAGTCCAGAGCACATCCTCCTTGGTGAGATGTTCATTGGGCACCTACCTTGTTCATACTCCAGACTTTGGTATATTCAACGTGTCATTCCAAACTCTCTATATTTGAAACTTTGTTTACAACAACTTTCAAGCACCTCTTGTCTCCCACTTGTCGTGTGGGAAAATTACTTGCCGTGTGGGTGTATTACTTTCGATGGTTGCGCCTGCTCCTACCAATTGTCGTCTTCTCTTCACCTTATGTGCAAATTACGTTCCACACTATTGTCCAGTCTGTTATTCGGCATCTCCATGCTCCCAACAGACATAAGATGTGTCCATTTCCTTAATTTATATCCTTCATAATGGTCATGCATTTGACCAACGTCATTAAGCGTATCCAAGTGACTATGTCGTCATCTTAATCATGCACACACTTGCATCGTTATTGCACACCTCAGGAACATCAATCTCCTTACGAAATGCAACGTATGCGTAATTTTATAATCCGTAGTTTATGGATCCGCATCCTCATACAACATTATTCTCTACCTTTCCGTGAATCATACCTCCAATCAAGTGGCAATAGCTATAAAATGTTGGCTCGCCATTCTATGCCTGCACCATCATGGTCGAAACCTACACTTCTAAAGTGGTTTCCCTCAGGAGCTGGGTACTCATAATCCAGTTTCCACCTTAGTATAGTACCTCTCTAACGTGGTCTATGGTAGATAATCATAAACCACTTCTCCCTCGGATATATGGTGCTATATCCAGTCTTCTTCTACGTTGAATGGCAATATATATGCCACATAATAAATCAATCCTCGTAATTATTAGGTCCAGTGTTTCAATCAGATACCAAACATCGTCATACCAATTTTCTCGAGTATCCATCCAAAATAGGGATACCTTAACACTCCTTATTCCCAACGTTTAGCACTTCTACTTCCAGCAAGAACCCAGGATCTGCTTAACCTTCGTGATATAATAGGGCATGCTTTGATGCTTCCGTATCTCTAAAATTTAGCTTCACAAAGGTTTTTAACCATGGGTGTTTAAAGCCAACGATATCGCAATTGGACTCTTGCACCTTAGAACTTTATTTGAAATCAAACCAACATTTATATCAACAATGTAGTCGCATTTTCTAAGGGTCTTTACCCCTCACATATCAGGGTCTGGCTATCAGTTAGAGCTAAGTGTAAACTATGGATCCAGTGTGAGTGTGGAAACATTAAAGATACTCAAAAGGAGAAACCTATTTAAACACATAGTCAAATATAATAGAAGGAGATAATTATGTATGCCTTACACAAACTCCTAAGGGAATAGCGAGACTTAGATAATGTTGTGACACGGTTATGAATAATAAATGATGAAGAACTACTGTCTGTAATTAATATTAAAGTATATAGGTAAAAATGGCAGCAGTACAATATATATAGGTAAAAATGGCAAAATCAAGGGAGAATATAATAGACATATACACCGAAGTTAATATGATTGGAATGACTTTCTACTAAACACTGCGCGATTAATAAGTCTGTACTATATTAAAAGAGTTACACGTATGTATAAAAAGAATGATTTCTACATCAGATAAACGGTAAACTCATCACCAAGAATGAAACAGTGAGACTTCCACAAACCTTGACTTTTGACTTTTGACAGTCCTAATCTACCTTTTATATCCCAGAGTTATAAATTGCATATTACAAGTCATTTCAACTTTAATCACTTTGGACATGACAACGTCTGTGTGACTTATAATCTCACGCTATATCCTTAAGGAAGGGAGACTTCCTTCCAATGTACGATGTGTTGCCTACAACAAGACTAGTCTTGATGCTGAGGACAGCATTATTTCTAAGGTGGGGAGAATGTGACGTTCCATGTATTTATACGGTATATGTATAAATATACTGACACGTCACATAGTAGGCATACGCCACCATGGGGTATGTTAACCTAGGGGGTTGACCTAAAAGAAATTAATTTAGCTATGCTAAATTAATAAAACCTAATTAAGGGTATTTTTGTCTTAATTAACCTAATTAGTTTAATTAGTTAATTAATCACATGCCACCTGGCCCAAATCAATTGGGCAAGGCAGGGTTTCCAAGTGGGACACCCAAATTAGGGCTTTTGGGCCCCAATTCGAATTAGGAGCAGTTGGAGATGGAGGAGGAGAAGCAGCAGCCAGGCACCCTTCAGCTAGTCGAGATGGAGCAGCCCAAGACTGATTTGACGGTTAGTCAGTACGTTACTTTGTTGATCTATAGCATATCGCCTCTCTGTGGTGTGTTCTCTCTCTGTTTTTCTATGTGGTTTACCTGTTAGGCTAACCCTTGATTGATACGGTGAGTATTCTTATCTCTAGTCTCTGTATGTACTTTGGTTGATGGTTTAGTAGTTCTTTGCTTAGTTAGCACTCGGGAGATGGGGATTACGGGGTAGAGACCTCTCCGAGCCCATGTATTGTAGTATGCTCCTAGATAGAGCCTTGTATTATTCCCATTAGATGCGGCAGGCACAAGATCCCACCGAGTCGTGGAATCTATGGCATTATTGAAGCACCGGATAAGGGGCCGTAGTGATGAAGTGTGGGGTGGGGTCTCACTGAGCATAAAAGGCTACGGGGGACTCCTTCATGGGGCTAGGCCTAATAGTCGGTCCACGTAGAGGGCTGAGTATGGGTCCGACACTCCCCGGGTACAGTGGTGTGATCATCCCGTACTTTGAAGATAAAGTTAGGGGAGGAGGCCTGCACGGATGCGGGGTTGCTGATGCGACGTGGCCTCTAGCTCACCCATGGATTCATCAGTGACTCGAAGGGGACACTTCTCCCCGACTGCCTCATCGGACCCGAGGGAGATGTAACCCCGTGAGTAGTCCCAAAGGGTGATTCCTTGGGATTGCGTCTCCCTGGAAGGCTACAATGGCGCCATAGCTTGATTCACTCATCCGCAAAGTGTGCACGGGGGCGGATGGAGTGGACTACCCTAGCCAATCGTTCTATGCCCGATAACGCCAGTTATACCTCTGTCTGGCGATCTCTTGAGACCGAGCCGCCCCATCCTCCAGAGTCCGGAGCGTGGTAGAACCCGGGGTTTGGGGCGTTTTCCTTAGGATTAGATGCATCTTCTTTTTGTCGTTAGTACTTGGATGGATGTGCCACCCTTCGTGGTGGTTATTTATGTATGATTTATGCTGTATGCTAACATGTATTCACGCTTCCGCGACTTAGGAGTCCCATTGAAGGCGTGGGCCGAATGACACCTCCGTGTCCACCCGGGCATCTTTCTATGGATGGTCCGAGTTAGACGGAGGGCCCTGCTCATGGTGAGCTGATTGCCATGGGATGGGGAAGTCCCTGTATGTATACGTCCGTATATTCAGGGAGCATCACAAGGATGGCCCTCAAGATTGAGGAGTGAGGTCAAAGCCCTAAATGGTTTGCAAAATGCCTCCTTTCCTAAAATGACGTATTGAGTTTTTTTTTTTTTTTTTTTTTTTTTTGAGGTAAGGTGGGTTTTGTATTCATACTAGAAACTTACATAGTAATATTGTATACCATCAGAGGTATACTATTAGGCATAATGCCAAATACACATTCCAAAGGTTTTGGAAATATGCTGAAAACCAGACTAAGGTCTGTTACATATTACATGCATAAAATTACCAGATAATCAAAATTATATGTTCATAAGTGGACTGATGTTTCCTACTGTGCATCAATCAGATCTTGCATGGTAAAATCCTGTACTCTTTGTCTGCCAAAAATATTCAAGAACAGATCTAATTTGGCAACTGGATAATTGGTGAAATCCAAAAGAAGGAAAATATGGGCCTCCCGTTTCTGCTGCCACTTATGGAATAAATTCATGAAATAAGGCCTGAGATTGTTGTGTCTCCAAGCTTCTGTTCTCTTCAGGATCTTCTTCAGTGTTGCTGCATGAATCATTTCTTGTTTCAGTTGGATGAAAATTTCTTCTTCTTCAATCCCAGGAAGATTAGACTCCTCACTATCCGAGTCTTCAGCAACACCCATACCTCGATCCGGGACTCCATATCTGTTAAGCCTCCTCATTGCATCTGTGCAAAATAACATCATCAATAGTTAGATTAAGCACAAAGAAATCATAGACTCCTTGAAATCTACCAAAGGCTGTCCAGCCTTTATCATAGTTCATCCCCTTCAAGGATCTATGAGCAATTGCTGAGTTCACAAGTTCAGCTAGGAAGGTTTGTTTAAGCCAGATAATGTTTGGATTCTTGTGTTCCATTGTAACTCTATTTCTGTGCTTTCACACTGCCCAGCAGAAAAGTGCTCTTGTTGTGCTCAATACCCTGTCATCTGTGTTCAGAAAATCAAGGAGACCATTCCCTCCAATTGTACCTTTATTAATCTGGGCAGTCCAGCTCCAGAATTCATTAATGATCCTGCATTGGAAGACATGGTTGGAAGATTCCTCCTCTCCACATCCCATGAGACATCTCCCTGATATAGATGAGTCAAACTTGGCTTTCCTTTGGTTGGTCATCAGTTCTTGATGCAGTATAAGCCAGTTAAAGGTCCTTATTTTATTGGCTGTGTAGCTCTTCCAACCCTTTTTACATACATTTGCTAGAACCTTTTGCCTGCAATTCCAGAGAGAGGCAGCTCTGGAAGGTTTGTGTTGGATCAGAGCTTTATATATTTCCTTCACTGAATATATTTCTTTGTCTTTGAAGTTCCACTCACTATATCTATCTACCAGATTCTCAACTTTGTCCATTACTGCATTGTAAATATCCTTGTCCAGATTTGAACCTTTAGTTAGTTTGTTTATTTCTTCCCACGATTTCCAACCTGAACCATCATCATAAAGGTCCCCAATCTGTCTGATACCTGCTTGATGCCATTGCATGTATTTTTGTGGATGAATACATGCCAGACAGTTATTGTCACTATCTGCTATACCTGGATGCCGGAAAAATTTCACCTCTTTAGAATTACTATCAATAACTGGTGGTCTATAGCATAGAGAGGCTAAGTTCCAGGCCTCAAACATTCTCCTTAAGATATTTGAGGTGTTTGGACAGGGATTAAACTGGAAATATGCAGAATCTGGAAGTTGATGCTTCAAGGTATGGCTGCCCACAGGGTAGGATTCTTGCACCCAATACTTAATCAGTTTTTGAGCTGGGGAAGGAGAGTTATTATGAATAGCTCTCCATATCATTTTAGTTGCTAGAGCTTGTGCCTGAACAAAGAGGTCCTTGCATCCCAGCCCCCCATCTTTCTTGGACTTGGTCAAGTCATCTTATGCTACCTTGTGTGTGCCCTGCCAAATAAACTTCCTGATGGCTGTCTCTATTTCTGGCATATGAAGCTTTGTCCCCAATGATAGCTGAAGAGAAATAAACATGAGTACTCCCTATAACAGCATTAGCAATCTGTATTCTTCCAGCTAAGGATAAGCAAGATGCATATGTCCCAATTTTTTTTTTAATTCTGGTCACAATTGGCTCCCACCGTCCTTTCAATGTAGAATTCAAAACGGAACATTATCTTGTTTCCTCATAGTAGGGGTTCCTTCAAGAACAAGCTTCTATGGTACATGATCCGAATGAGAGAAAGTGAGCTCGCCTTCCACATAACACTTATCCATAAAACACGCTGATTTATTGGCCATATAGAATCTGTCAAGTAAGCAATACACCCTGTCTTGCCTCTTTTTCTTATTTGACCAACAGAAGGTAGCATTAGAGGGAGGTACAAGTGAGAGACCGATGTTGTTGCGGAGGGAATTCCATGCGACTTCTTCATTTTCTTGCAGATTTCGGTGCAAACCTATCTTTTGGTCCCAAACATCTGTCATATGCAGATCCCCACCAAGAATCCAGTTCTCGACCCCTCCACCATTTTGGGTTATCCAGCTTTCCAGCTCCCTCCACATCACCGCTCTTTCAACAGGAACATTGGATGCATACACATTGAGGAGCCCCCATTGACAGCCCTTTGTTTCAAATATCATAGATTGCCATCTGCCGTCCCTGCCAGCAAACTGAAGCTTATGTTGTAGGCCTTTCCATAGAATACATGTGCCTCCTTTTAGTTATTTGAAAGCAAAGACAGCTAAGAAAGAAGTAATCCCCACCCACCCAGCTCCCTATGGACCTTAAAAATCTGGGAGTCTGTGCTCCTGTAGTAATATGATATCAGCTTTCATAGATCTAATTGCGCCTAGGACCCTGCCCCTTTTGAGGACCCCCTTAATTCCGCGCAGATTCCAAGAGATGATAATCATTGATCGTTGTTATATAGGTACCTGTCCACCTCATAGATGTCTGACTAAAAGGTTGACACCTGACAACTTCCCGATGAGTACATGACAATAATATGGTCACGTGTACACCCATTAATAAGGAAAGGAATTTCTTGTCATGGGAAGCAAAGGCTTGGTAGGGTCCTTTGATTGTATACCTGAACTGTACTTTATTCTTTATTTTTTTGGAAGACCAGGACATTCAGTACCTTATCAACAAGTAAAGGACAGTTCCCAACTTCTTATCACCATCCTGTTGCCCATTTTTGGCAACATGGACCAGCATCTATGTATCAAAACCTTTGTTTCATTTATATTCCCTTTAAGGAAAAGTTCCAGGTATTGTGATCCCATCAGAGTTTGGAAGACATTTGACCAAGATTGGAAGACATTGGGGATCTCCTATTATGGCCTAGTCTTTTCCTTGAGGTAAAACACCTTTCTAGACACATTCCCATTTGTTTAACATTTTCCTTTGATTTGAAGACCAGGCAAAGGCTATAGCAAGTTTATCAAGGAGGCACAAGACATTTTACCAAAGCTCAACCTTATGAAGCTTGCTTGAGTTGCATTAGTAGTTTGAAGTCACACACATGAGGATGCTACCCTAGAAGTGAAATTTGCTCTTATTCTAGCCTTGAAGTTTGGAAGACCCTTATAGAAGTTTGGAAGACCTTAGGCTTTGAGCAAACCTATCTTCACTAGGAGGTATGATTTGAGCCTTAGAAACAATTTGAGATAAGATCAAGTGCTACAGAGGTACCCATCTCTTCTTCATTCCATTCATCTTACATCCTCCTTTCTATATCCCAAGAGCCTTCAAAACTTTTCCTTCACCATTGTTTCCACTTTTGAGACCTTTTCTCATCATTCCACTACTTATTTTTATTGATCCCACCTTCATTTGAGAATTGTCCCCTAGTAATCTTGAAAACCTTCAAAGGCAAGAAAACTCTTTTTTCATCCTCATTTCATCTTCCTAAACCCTAGTATAGCCTATTTACACCTTTTCCCCCATCTTTTCCCATGATTTGTTCACCATCCCTATGTTACAATATTCATTGACCATGGGTCAAAAGGGACCAAAATTCAAATGTTTCAGTTTGACCTAAAAACCTCTAGATGGAAAGCTTGGCAAAAAAGAGCTAACTTGGTCTTTTAAAATTCGAAAAAAACCCTTGGGAAGGCCTTCAAAATTGGATTCTTGGGATGCGTGCCAAAAAAAATAAAAAAACCTATTCTAGCCTATCTACCCTATCTATTTCTGCATAGTTCCAGGTCACCCCCCCCATTTTCATTCTCATTTCCACGTGGCAGCAGGGCGTGGGGGCCAGACACGGGCTGGTTGTCCCCTCTGCGTGGCACGCAAAGTTAATAGTGGGGTCAACATTATTCCTTATATACAGGAGCTTCCAGACTCGTTTTGGCCTGTGGGATATATCACAGTTGAAAATTTTCGGCGAACCCTAGGAAATAAGGGAAGCTGCTAAATCCGGCCAATTCTTGCCTAAATCCGATTGAAGCCCGCCAATTTTTGCCCGAAATCAGCTCCTAAACCTTTTCCGAAACCTTGGGGATCCTTTGTGGCACTTGATTCGATGGAAATTGCTAAATTTTGGCCTCAAATCACTCAACCGAGCTAGCTTTTGGGAAGAACAGTTCTTAAGCCAAGAAAATAGATCAAATCAGGACGTCCCCTCAGAGATAGACCTCTGTGATCTTGGCGCATTTTGATATTCTGATATTATCTTGCTCTGCTCTATTCGGATTTTGCTCTGCTCTGCTCGGAATTGAAGATCTGTCCCGGTGTGACTTGTTTGACAATTGAGGCACTTCAACTACAACTCAAAAAATCATTTCCTTCGGCTTCATTGGTAGTTCTGAGATTCGTTAGAGACTCAGACAGACCTAAATTTTGCTTTCAAACACTATTATATGTTTGAATTTGGTAATGCCTTGCTGACACTATCAAAGTTCTTGTGTTACATTTATATAATGCATAGTCTTTGCCTGGAAAGTTATTGTCACCATTGTATATACTTCCTTCCTTCCTTCCTTCCTTTTGTAATCCTGCATTGTGCTTCTAAAGCTAAAAACTAAAAACAAAACCCAAAATATTTATTCCAAGTTATATTCTTTTCAGATAGTTGCATTTCATCTTCATAAAAACCTTAGAAACCTACACATTGAGGGAAAACACATAAAAAGACTTTTTTCCATAACTGACACAGAGTTTGTTCTTTTCTTGAGGCCTCGGCTACTTACAGAGAAACTAAAACTCTTTTTTGCTATTTAAACCCTATGCACATGATCCAGGGGCTATTTTGAAGTTGCCTGCACAGATCCCAACTCAAACTTCCTTATCAAACTCCATCTGCAAATTTTGGCTCTCTGTTTTGGCACTGGCCAACTTTTTGACCCGAATTTGACCTAGATTTTCTCAACCTTCCCCTATTCAAATCAAGTCAAATCTTCACCATCAGTTTCCTCTACTTGTTGATCATCCGTACCACCAATCACATCTCAAAAATCTCACAAGGTGTGTCTGCAAGGCCAATTTTTACTCTGACAGTTTTTTCAGTTTCAGGGACTCTAGTGATTTTGGAGAAACCAGTATTCCAAAATGACTTTTCTCGCCTCATATATTGAGGATTGATCACCCTAAGTGATATGGAGGTCCTAACCATTTTGTTTGAGCTTCCTTGAGGTTAGACTAAAATTCCAGGTTTTAGGCTAACATTTTGGAGGTCCTACCGAGATTTTCACCTGGAAGTTGAACTCCATGGCACCAAGAAAGCTTGCTGAGACTGCTGAGCCTGCTGAACCACCTGAGGTAACAGGTCAACCAGATCTGGTAGGGGTAAGCATGAAAGTGGCTACCAGATCCACAACAAATGTTGCAAATGTTTCCACTTTGCCTATTCCTCCACAAGCTCCTTATCATTTTGAGCTTACTGTACCTGTTTCCCCCCCTTGTTATGATTCTTCCATGAATGCTAACCATTTCTTGAAGACTTTTGAAGACTATTATGAGGAGCATGGAAAGAAGAAAGGTACCAGGTTTGCTGAGTTTACCAAATGCATGAAAGGTGATGAGGCCAGGTCCTGGTTGGATTTTGAACTGTCAATAGGTACTAAGTGGGATGAATTGGAACAAAGATTTCTGTCAAGGTTTGGTAAGACTACTTCACCCCAGGATCTTGTTTTTGAGCTAAATTCCTTTTCTATTAAATCTGGTGAAAGTGTGAAACAGTATGTGGAAAGATTTAACTCTTATTTGCTGGTGTGTAATAGGAATCATGTTTCCCACCCAACTTTGCATCTAGTTGCTTCCTTTATCAGAGGTTTGATGTCCAGACCTAAGATCTATAGGAAGCTATTAAAATTTCAAAAGTTTGGTGAGCTAGATTCTATCCATAAGACATTTGTAAAGGCTGTAGATTTAGTAGAAATGCTAAGCTATTTGCCCGATGAAGAAGTCAGAGATCCATTCTACCCTCCTCATTATGATACTGAGCAGGAGTTACATTATGCTAATGTTGTCCCTGTGTATGCAGTTCAGAAAGAAAAGAAGAAGCTAAAAGCTGAAGAGTTAGACCCTCAGGTTTCAGAAATGAAATATGAGATAAGTAAGGTATCTGAAGCTCTTTTAGAAGTTACCAAACAACTTATGGAGTTAAAAAATGGTAATAATGCTCTTTCTTCTAGCTCTACCATACCTGAATGCACAAACTGTGGTAAGCCCTACCATAGGGCTGAAAATTGCTTTGCAAGATCTTGTCCTAAATGCCACAAAAGGGGCCATTTTGGTAGAGAATGTCCTGTTTGTTCTTTTTGTAAAGAGATAGGTCATGAGGAGAAATTCTGCAGTGTCAAAAATTACCTTGCAAAGCAAGAAAAAGGTAAACAGGTGTCAAATGTTAGTTTTATTGAGACTTGTGCAGAAGAGCAAGAAGAACAAGATGTTATGGTTGTGCAAACACGTGCTAGGCTTCATTCAGGTACCTCTGCAAGTTCTGTTCCACCAATTACAGCTCCTAAGGTAACATTTCAGCCAAATCCCCAAAATATAGCTCCTCCCCCTGCTCAAAGGTATAAACAGAAAGATTCTGAGCTAGATGAATTTGAATTGCTTATGAAAAATTCCAAGGTTACTGTAGACTTACTAACTCTATTAAGGATTGCACCATCATACAGGGAAAAGTTTATTAAGAATACCCAAAATGTTGAAGAAATTGCTGCAGAAACTTGCAACAACATTTCTGTAGCCTTACCTGAGCACACTGAAGATCCAGGTGCTTTTACTTGTAGTGCTACTATAGGTACTTCCCATTTAGATAAGGTCTTGCTGGATGGAGGTTCTTCTCTCAATGTCATGCCTTATCATGTTATGAAAACACTGAATCTCAAGGTAGAAGACAATACTTCTATTGTTCTAAAATCCTTTTCCAATGCTAAGGTAGTGCCAAAAGGAGTGGTGAGGAATGTGTCTGTTAATACAGGAGGAATTATTGTTTTAGCTACATTTGTGGTAGTTGATTTTGAGAATGTTAACCATGCTAACATCTATGATTTATTACTGGGAAGAAGGTGGATGAAAACAGTAGATGCTAGGCCTATATGGTCTGAAGGCATTTGTACTATTTCAAATGGAGCAACTTCCATTAAATTGGTAAACAAAACTGACCCCTCTGCTAATATTAGGTTCGTAGATGTGGATATACCGGAAGAAGAGCTAGGAGTTTACAGTTTAGGTCTAGATGTTGATATGAATGCAGAAGTTATCAACTTTGCTCATGTAGAGTTCCCTGATCCAAAAGAAAACAAGGCCTACCTTTGGTTTGATGGAGGTATGTCTAAAAAATTAGGGATTGCTTCTTCTGCTGCTATTCTGAAGGATGCAGATCTTAAGCTGATGACTAAGATAGGGAGAATTCATCCTAATATTTCTTCTAATGCAGCAGAGTATAGGGCCCTCATTGCAGGCCTACAGGAAGCAAGGTTCATGAATATTTCCCATATTGTTATCTATGGAGACTCACAACTTGTTTGCAAACAGATTTTGGGAGAATACCAAACAAAACATCAAGATATGGAGGATCTGAACACACAAGCTCGAGAATTGCTAACTTTTTTTGATCATTGGGAAATTTATCATATTCTAAGGTCTAAAAACTTTGAGGCTGATTCTTTGTGCAGGAAAACACTCTTAGAGCATCTCTCTGAGGGAGCTATCAAGGAAGATGTCCTAGATGAGGATGAACTCTCTCAGTTTCATCCTATCTTGACCATCAACCTAGCACAAGAGGAATCACACAAAGAACTTGAAGTGCATAAGGGAGGTATGTCCAGGACTTTGCAAATGGGAGATCTATATGATGAAGATTGCAAAGGTAAAATGATTAAGTACTTTGAAGATTGGGTGGATGTTTTTGCTTGGGAATATTCAGAATTGAAAGGAGTTGATAGGAGCATTTGTGAGTTTGAGATAAAAGTTCGTGAAGATACTAAACCTGTCATGCAGAGATTGAGAAGAATTAATTCCTCACTTTTAGATCTTATCAAGCAGGAATTATTCAAAATGCATGAGTCGCTTTGATAGTTGACATTGTGAACCCTTCTTGGGTTTCTTGTATTGTTCCAGTTCTAAAAAAGAATGGTTCTCTAAGAATATGTGTGGATTATAGAGATCTAAATAAAGCTACTGTTAAAGATTGTTACCCTTTGCCCTTTTGGAAGAAATCCTTTATCACGATGGCTGGCAAGTCTATGTACTCATTTTTGGATGGTTTCTCTGGTTTTAATCAGATTAGCATCAAAAGGAAGATCAGCCAAAGACATCCTTCATTACTCCATGGGGAACTTATGCAATGAAAAGGATGCCTTTTGGCTTAATGAATGCCCCCCGCTACATTTCGTAGAGCTATGGATACTTGTCTTTGCAAACATGACTCCCGAGCAATTCAGAGTTTATCTTGATGATTTATGCTTAGGTAATCGATACAAGTGATCATATTTCGTGAGCTAACAAGGATATTTACATTGTGCGCATGTGACCGAGTTAATCTAAACCCAAAGAAGTGCATCTTTTGGCATCCAAAGGCCAGCTCTTAGGCCATGAGGTTTTCGCAAAAGGCCTTCAAGTAGTGAAGAGAAGATCATAGCTTTAAAAAGCTTCAAACACCCGGACAATTAAAGAAGTCAAGGGATTTATGGGAATGACCTCTTTCTTAAGGGTGTATGTGCCTAATTTCTCTCACCTTATTAGTCCTATCTCTAAATTAACTAGAGTAGGCCAAGTTAGTAAAAGAGAAAGTAAATATAGGCCTGTTGTTTGGACTGATGAGTGTGAAAAAGCTTTTTTTGCAGATCATAGAGGCTATTTGCCATTCTACACTTTTAAAAACTCCAGACCTTTCATTACCATTTAAAGTTTACATAACTATTACTAAAAAGGCTCTTTGGAGTTGCCATTTTGCAGATAGGCACCCTATTGCTTTTGCAAGCAAACAATGGTCTCAAACTGAAGAGAAGTATGCTAAGATAGAGAGGAGTGTCTTTGCTCTCATCTTTTGATAGAGAGACAGGGGACATCTTTTACAAAAAATCCCAAGCCACTATCTACATGCAAAGAGAACCCCATGCCCTTTTTGTATGGTAAGAAATTAGAAAAACCTAAGCTTCATAGGTGGGCTTGTAGGCTTCAATCTTATGATTTAAAGGTAAAGGTTATTCATGTCTTGAACAATCCGAGTTTATACTTGCCTGCTGCCTACTTTGAACATGAGGAGGTTGTACAAGAAGAAGAAATGGTTGTAGATGAGCAGGACTTGTCAACTATACCAGCTCAAGGTTGGCAACAACCTATTAGGAGGTTCCTTCAGTATCAAGAGATACCTTCTAAATTTTCAAAAAGCCAAACTTACAAGTTTAAGTTAAAATGTTTGACTTACTCCTTGGTTGGTGACATTTTGTGCAAGGTAAATAGGGATGGAGTACTCTTAAGATGTGTTGATGAAGATGAAGTCTGCCACGGTACTTGCTGAAAATCACAAAGGTGTTTGTGGTGGTCATTTTGCAACGAGACACAACCGCCAAGAAAATATTGAGGTCCAGGTTACTTTTGGCCTCATTTATTTAAAGATTGTTATGATATTATAAAGACTTGTCATCAATGCGGATCTTTGGCAAAAGAATCTTGCATCCCGCTCCTCTTACAGAATTGTCTCCCCCAGTCCATTTCAAGTTTGGGGATTGGACTATGTTGGCCCTATCAATCCCCATCCTCAGCCCAAAGATGAATACATTGTTGTGGCTACAGACTGCTTCACTAAGTGGTCGGCAAAGACCTTTAAGGAAAGCAAATGCCCATACTACTTTGCTAGATTTTGCATGAGAATATTTGCTCTAGGTTTGGCATTCCTTTTAAAATTTTGACTGATAGAGGCTCTACTTTTATTAATGAGGTTATTAATTTCCTTGTTTCAAGCCTCAAGATCAAGCATGTGAAAAGCTCATCCTATTATCCTCAAGGAAATGGCCAAGCTGAGTCTACTAACAAAGTGCTTAAGGGTATTTTGTAGAAAACAGTTTGCCAAAACCAAAGGGATTGGCACTTGAAATTATATGATGCTCTTTGGGCTCATAGAATTACTTCTAAAGCAGCTATTAATGCCTCATCTTTCAGTTTAGTATATGGAGTAGAGGCTGTTATTCCAGTCGAGTTAGAGATACCTTCTTTAAGGATGGCACTCAAGCTTGAGTTGGAGTTTTCTGAAGCCTTGAAGCACAGGTATGAAGTTCTGTTGAAATTAGATGAAGAAAGGTTTGTTGCAGAGAATTACAACTTGCTGAAGAAGGCTAAGAGTGCAGCAGCTTTCAAGGCTGCTCACAAACTACAAGACAAGTTTGCACCTATGGAATTAGTTTTAAAGTGGAATGCTGCAGATGAAGGAAAGCTTTCAAAGTTTGAAAATCCCTGGGAAGGCCCCTATCAGATTTTAGCAGATGCTGGCTGCTCATCTTATAGGTTGGCAGATCTTGGTACAGGATTAGAGCTGCCAAATCCCATTAATATTCAACACCTTAAAAGATATTGGCCTCAGCATGCCTGCTTGAGCCTCTTCACTTCTATATAAGCATTTAGGTTAGTTTATAATTTCAAAGTTGAGGTTTTAATATTTCTTTTGATTAGCATATTTCCTTTGAGGTTTAATATTGTGTTTTTTTTTTTCTGTTTAGCTGCAGGAGTGTGGCCACAATGGATAAAGACTTTGATTATTACCTATTAATGAGTTCTATGTTGTCATGACAGGGGCCATTTGTCAAAACATTTCATCGCCTTTCAAACCGGGCTTATTCTTCATAAGACCTTGCTTCTCCATTGGAGTTCTAGAGTGCTACCCATATATAATTTTCCACATCTTGCTTAGCACTCATGCTAACTTTGATTTCTTGTCATATCATGTGTTCATTCTTTTCTCTTCCATTTCCTTACTTCTATAAGTTGCCCTACATACCATTTCAGCCTTCTATTCTTTTATTCTTATTCCCTACAATGCTCTGCACCATATTTCCATCATAGCAGAGTTCATCTCATACTCATTACCACTCTCTCTCATCATTCTACATCACTCTGTCACTTGAACCAAAGATCCCCGAAGATCCTCGCCTAAATTTACATTTGTTAGGCTGAGGGGACCAGCCTATTCTTTCCTTTGAGGATATGTTGCCCATTTTTGGCAACATGGACCAGCATCTATGTATCAAAACCTTTGTTTCATTTATATTCCCTTTAAGGAAAAGTTCCAGGCTATTGTGATCCCATCAGAGTTTGGAAGACATTTGACCAAGATTGGAAGACATTGGGGATCTCCTATTATGGCCTAGTCTTTTCCTTGAGGTAAAACACCTTTCTAGACACATTCCCATTTGTTTAACATTTTCCTTTGATTTGAAGACCAGGCAAAGGCTATAGCAAGTTTATCAAGGAGGCACAAGACATTTTACCAAAGCTCAACCTTATGAAGCTTGCTTGAGTTGCATTAGTAGTTTGAAGTCACACACATGAGGATGCTACCCTAGAAGTGAAATTTGCTCTTATTCTAGCCTTGAAGTTTGGAAGACCCTTATAGAAGTTTGGAAGACCTTAGGCTTTGAGCAAACCTATCTTCACTAGGAGGTATGATTTGAGCCTTAGAAACAATTTGAGATAAGATCAAGTGCTACAGAGGTACCCATCTCTTCTTCATTCCATTCATCTTACATCCTCCTTTCTATATCCCAAGAGCCTTCAAAACTTTTCCTTCACCATTGTTTCCACTTTTGAGACCTTTTCTCATCATTCCACTACTTATTTTTATTGATACCACCTTCATTTGAGAATTGTCCCCTAGTAATCTTGAAAACCTTCAAAGGCAAGAAAACTCTTTTTTCATCCTCATTTCACCTCCTAAACCCTAGTATAGCCTATTTACACCTTTTCCCCCATCTTTTCCCATGATTTTTTCACCATCCCTATGTTACAATATTCATTGACCATGGGTCAAAAGGGACCAAAATTCAAATGTTTCAGTTTGACCTAAAAACCCTCTAAATGAAAAGCTTGGCAAAAAAGAGCTAACTTGGTCTTTTAAAATTCGAAAAAAACCCTTGGGAAGGCCTTCAAAATTGGATTCTTGGGATGCGTGCCAAAAAAAATAAAAAAACCTATTCTAGCCTATCTACCCTATCTATTTCTGCATAGTTCCAGGTCACCCCCCCCATTTTCATTCTCATTTCCACGTGGGGGCGGGGGCTGACACACCTGCTGGTTGTCCCCTCTCAAGTACGGCAAAGCAGTTAATAGTGGGGTCAACATTACTCCTTATATACAGGAGCTTCCGGACTTCGTTTTGGCCTGTGGGATATATCACAGTTGAAAAATTTTCTACAACCCTAGGAAATAAGGGAAGTCGCTAAATCCGCCAATTAGGTGCCTAAATCCGATTGAAGCCCAAATTTTCGCCGAAATCAGCTCCTAAACCTTTTCCGAAACCTTGGGGATCCTTTGTGGCACTTGATCTGATGGAAATTGCTAAATTTTGGCCTCAAATCACTCAACCGAGCTAGCTTTTGGGAAGAACAGTTCTTAAGCCAAGAAAATAGATCAAATCAGGACGTCCCCTCAGAGATAGACCTCTGTGATCTTGGCGCATTTTGATATTCTGATATTATCTTGCTCTGCTCTATTCGGATTTTGCTCTGCTCTTCTCGGAATTGAAGATCTGTCCCGATGTGACTTGTTTGACAATTGAGGCACTTCAACTACAACTCAAAAAATCATTTCCTTCGGCTTCATTGGTAGTTCTGAGATTCGCTAGAGACTCAGACAGACCTAAATTTTGCTTTCAAACACTATTATATGTTTGAATTTGGTAATGCCTTGCTGACACTATCAAATTTCTTGTGTTACATTTATATAATGCATAGTCTTTGCCTGGAAAGTTATTGTCACCATTGTATATTCATCTTTTGTAATCCTGCATTGTGCTTCTAAAGCTAAAAACTAAAAACAAAACCCAAAATATTTATTCCAAGTTATATTCTTTTCAGATAGTTGCATTTCATCTTCATAAAAACCTTAGAAACCTACACATTCAGGGAAAACACATAAAAAGACTTTTTTCCATAACTGACACAGAGTTTGTTCTTTTCTTGAGGCCTCGGCTACTTACAGAGAAACTAAAACTCTTTTTGACTATTTAAACCCTATGCACATGATCCAGGGGGCTATTTTGAAGTTGCCCCGCATGCATCCCAACTCAAACTTCCTTATCAAACTCCATCTGCAAATTTTTGGCTCTGTTTTTTGGCATCGCCAACTTTTTGACCAATTTGACCTAGATTTTCTCAACCTTCCCCTATTCAAATCAAGTCAAATCTTCACCATCAGTTTCCTCTACTTGTTGATCATCCGTATCACCAATCACATCTCAAAAATCTCACAAGGTGTGTCTGCAAGGCCAATTTTTGCTCTGACAGGTTTTTCAGTTTCAGGGACTCTAGTGATTTTGGAGAAACCAGTATTCCAAAATGACTTTTCTCGCCTCATATGTTGAGGATTGATCACCCTAAGTGATCTGGAGGTCCTAACCATTTTGTTTGAGCTTCCTTGAGGTTAGACTAAAATTCCAGGTTTTAGGCTAACACATCCAGGCTAGGTCTCGAGGCGTGTGTAGAACACCTCGTGTCGTGGGTGGTTAGATAATAGCCCAGCAAGAAAACCTCCAGAAGGTCCGGAAGTTCCAGTGCTGCAAGGGAGATTTGAGTGAAGGCATAGTAATATGACAGTCATTAATATCATCCGAAAAAGGTCCACCATAGAAATTGGCTAATGCATTATTTGATGATGGAATAACCATTGCCCAAGGTTGATTGAATAAGGTGACATTTATCCCACATGATTGAGCGCATTTTCCATTAAAGGGATGACAATGTGACAATATACCAACTACTATGGAGAAGCCCATAATCCGAGACCACCATCTACCTAGGGTGTTATTGAGGCACCATAATGATATCTTTGAAAGTTGTTGCTTCTCTTGACCATTGAGTATGAGGTTGTCCCAATATAGGCACATACATATATTATCCATGAGGTATGTATGGTCCCATAGGCGGACCGTATTTTCTATTCCCCCTCTCCTCACTGGAGAGGCATACCCATATATAAAGATACCAATACCAAAGTAAGATAGGGAATTAAGTCGACCTCCAAAAGTTTGGGATATGATCACCCCAATGATTGAGAACATTAGGTGGTAAGTTCATGTTGATAATGTTGGGATGTAGAAACTTGCATATTGAATATAGCAGGGAACTCAATCCAACACTTTGAAATTTCAGAAACTTTGATACCATGCACAAACAAGAGATGACTCGTCTTCTAGAGACATCCATCAAATATTTTGTACTATTATAAGGGATCATAGAGTTCATATAAAAACATAGGTACTGTGGTGATATATGCCTCCACTAGCAAGCAAACATATCTGAAAAATTGCTTGTGTGCAAAAAACATAAAAAAAACAGGTAAACTGATTACTACATCCGCCAAATATCATAGAGAGCAGCAACATAACTTCAAGGAGGTGGAGCATTGCCTACTTCCTGTGAATGCTCCCAGAAAATCTTAACAACCGATGCTTCAAATACATGCTTCCCCTGCTTCTTGTTATAAGCTTTGTCCTTTTTTTTCTCTGTAGGAGGTTTAGATGGTGGAACAGTTATGTTACCAGAATTGGAAATCTCTACCCGATCCTTCCCAGCAGTAAGAACACATATTGGGTCAGGAACTTGAATATCATCAGCATCCTTCGTGAAAACTAATGGAATGGAGCCAGATGTAACGAGTATTTCAGCTTTCTCGCCACTCGGGCTGTGGAGGTTTTTGTGAGGATCCATAGCCTCCATTGCTCCTGTAAATAATTCCTGCAGGATGCACACCTTGAGTAGTTGCTGTCCCTTGGGTGAGACAGCACAGATCTCATCACGGTTAGCTTCTAAATCCAGATCCTTAGAGTAGTTAGTAGTAAGAGAGCAAGCCAAAGGGGCAGCACAACCCTGTGTAGGTTCGATAGAGCAGTCAATGGTGGAGTCTGTCAGAGGAGACGACTCCTCTAGATCTGCCAGGGGCTAAATTTGTTTTGACAAGGGCCAAATAAGAGCAGCCGCGGCTCATCAACGGCCTGGGCAGAATTATCCTTTGGCAAGTATGCACTGTCAGCATTAATTTTATAAGGCAGCTTATGAGGCTGTTCTTCTGGACAGGGCACAGTTTCCAGAATATATTGGTGCAGCAGTGGCTCATCAACGGACTGAGCAAAGTTATCCTTTGGCAAGTATGCTTTGTCAGCAATAGTTCCACAAGGCATCTTATGAGGCTGCTCTCCCGGACAGGGTACTGTATCCAGCATATGTTGGTCGGTTTGCAGCTTATGAGGCAGCTTATGAGGCTGGTCTCCGAACAGGGAGAGGATAGCCACCATTGGTCTTCTTCATAACAGATTTGAAAGACTTGGGACTTATCTCCACATCCTCGTAGCTATCAGCACCCCTTTTACCTTTCTTGTCAGGAATAAACTCAATGGCCAGCTGAGGGTTAGAGCAAACTGCTTCTGCATGTACTTTAGCTCCACAAGTAGAGCATGGGATGGGTAAACTAGAGATGGCCAGTTTGAACTCAGTGAGTTTGTTATCAAATCCTTGGAAGAAGACCGACTGAGGGAGCGGTTTAAAGATATCCACAGATATACATATTTTAGGAGCATCACTGGTTGCCCCACCCATGCATACGAACTCTCCTAGATAGGAGGCTATAGCTTTGAAAGCTTTTTCAGTCCAGTACTCAGCACTAAGGTTGGATAGAGAGAGCCATATATAGGATCTGGTCTTTGGGGATTAAAGCCAGGCCGCCATTTCTGGAGCAGAACTTGACCATTAAGACATGTGAGGTACCTTTCTTGAATAGGACCATGGCTTCCCTTTCGGACTGGAGAGTGATAAGGAAATATAGGTTGCCAAGAGGTTGGATTCGAGGCAGGATCCTGCCCCGACATATCCTCTCAATAGTCTTCTTAACATCATTTAAAGAGGGATTGCCTCTTATTATTTTGGCAATCAGTGCTTGATTGCCAAGGTGACGAATTCGGTTTGCCACCTCTGGAATATGGAGGGAGACTGCAGCAAAGTCTGCCTTAAGGGAAGGCATTATCTTCTCCTTGCTAGCTGAAGGCAGAGCAGAGGCCTCAGCCATAGTATTGTTGATGATTGCAGAGGCTGGTTCTATGGTTAATACGTCTCCAGCCCATAATATTCCTGAAGCCAAGAGCACTGGACAAGAAGAGATTGAGTTGGTTGTGCTTCCACATTGCCAAACATAAGCAGCCTGACTAGCCTGCAAACAAAGCCTGGGTCAGTTCCCCTGATGGCAAAACCACCAACACAAGAGAATTGATCTGAATAAAGCACTCTGCTGTCGATTATGGAGATCCAGAGAATGTCTATCGGACCTTCAATGTAGCCCCACCAAATATATTCAGAATTTACTAGAATGATGGCTCGGTGTATCACTGGAATTTGAGCTGAGAGCGATGATGGAAAGGACGAAGAAGAAGGAGTAGCAGAAGCCTCTGAGATCTGAGGGCTAGAATCAGTTGAAAGCACCAAGAATTCCATTGAAAGGCCACATTAAATAGATTTGTGTCGCTCCAGTGTGATATAGTCAAGGAAGGCTTCAGAATAGAGGTAAGATATGCTATTCTGAGCTCCACAGCAGCAGCTTAGGGATCTTGAGTCGGGTGGAATTGCTCCCCAATGAATAAGATTTCAGGGAACACCGTTTCATCTACCAAAAAAGCCCAAATATCAGCTGGATCACCTTCTAGCCAGCCACAACAGATTTGAGAGGTGCTGTAAAAAACCACAAAGTATCTAGGGTTGTCTGCAACCGAGGAATGGGTGGATGCTGGGTGATCTGCACTGGATGAGGATGAGCAAACAATTTCAAGGGGAAGCGGCTTCCCCATAGAACTGGATCATGGAGAAGCAAAAAGGAAGAGGATATAAGAAGCATCCCAGCTGCTAAAACTGTCAGGAAGGCAGAGGGCAATACCAAAATCCAGCCATATCTGACTTTCAATCATGGAAAGTCTCGGTCAGAGGACCCAAGGCCCTCATTTTTCCAGCAGCTTTTTGTCTTCAGTAGCTTAACGGCACATCCAGATCGGCAAGCATAGCTCCCCTCTACAAGGGGGAGACAGAATCAAATTAGTGTAGAGACTGGGCACTAGCTCAAATTAGTGGCGCGAGGCAGAGACTTGCCTCCCGATATGCATGATCGTGGCCTTAGAAATAATAGGCGCTACTATTGCATAAGAAGGCGCTAGGCGCTCCAAAAACAATCAAATAGATTTTGTAATTTTTCTTTCTCCTTTTTTTTTCTTGTTTTACGCCGCAATCTAGTTGCCGTTTTTTGTGCCACGTGTAACTATCCGCTGTAAGTTTTCCATCCGCCATAGATTTACCTTGCCTTCCTCTCCAAGCAAGCCGGATATTAGAACCGATCAAGGAAATCTTCCTCTCCAGGCAAGTCAGAAGCAGTCACTAGACATCAACTGCAACTTTATCAGTCATGCGAATCAGTCATGCGACATTTTGGTGCGAAGTGCATGTGGGTATGGCTATGTCAGCTGCTAATACTTCTTCTGCTGCTCCAAATCCGGTTGCTTTAAATCCATCGTCATACCACGAGTTTTATACAAGTCCATTGGCTGTAAGTTTGGCCTTGCCTTCTTTCAATTCTTAGACAAGTAATAATTTCTATCTAAGCTTAATTTTTGGAGCTGGAAAAGCTTGGGTTCCTGTCTGGTTTGCAGACACAAAACCATTTTGCAGATTTAGTCACAGTGCAGAACAATTCGTAGAAACCGTCATATCTTTCTCTGTTGTGGTTTTCTTTAGATGTTCCAAAAACGGAAAACTCTACTCTACTAGGCATTGAAAAATGTTTTGGGAAGGAATAGTTGGTTCAGATGGTGTATGTGACCTATAAACAGGACTTTTGGCGTTATTAGCTTATGATCTGAATGATTACTTATTGAATGACTTAATTACAACTCATTATGTTTTAAACTTTTTTTCATGTAGGAAAACTCAGAAATACTATGGTTAGAGATATTTGGCACATTTTCCATAGCAATAGGAGCTTTGTAGGATTGCTTGTGGTCGACTCAGGCAGGGCAAGTAAGCTAATTTTGGAATTTTTCTAAGTGGAGATGGATTTTTCAATTGGATGAAGTCACGATTTGGCATGCTTCACTTTGGAATATGCATAAGGTGATAAATGTTTTTTGCATGCCATAAAATAGTTGCTTATTTGCAGTCATACCATTGTCAGAGACAAGGCCCTTCTCGCTTAATTGATCCCTGAAGAGTAATATTAGATTATTTATAGTTAGTACCAACTATTAGTTATTATGTGAAGAGCATGAATGCAGCAAAGCAGTACAAAGTGAAGGATTATGTTCATATTATAATAGGTTTTCTCAGTTGATTCATGTAATAACTGAGTTTGCTATGTCATTGCCAGTTGATCCATGTGATAACTGAGGTTGCATGCACAATATTGCTTATGGTTCAGAGATACAAGGTTAATCTATCTACACCAGGTGAAGGTTTAACCTAAAACATGAAAGTGAACTTCAATTGTTGTTTAACCTATGAAAAGCAAAGGTTAAAGTTAATATTTTAAAGCTTAAAATATTTTCAAAGGTCGAATGGAGGCAAAATGGAAATAGCAGCTCCATGACCGACGACAGGAAAAGTGGAGCCGATTCTCTGTGTATCGTGCCGCCTAACTCAAAATAAATAGTAGCAGTGATCGAAAATAACATAGACAGTTGTGGGGTTGCGGATTCATCACAGGATGAACGCCTGTGCTCTCGAGATTTGACATTTGAATTTGATTGATATTCCATTGCTACAGTGTTTTTTCTCATTGCGACAATAACCATTGTGTATGCTCAATTGTTTTAAACAATATATGAAGTTATGTTGCAATTATGCTTAACGAGTGTGATTGATTAACTTATAATTGCATCTTAGATTGACAATTTTTGCTAGATAATTCACTCAAATTATAACAGTTGTATCAGAGCTTCCAGGTTATAATGTCTAGCAGATTTGGAGCGTCTCTACTCAATGGAATAAAGATCTATGAAGGAGGCCCAGGATTTCAAATATGGAAAGAGCAGATCAAAAATGTTTTAGAGAATGAGGACTTATGGGAATTGGTTTCAGAATCCAATGATTCTACTAGTGTTGTGGCAGGCAGGAGCAGTACTTCTTCTAGTGTGGCTGCAGACAGAAGAGAAAGCAGCTCTTCTGACATGGTAGCAGCTGAAAGAGTGGCTATAAGTCCAGCAAAGGTCAAGGAGGCATATGCTATTCTAACAAGCAAGGTTGGTGCATCTATTTTGCTAAAAATTAGAGGCAAATCACCAGGTCAAATTTGGAACTTCAGCATTACGAAGAAAAATCATCATCTCAAATTGATATCTTGGATAAAGAGCTTAGAAAACTTAGACTCAAAGAGGAAGATGATCTCACAAGTTTTTTTTCGAGGTTTGATAATATAATTGCAGACCTTGAAGGGGCTGGAGTAATTATGACAGAACAACAAAAGCTCTTACATGTGGCAAGAGCAGTAGAAGGGAATAAGCAATTGGCTACTTTGATTAGGAATGTAGCAAAAGATAGGGAAACTGCTGAAGAAATGATAAGGACTGAATTTAAGCAGACCAAGGTCTTATTTGAAGATTTTGAAGAAAATGTAGAGGTATTATACACTGGAAAAACCAAATTCAAGCCAAAAACTTCAAGGGATGCAAAAGGAAAAAGACAGGTCGGTCCATGTTATCATTGCAAAGCACTTGGTCATTTAAAGTCAGATTGTCCTAAACTAAAGGAAGTAGAGTGCTATAATTGTGGTGGAAAAGGCCATTTTGCAAATAGATGCTCTAGTAGCAAAGCAGGGAGAGGAAGCTCCAGCAGAAATAATAGTCAAGGGAAAAGCAAGGCAAATGCTGCTGTAAACTTCACTCAAGAAAGTGAGGAAGTGAGGAAAGTGCTGCCATTTCTGAAAATAAAAGGACTGACATTGAAAATGACATGTTAATCCTAGATAGTGGAGCAGAAAAAACAGTGACAAGCTCAAGCAAAATACTTAAAGAAGAAAATCAAGGGAGGACAGGATATGTCAAGCTTGGGAATGGGGAGATGCAAAAAGTTCAGTGTGCTGGTGTCTTAGAATTATTTGATCTACAAGGAAATGCAGTAGTTTTAAAGGATGTGCTTTGTGTGCCATCATTAGTCAGAAATTTAATTTCTGTTAGTCAATTGGTTGATATGGGATATACTGTTGTATTCAACAGATTACAATGTACTATCCTTCTTGCCCAGCGTTGCTGGGCATAGGCTGGAAACTTGTAAATGTTCCCGCTTCAATGTTTACATCCATAAGTAACTGTTTGTAGTTCTAAAACCTTTGATGTAGACAAATACTCGCTAGACAAATAAACTTTGCCAACACGTATTTCCAAATAAAGCACAAACATGAAAGGGGCAAATGAAAATCCATCAGGACATCACATCGACAGTAATATGAGACATTCACCCTATGAGTTTTGATTATGTAAGAGGTTACAATTATAGTCTCACATTATGAACATATTAATCTTCTAACAATTCCATTATGTATTACGAAACGGGGTTTAAAAGATGTTGAAAATTTTATGTTCTTCTTTGTAGTTTTTAAGGATATTGAAAAAACTAAGCTCTTTTTTGTTTGACAATATTTCTCTTAAGCTTGAAGGAAGGAAAGAGGTAGTTAAGAAATGTGTTGGGTCTATGAGACAAAACTGTCCAATTACCAGTATATATGTTGGAACTCATAGTAAGAATGTTGAAACTTCATAAATTATGGAATGTTATTTGAACATTATAGTAACAATGTAGGAATGTTATAAAAATAAATCAAGTGTATATGCATTGGCTTTCCATTCAAAGGAAATTGTTGTGTTGTTTGACAGCAATAGGTTCATTTTTTCGCAGAAAAATCGGCTTAGTTCAATAAAAATTTGAGCACTCTGCTATAGAAATCATGGGTGATATGTAGAGCTGCCTAGCTGGTATCAAAAACGTTGTTTGACAATGGATGTCATCAATCCTTCTTAGCCCTATAGTTTAAATTAAAATATAGTACCCAAACTGGTGTAAACTGTTTTATTTTACTATAGGCCTGAACCATTTCCATGTCCTTGAATTGCTGTTCAATAAGTCCAATGACCTTGTCAATTTCAGGGCGAAATATTGAACACATGTCAGCCTGCTCGAACGCCAATAGAGTATAATCCTCTCTAACTACCCCTTGCTTCTTATCATATTCTTTCCATGCCATGCTTAAGGCACCTAGAATCGGCCATGGAAGACTTGATGACCCAGTAAAACCACATTTCCTATTAAGCCACCAACTCTGCAACTCTAAGGCAATAGTAGGATTCTTTTGACTAAAACTGTCGAAGCATTCAATTTTTTGGCACACAAATTTCCTGAAGTGTTCATCTACAAACATTCCACTACCTATAGTTCCACTATTCATATTTATTTCTCGAACTTGTAGCGAGATATCATTGACTTTTTCATGTGATGCAAGGTCTATAGTTCCACCACCAATATCAACAACTAAGAACCTTTCGCCTGCCTTTAAGTAAGGCAGTTTCTTCTGGGAATACATAGAAGCTGCTTCAGGTTCTAACACTATGGCCAGAGGATGTGGGCTAGTGCACCCTAAAACCATTCCAGCCTTTTCTACACACACTTCCATTTTCTGCTTTATTTGCTCACTCCATATTGCAAGCACTGTGAGACACCATTTTACATGAGACTTTTGAAAACGGTTGCTGCCATACTTTTCTTTCGGTTAGCCTATGGCAAACTCCGACATGGCTCTCAAATAGTCTGCATTTTATCAGCCTCTCAACCGTGATACACAAGGCAATTCCTTAGGATATTCGAATTAAAAAGAGCTTGAACTTGGTGAAGAAGTATGACACGTTATTATTAGCATCTCATGAATCAAGCAATATCTCCAATGCTTTCCTTTTGTCGTTCTTTTTGTATTTTGCAAATTTCTTTGAGGTACTTAACATATGCAGACCATCCCCATTCCTTTAATTCCAAGGAGCCATCAGGTCCGGGCGAGGGCATAGTACAAACCGGTCCGGTTTTGCAATAAAACTTGCCGTAAGCGGCTTGCCTTAGAAGGCTTCCTACTCTGAAAGGCCCAAAGGCACAAAAGCCATAGCCAAATATGCAGAATAACTTAAGGACCTAAAGCAAGCTATCTATCTTTGCTTTTGCCTTCCTATTCTAAGAAGTATAGATCTACAGCAAATGCATGTTCTTGGGCCTATCCACAAACAAATGCATCGTGTCCACTGTTTCTGAAGCTAGATTAACAGAAAAATGAAATGAGTGAAGAAGAAGAACAAAGCCAAACATAAACCAAAATCTTACCTCACTGGCTCAGCTACGAAAATAAACCACCATCGACTTACAAACCAGCATGCATACCAGCCCGCATGACATAATCCTCTTTTGCAGAGCCATGAACAGAGATTCTGAGCGAGGAACAGAGATTTTGAGTGATGAACAAAGGTTTTGAGAGTTTCTCCTCCTGAATACCTACCTGCAAGCCGACACTGCAGAATCCTTTGCAGTCATATGCCATAGCTGCTATTGTGCAAGATCGAGCTTCCGGCACGTCCTTCTCTGCTTTAACGACTGATGTTCAGCATCAAAGTGAGCTCCAGATCCCGTGCCTACACCTAATGGGTCCACTGTTCCACCATCGCTGCCAAAATCCACCATAGCTGGGAGCTCAAAATGCCCCAACCATATTTTCCCGACAAAGAGGAGGCAGGCTACTCCACACAAACAATAACTTAAACTAAGAAAACTATCTTGAGTTCTAGCCTAATAGCAACTCCAAGCCAAGCAGAGGACTTAGCACAGAGGATGGCTATGGCGGCCGTTTGACGGGGAGAAGGCAACCACACCACAATACGAAACGAAGGGCGAGATGATGCCCACGTGGCCTGATATAATCTCAGCCGCCCAATCTAGGGCGAGGTTCAAGACAGACATAACACAACAATTTTATAATAAAGGATAAAGGATGAAATCAAGTGTTGGGAATCTCTTTGGATTAGACAATAATTGTTTGCCAGTTATAAATGCCATTATTGCTCCAGATGTTAATACTTGGCATGAAAGATTATGCCACACTAGCAATAAAAATGTGGAAGTCATGATCAAGCAGGGTTTAATTAAATCCAGTGAGACAACTGCTAAGAAAAATGTTTGTTATAGTTGCATGCTTGGAAAGCACACTAGGTTGCCATTCAAAAAATCCTACAAGAGAGCCAAAAAGGTACTGGATATCATACACACAGATTTGTGTGGACCATTGAATGTAAGAAGCATTTGGAGGGAGAAATACTTCATGACATTCATTGATGACTATGGTAGGAAAGCAAAAATCACTTGTCTAAGGACTAAAGATGAAGGATTTGAGGCATTTAAAGCATTTGATGCTGAGGTAGAGCTTGAAACAGGCAGGAAAATTAAGAAAATACACTCAGATAGAGGAGAAGAATATTTATCCAATGAGTTCAAAAGATATTGCAAAGAAAAGGGAATTCAGAGACAACTGACTTGTAGTCATTCTCCTCAGCAAAATGGAGTTGCAGACTTACTGACTTTATCTTCATAAAGTTTTAAAACAGAAGTTCCAGAAGTATCTTGCTAGAAAACATCAATGCAAAGAGTAAGAAATCCTGGTACCTGCACCCAACAGATCAAAAACAAGCATTAGTGGTTGTCATGAAATGTAGCAGGTGTCTTGGGATTTCTTAGGTCATCCCCTTCACTCTGCTTGATGCACAAACAATCACAAGGATTTACAGATTAAGAAAAAATCATATTCAGGAACATTTCAGACTAATACATAAGGTAAGCCTGTATCCTATAGAAAATTAGTTGACTAGGCATTAAGTAATCCTAGCTTAGTTCATAGCACAGATCTATTATGCGTCAAAGACATAGAAGAATAGAAGGAAGATAAGATCCCCAGTTGTGATAATACACACATTATTAAACAAGAGAGACATAACAGTCAATAAATAAAGGAAAATCAAGAAGGAAAAAATACAGTTTTCTTAAGTCTAAATCAGATACTAGACCTTTGTGATCCGATTTGTATTTGCAAGATTGTCCTTCAAGTTCATTTGAGCTGGGTTGGGAGAACTGTGTTCAGCTGTATTTGGCCCGATTATAATCTCCACTCGATTGCAAGGAAGGGACTACAGTTGGAGCAAACTGCTCAGGACCATGATCAGAGCCACAGATAGGTTGCTATTCAGTAGAATTCGGAGTAGAAAGTTGGTTCCCAATCGATCCACCAGCAGGGGAACATACTATAGGGTAATGAAAGTCATAGACTTTCTTCCTCTTGGCATCCCTCATTTTTTCAGCTTCAATCTTCTTCTTGGTAGCAAGATTGAGATCCCCTTTCTTCCTGCCCATAAGAACAGCCTATCGGATATGAAGGAGCAGACTATAGAAATGGGTTCGAGTAGAAGGAATGACCCATTTTCTACTAAGATCAGGTAGTACTTACTACCGTCATGGTAATTTTAGTGTAAAGGGCCTGGAGCCAGATACTACCCAGCCGAGACATGAGCAGTCACATGCAGACATCCATCATAAACAGAAATAGAGACAGCCATACCAAAGCATCATTGCGAGTACAGCTCTATGATTATCGGAGGATCGTTCCGTCGCCACGAACAGATCTAGAGGAGCTTTACGTTTCACAAACCCTAAAAGGATTATTTTAGATGTCAAAAAACCATGTGTTACAGCAAGAGATTAATATATCAAGAAGACCATATATTGGCCCTAAGTCATGATTTAATAATCGAGATATATGTAGACAATATGAAATCACCTTATAAGGAGCACACGAATATTAATTAAAAAAAAAAAGATTCAAGATAAAAAATAATCACATTAGCTCACTGGGTATATTGGTTAAAGTAGTCTTATTAGGACGTTGAGTTATTTTGGTAGAGTTCGAGCCCCCGTATTTCATATTCTAAAATCTTAGGCAAAGTTGTATAGAGGTTCGATATTCTCTCAAAATTTTAGGCGAAATCATATTTCATATTTCAAAATCATAGGCGCCTCCAATAATAAATGACTATAAGCGAAACGAGAGGTGCTAACAGGCCCCAACATATGATCTGGGTCGTAGGATCGACAAATCTGACGACTGTGGTAGTCCAGAATGCACCTCGTTTAGAATATATGTAGCAAAATAACAGGGGGTTCCAGGGGGATTTGATATGGATGTAAAAAGTAATAATTCTTGAAACCAAAAACCATATATCCCTAAAACAATTGAATGAGTTGTTATATATATATATATATAAAAAAAAAAAGATTCAAGATAAAAAATAATCACATTAGCTCACTGGGTATATTGGTTAAAGTAGACATTGAGTTATTTGGTAGAGGTTCGGACCACCGTATTTCATATTCTAAAATCTTAGGCAAAGCTGTATAAAGTCCCTCAAAACCTTAGACAAAATCGTATTTCATATTTCAAAATCATAGGCGCCTCCAATCATAAATGACTATAAGCGAAACGAGAGGTGCTAACAGGCCCCAACATACAATCTGGATCGTAGGGTCGACGAATCCGATGACTGTGGTACTCCAGGGTGCTGACAGGCCCCAACATACGATCTGGGTAGTAGGATCGACGAATCTGACGGCTGTGGTAGTCCAGGTACACCTCGTTTAGAATATGTAGCCCTCCCCATCGCGGTGGTGGTCTAGTGGTAAGGCCTTGGATTGAGATGATCCCCTCCAGGGTTCATAACCCACTGGCTACCAATCGGGTGGGAGACGTGGGCAGGTGCAAGTCCCACCAATCATGCCTTCAAACAAAAAAATATATTAGAGCTCTGATTCTACAAAATGTGCCTTGGAATTGCGCAAGGTCATTGGAATTCCCTTTTAAGGTAATAATATATTTTTGTTTGCTATTATCGTTTTGTTGATGTTAAACCAGGTTGTCTTCTTGTTTACTTAGAAGAGTGTGTATTGGAGCAGCCACCTATCTTCAAAACTGCCATAGCCATCGATTCTTGGTGCCCACGTCGTCGAATAATGCAGTTGGCCTAGTTATATTGCATTCAATTAACCTAGCAATTAACCTAGTTATATATGTGAGTTTAATACAACTGGAACATGGTTCCCCTTTAATAGCATCCAACACTGCTAGCTAAATGAAAATCATGTGCATTTATAATACTTTTGTCTTTTTGTAGTGATGCCAAAGTAAAAATCTAAGGACGAAAAATTGGTAGAATTTGAAACATGCTAAAGATAAAAATTGACGAATGTAAAAATCAGTTACTTGCACTTCTGGTGCCAACTTCCATTCTGATCATGCCTTGTGGTACATCTTTAAAGCCTGAATTGTAGCAAGTTTCGCAGCAGATCTCTTACTCGACTCTTCAAAGATTTACTCAGCATTCTACTAAATTTACCGTAGATTCTGCTTATTTACCATGCATTCTAGACCCAGAGTAGCAAGTAACTACTTTTCATGTTACAAGAGTATATGTTTACTAGACATTCCTGAGATGTCAAAAGCATCTTCGCATATCGACAATGTTTCCATCTCATGTCTGGTAAATAGACATTCTTGTATACGCCAAGCTTAGTTGAACGACATTCAGGCATATCAGCTAAACATGACTACATGTCCCAAATTCTTTTCAGGAATGCTGGGCAAATTTTTTTGACAAATGAATTTTTTTTTACAGCAAGTGGCAGTTGAGCAATTCTTCAGTTTTACCCTCGATTCTATTCTTATGTGACCATTTCGAGCTATTTTACCTCCAATTCTTCTCTTTATCCAGCATTCCAATTCAGAGTTTTACCCTCGATTCTACTATTCTACCGCCATTTTGAGCTATTTTACCTTAAATTCTTCTATTTATCCAGCATTGCAATGTATGATGAACCGATATGGTTCTTGCATTTCAATGTGATGACAATCTTCATATTATACTAGCATTGCAATGTTTGATGAACCGATATGGTCCTTGCAAACAAGGTGACCTAGCAAATGCACTAATGACCTGCAATTGCACGAATAAAATAAGATTCCCAAAAATTCTTTATAATTTTGCTTGTTTTGGGGTTGAATTATAAAAAATGCCCTTTTTTTTAGGATTGTGGTGCCATTTTAGGGAGTCAAAACAAAAAAAAAGAGACACACTTTAGAAGACAACCTTAATTTTAACTCTCTTCCTACTAAAGTTTTTTGTACAAAAAAATTGTCCCCCTTAGAATAGCACATAAATAAAAGAATACAGCAAATTACATAGCTTAGAAACATCAGAATTATATTAAAGCATAACTGCATAATGCAATATACAACATTATAAAAAGACAAAACAAGGCTCTCAAACACCACCTTTTTATGGTAAAAATGAAATGAGCCTATGACAGTATAGCACATTGGTTACACACAAAATGTTTGAGAACATCTTGACTAGAAAATTGAGAAGGATATAAAAGAGAAACAACCGGAGCATTTAGAAACCCTTAACAACATATAAAAGATGACTACAATAAAAATTTTCTACCAGCAAGCAAAGTAGGGTCTGGCATATCATCGTACTCATCAACGCCTTCACTTTCATTCAGACTGGTTTCAGATCTCATTTTCGTTTGAGGAGCTGGAGGAGCCCTCTTCATCATTGTCATCATCATTTCCATCTTCTGGATGTTCCTCATCTGAGCCATCATCACACAAAGATTTGAGCAGGCCAATAGTCTTCCTGCGTAGCTTATTGTCAACGTGAAGTCATAAGCTAAGACTTGGGTCTCACACAAGTCTATTATATCTATGTGGTTTTTGTTTGTTGCCTTCATTCCTTTTTTTACAGTTATGACCACTGGATCATATCGACCGATATAAGGATCTGCTGGCACAGTGGCATACCAATGAACCTTGATTTGTGAGGGAAGGCTTTCCTTGAAAATGATGTCCTTTACCCTTGCAATCCAGAAAGGACGATTTTTATCATCATCGGTAGATGGCACATCAATTAGCATTCCTTTCTAAAGGCCAGCAAGTTTTCCAGAAGTCAAATGGTTTCTTTCTTATAGCATGTCTAGGTCCCAAATACATCTCACGATTCTGAGGTTCCTCAAGTACTTCCTTCATCTTAAACACTGGAGAGTCTTGTTGGATTTCCTCAGCAGTCACATCAGTCATGACTTTGAAGAACTCCTCCCACTTCTTGTCTTCTTCATTAAAGTACTTGAAGCACAGTCTTATGTTCTTTTCCATGTTCTTTAATGAAACAAAAGGATCCTTTTCCTTGTTCTTATCTGTGAAGTCTATAGAACTTTTCAGTGGCTGCTGAACTGCACGCATCATCTGTTCCACTTGAGGAACGTACTTAATCTATGCCAGTGGTTCACTAGGTAGCCATGTTTTGGAAGAGACAAAGAACTTTCTTTGAAGACATACTTTCTCTTCATGCAAGAAAAACTTTACATGGTGTTGAACGGTTAACTTGTTTAACAATTTCATAGCAGTTCCTCTATTTGATTGCCTTTGAAAAACAAACTCACAAAAATCATAAGTCTCTGCCAAAACCTCCACAACTAGAGCTGGACTATATGCTTGTTCAATTACTTCACACATCGAGTAAAGATAATAAGCATGTTTTCTGCGCAACCTTACAGAAAATCTACTAAACATCTGGTCTATTTGATCATGTGTGTGACCAACCAGTAGAAAGCCAACCTTGTCCTTCTTAAATATACCAAGTTGGACCAGCATTGCACAATAAGCAAATATTTATTCTCCCTTGTAGTGTTATCCAACTGAATGCACAACACTGGAGGCAGTATCTCTCTGGCCAAAAGAATCTTGTTGATTACTGCAACTGTAAGATTAGGATCACTATGTATATTCTGGTAAGTCAAGAATACTCTGCATTATACACCCCCATGAAAGATCATAGCACCAACTAGATGTAGCTTCAAGAAGTCTGCCTCTGGTAAGTCTTTTGGAACATTAATAAAGTGTGGCAAAAATGTCTTCTTTTGGTCCATGCCATCTATCACAATTGACATGTACTATAATGGCTTCTCCATTGATTTTTTTATGTGTTTTGCAAGCTTCTTCCTTTCTAGAGCTTGAGCTTCTCTATGATCTTGTAATTGCTGTATTATAGTATCTGCAAGGAAGGCATCAGAAATAAGTAGGACTCCTGCTAGGTAGCAAAAGTATACAATTTTCTCTCTGCTTATGTCCGCATAGACAAAATAAATGAATCTATACTTACTCTTTTCAAGGAGATTTGTTGCCATTTGTCTCCTCCTTCAAAGGTGCACAGGTTGAGCAAATAAAAAACCTATGCCTCTTTGGTATTCTCACCAAATTAAATTCTTGCTTCCACAATCTCAAGAAATAAGAGTAGGAAATGAACTTTTGGTTTGACACCTTGAAGAGATCTTTGTAGACTTCCTTCATGTTTATGCTGTCTATCAAGTGATATATGGGACTGTTAGGCAGCCTTTCACAATATGAGTCAAAGAAATCGACTAGCTATGCTTTGGCCTCCAGACAATGCACACCGACCACCTTTTTTGGATGGCAATAGTCATCAATACAAGGGTTCCTGTCCAACCTTCTCTGGGCCCATGTCATTCGTCGACTACCAATGGCATGAATACTCATAAAAGCTAGTTGACAGATGGAGTAGATAGTAAGAAAAACTATCTTCCTTTTCTGGTCTTACATGCCATGCGAGGTAGGACTCTTGATCTCCTTTGGAAAGGGACAAAAATCTTGGCCTTATAGATCTCAGGGTAGAGAACTTGAAGTTTGAGATACAATTTTTTTGGCAACAGGACAACCGCCTCAACTGCCTCATGTATGCAAGACCCATTAGCTTGTTCAGCAAAACAGTTCTAAATGCTGGTACTGTTTTATCCTTTTTGAATCTATTTGCAGAGCTGTAAGGATTTTTCTGACCACTTGGACTGGACAACTTGGTGGCAGATTGTGGGGTGACTAGTTGCTCTACACTCATTATAGGAGAAGACACAGTCTCAGCCTCCTCCAATGAGGCAGTTGGTAATACTGGAAACAAGGACCTAGATTTCTTTCGCAAGTCTTGTGTAGGAACTCTTTGCCCCTTAAACAAATTCTCACTACCAGGGTGCTTTGCTTGTGGCGAAGAGTCGAGAATGTCTTGAAATGGTTGATGTAACTCATGCAACGGTGAGGGCGTTTCAAAAATTGAAGTGCTGACATTTGAACGTTGTTGCACATGTATTGGTGAGGGTGTATTATAGACTGTGTTATTTTGGACTAAGCATTGCAAGTGACTTGGCGACGAAAGAATATCAAAGAAAGAACTTCATGCACTTTGACTTTGAGTGGGTGTATAGTAAGCAAATGAGGTCTACATGGAGGCGACGGTGACATGGGTGTAGAGATTGACTGGGTCGGACTTGGTGTCAAAAAGTCACCACGTGGCAAGGAAGATAGGTCTATGCTCCTACGACGAATAGATATCGATGTGCTGTATCTACCACGTTGCAGTAAGGAAATATTAGACGGAGGTGTAAAGTCATCTTGGCTTTCCATACTTACACCTCAATCAATGCAAATAGGACCTAACAAAGAAGCAACAATGCATTAAACATTGCATTAAAAACAATTCGATCAAAATTTGTAGTCTATAACCGCATGGCCCCGGGGGATGCACTTATACATAAGGGGGGTATGGCATCTGCGTTCGGAGGGTGGCAAAAAACCCCCCTTGTATACGCAATTTCAAAAGGCAAATTGACCCCTCTGTGTATAGATATTGCTCCAAATCAGTGCCTAAAAACACCCCTAACCCCTAAGTACACGTACGCAAATGGTCCAAAAAACACCCCTCCGTTGAACTCTCATGGGTTATATGCTGATCAAAGGTGAATCCCCTGGGCGCATGGCGAAACTATTTTGGTTAAGCGTGCGTTAAATACTGCGTTAAGAACAAATCATTAAAAGTGCGTGATGTCTATGCTCTCATAGACACAATATTTTTAGAAAAAGGCTGAGCCTATGACGGGCGTGGCAAATTTTTCTACTTCATGGCAGATTTTGTTCTTCATGTGCGAAAAGCAAAGATGGCAAATGACAAGATGGCAAATTTTTCTTCTTAAAGTGCAAACAGCAGTAGCTTTTACGTTCGGCATGTAGGAAACAATAGATAGATAGCCAAGTAGGTCGTTTTCATGTTCGGCAGGTAGGAGACATCAAATAGATACGTATGACGGCATAGCAGCAGGCAAATTCATAGGATGGCAATACCATATTCGTTTTTTCCATTCGATTTATCCAACAGGTTTGCCAATCACTTCCATTTGATTTTCCAATTCGATTTTTATCAGTGGGTTCCAAAGAATGATTTTCCCAATCGATTTTAACAAGCAGATTGTTTTTCTAGAAAGGAAATCGATAATAGAATAGAATAGAATTGTTTTTATAGAGAAACAGATTAATGTTTTAGAAGTAAGACCTAGAAAGCACTTTGTAGATGAAGTTTTTAAACATCAATTTGCTATGACGGCATAGCAAGAGCCATCTGACAGATCTGTTACTCAGACCAGAAGCTTTATTGCCATGCACAATCTTATAGACAAGTGATGGAATTTTACAGTCAAGCAAATTGGTACTTAAGGAATTTTTTTCTCATTCATACGCACCAAAATTTGCGGAGCGCCTCACTGCGCCTTTGGAGTTTGCCTCTTCCTGCAAATTCGCTCTTCATCTAAAAGAAAATGCATAAGAGAAAGCAATGGGTGGAAATAGGTAAGTAATTTACCTTTTTTTCTGCATTTTCAGTCTTTTTTCAAGTTCTAGGTAATCTTTTTGCCGCATTTTGAGATATTTTTTGTTTTTTCCAGTCTTGTTTTACTCTCTTTTTTATTGTTGTTTTTTGTTGGTTTTCTGATTTTTGTCTCATTTCATAAGCAATTTTGTTTTGGCTGGATAGATTGGACGTTTATTTGTAGCTTTGTGGTGTACTATCTTTGTAAGATCTGAATATAGGCCTTTTAGGAGTCCAAGATAGACATCATTTTCATATTTCATTGTCTTGTGCTATGATGGCATAGGCATAGCACATTTTTTGAAAGGCCTTAACATAACACAATATAGTATTTCAATGTCTCGTGCTATGATGGCATAGGCGTAGCATGTTTTACAAAAGACCAACTATAACGTTGTACACAAATAGTATTTCAATGTCTTGCGCTAATATGTAGCACAATAACAGGGGGTTAGTTTTAGATTTTTATACGCTTTTTCACATGGTTTTTCTATGATTTCGTTGTTGTATTCGTTGAGGTGTACTAAATAGTATTTCTAGAGTGCACCCTTTATGGGCCGTTGATTTTCGTTGGTTGGAACAATCCGAGGGTTGTTGTCTTTCTCTGCATGTGTTTGTGCATGAACACTGCGCATGTGTATGCATGCACATGTGCACATGCATGTGCATGTGTGTGCATGTGCATGTTCATGTGCATGTGCATGTATATGCATGTGCATGTGTATTGTGCATGTGCAAGTGCAAGTGCAAGTGATGTGCATGTGTGCATGTGTGTGCATGTGTGCATATGCATGTGTACTTGCCCTCTTTGATTCTTATTGCGGAGTGGATTTTACTATCACGAGATGGATTTTTTTGCTCACACTTACAAAGGTATTTGTTTTTAATGTTTCTTGATTAGCATAATATTTTCTTTTACAAGGTATTGGTTTCCTGATTCTACAATGTAGTCTTTGCAAAATCCCCTTTTGTTTCCTTCCTAATATTTGCTGCAGATTCAAGTTTAGGCCCTCTGTTTCCTTCCAACTCTTGGATATTCCCATTGCCGGATTGTTCATAGCAAATGACCTTTAGCTTCAATCAACAAATGGATTCTTATGCACACAACAGTGGATTATTCCACGCCCTTTTCCATGTCACGCCAAATCACCAAACGGTGGCCACAAGAATGCATTTATATTGTAGGTTTGGAACTTTAATCGAACCATAAGGTGAATCATGCATTACCTTTAAGCTAGAGATGGAGCATCCAAAATCATATGGATTGATAAACAATGGTGTCATTGTGAAAGAGAAATAGTTATAGCGGAAGTAACAATATGTAGCATAAATAACAGGGGGTTTTCTTTGTGTTGCAAACTTTATGACTTTCAGAATATGTAGCATAATAACAGGGGGTTTTCTTTGTGTTTTTGTACGCTTTTCACTAAGGTCTTCCTATGATTTCGTGATGTATTCAAATGGATGTACTAATGCGTACATCTAGAGTGCACCATTTCTGAGCCATTGATTTTAGCCTTTTTTTTTCCAATGGTCAACAACCAATGGCTCACAACAAAAGCCCTTTTTTTGCGTGTGGTGCATAATGGTCAACAACCAATGGCTCACAACAAAAGCCCTTTTTTGTGCGTGTGGTGCATAATGGTAAACAACCAATGGCTCACAACAAAAGCCCTTTTTTTGTGCGTGTGGTGTATAATGGTCAACAACCAATGGCTCACAACAAAAACCCTCTTGTTGTGGGCTTGAAGGGCGCATGTAGTGCCGTTTACCCGTTGGCAACACATTTCTTGTCATAACTTTTGATCCAGAGCTCTGTTTGAGATGATTTTTATTGCGTTGGAAAGCTCTCTCCGAGATCTCTTTTATGGTGTATGATATGGATATGTTTGGTTAAGTTATCTATGTTAAAACAGCAATTTCTCGGCTGGGTTTGGTAGGCTTTCACATCCTACCAGCTGATTAATACAGGATTGCGCTATTGGATATTGTTTTATGGCTCATTCCGAATGAAGCTTGCAAAAAATTACCATGCATTTTTAGATTTTGAGGCAGTTATTAAGCAAATTCCAAGGCTTTTAGATCCTTGTGCTAACAAGCAGAAAAGTTTCCCACTTTGGTTTCTCACCACAAGAATCCATGGAGGCCAAAGGCTGCTGTTAAATTCCAGTTCAAAAATGTTTGTGTATGGGTGTTGCAAACTTTATGACTTTCAGAATAATGGGATCAATCCGCTCTATCTTTATGGTAACTTTTACTTATGTTCTATTTGTTTTATTGTGATGAAATTCAAAAGCTACAGGTGATGAAAGCCTCAAATGAATTCTAGTTTTTTTCTAGTTTGAATTCTAAAATTTTTGTCACACCGGGGGGACGTCCCTAAGGCCCCGAAGGGGCCAAAAAATTTTTTTTGCAACACAAACCATTAACATCCAACATATAAAAATTAAATCCCCCAACACATAACAACCAACACATAACTACCATTGACATTAATTAACACAACCATTGGGTCCAACACATTTAAATTAAAATCCCCCTTAAACCCCATTTGGTTTGGGTGCATATTCACACGGGGGTGACATAGGGCAGCGAGAGCCCTCATAATTGTATTTTGCACGTACGAAATCAACACCATATAGTATTCCACTTGAAATCTTACAGTATTTTGCGAATCTTGTTATACAGTATAGCAAATTTTGTACTTGCATACCCCACAAACGAGGAACTTTACGTACGGTATAGATTAAGGAATAAGGGGTGAATATGCCTATCCAACAGCTCTCATTGCCCGGAGTCACCTCCCGTGTGATGTAGCAAAATAACAGGGGGTTCTAGGGGGATTTGATATGGATGTAAAAATGACAATTCCTGAAACCATAGACCATATATCCCTAAAACAATTGCATGGGTTATTATAAAAAAAATATAGATTCAAGAAAAAAATATTCACATTAGCTCACTGGGTATATTGGTTAAAGTAGTCTTATTAGGACATTGAGTTATTTTGGTAGAGGTTCAAGCCCCCATATTTCATATTCAACCTTAGGCGAAATCGTATTTTATATTTCAAAATCATAGGCGCCTCCAATCATAAATGACTATAAGCGAAACGAGAGGTGCCCAGAGGTCCCAACCTATGATCTGGGTCATAGAATCGACGAATCCGACGACTTTGATAGTCCAGTGCACCCCGTTTAGAATATATAGCAAAATAACAGGGGGTTCCAGGGGAATTTGATATGGATGTAAAAATAACAATTCCTTGAAACCATACACCATATCTTAAAACAGTTGAATGGATTATTATTAAAAAAAAAAACATAGATTCAAGATAAAAAATATTCACATTAGCTCACTGGGTACATTGGTTAAAGTAGTCTTATTAGGACATTGAGTTATTTTGGTAGAGGTTCGAACCCCCATATTTTATATTCTAAAATGACATTGAGTTATTTTGGTAGAGGTTCGAACCCCCATGTTTTATATTCTAAAATCTTAGGCAAAGCCGTATAGAGTTTCGATATTCCCTCAAAACCTTAGGCAAAATCACATTTCATATTTCAAAATCATAGGCACCTCCAATCATAAATGACTATAAGCGAAACAAGAGGTGCCCAGAGCCCCCAACATACGATCTGGGTCGTAGGATTCAACAAATGTTCCTTCCTTTAGGATTGGTTTTTTATTTTGTTCTTAGCCATGATTTCATAGGTTTCTCTCACAAGCTTTATTGTTTTTCCGTTTCCATTCAGATATGGGATCTGCAAAAAAGAATTTTTGATATGTTTGTGGAAGGCACTTTGAAGACCAAAGGTAAAGGCAAGGAGGTCAAAAGAAAGAAAATTAATGTTACCAAACAAAAGGACATGAGCATTTATTGGAAGGAGATGCAAGGCCTAAAGAATATTTAGAAAATATGTGACATTTTGCAGAAGGTCGTAGATGGTGAGTTCAGCTTAGAAGAAATGTAGAGCAAGTTTAAGCAGTAAGTACTTTGTTGTTGTGCTTTTGGAAGTGAATTTGTTATTTGAATTCTAAACTTTTTGTTGCAGCCAAAAGGACTGTGCAGTCTGCCAACAACAGCTTATGTTACACCTTAACTGTGACAACTAGGAAAAAGTGAGAGAGTTGTATCCGACATTTTCCTCTGACGAAAAAATAAAGGAATATGCCTCTAACTTCATCGATTGGATATGCAGTTTTTTCAATTTAAGTCATATGCCTAATACTTTTTTGCATGTTCGTTTTCTAGTTGTGTTGTTACAATGCCATGTTGTATTAATTTTTAAATGCTTTTGTGTTATGCCGTCATAGACTCACGAGGTTTCACTCGATTGTTTATATTATGTTGTGCTATGCCATCATAGGCTTACAACATTTTTAACTACAATTGCTTATTTGGTTATGGGCGCTGCTCCTTTTTGCCTTCCATTTAACATTGTCATTTTGAATAATTTATCATTTCATGGATAACGTGTTTTTTTGCTTGCAGAAAAAGAAGGATCATGTGCCACCAGGATTTTTAAATCTTGTAAGGCTATGCAAGATGGAAGGTAGCAAGCTCAAATCAAAACATGAGGTTGACTCAAGTATCGTGTCGTCTGAGTTTGAGAGCTTTACTCCCTATGGTCAAAACTGTTTATACCAAGTGTTTCAAGGAAATTATGTTTACATTGATAGAGCCTTGAATCCTCGGATCTTTACCTTGTGCATTGCTGATATTCCACATGGCTTCAAGTTGCCAGATAGTCGTGGAGATGAAAATGCATTTACTTATGCCGAGTTTGATGCTTTTTTGAGTAAGTTTAAGAAACTAAACACTGCTCGACTGTGGAGAATAGTTGTCTTTCATTCTAGCAATCAGGCGAGTTTAGTCCAGGCTGCAATGAAGGAACATTGCAATGCAGGCTATGAGTTAGCAATATGGTAAGTCCTTGTCTATTGGTCTATTACCTTAGCAATTGTTTACTTTTTGCTATGACATCATGGCAATGATCATCACCTTAGCTATTACCGTTTACAAAAGATTTTACCTATTCTCGTGCAATACCTTCACTATGTTGTCATAGCAATGATTAAACTTTGTCTCATTTACTCGTATGCAGGTTGAAGACAAATGTGAGAGGACATGGTGGAGGGGCTAGACTTATTAATGTCTGGGAGATGCTCCACATTGGTTACTATAAACTAAATTCGAAAAGAAGCATTCTCCATTATAACACTACTGGAATGGACTTGCGAAATGTTTTTCAGTGTCCAGTTGTTTTACAAAAACTTACAGATCCTGTGCATCAAGGAAGAGTTGTCAATCCATATCAAAAGCCTCAACGTTTAATCAACACCTTGATCGAAATGTTCTCTCAACCAGGAGATTGGATTGTTCATGCATTTTCTGGTTCTGGAACCACTACTGCATGTGCCTTGAGGAAAGGACGAAATTGTATTGCAATTCATATTGACAAGGACTCTGTGGCATTTATTAGGTCGAGAATTAGTTCTTTGCAAAGTATGCCTGATGAGAACTAGGAACTTGGTGCTAAGGATATTGATGGTAGTGCCAAACCAACAAGCTCTGAAGTCCAACCACTGCTTACAGACGATCCTGCAGATTTTGTTGACTTGATTCCCCTGAAGATATGCAGAAATTGGAGGAATCAGCCGAGCAAGAACATGTTCTTACGCTCGAGATACTCATCTAGAGATTGAAAAAGATGATGATGAAATTATTTTTCATAAAGAAGTTCCTCTTGACATTTGATAATGTTGTTGTTGACATTTGACTTTCGTAAAAGTGTTATTTTTTAAGTTGAAAAAAATGTTTTTCTCTTTTTTCATAATTATGTCTTAATTGTTCTTTTATTTGAGGATGCATGTTACATTTATTGTCTGTCTTTCTAGAAATACTCGTTTTGAATTGCAATCTATTACTTTCACAAAAAATTTAAAATCATAACTCCAAAACAAGCTAAAATCATATTTAAAAAAAAAAAATTGCAATTGCACCATAGGTCATTAGTGCAATTGCTAGGTCACTTTGTTTGCATTTCAATGTGATGACAATCTTCGTATTATACTGATGTGGTCCTTGCATTTCAATGCAGTGACAATCTTCATATTATATCGATATGAGAGGGATAACACCCTGGAACGAGGGTGTTATGCCCTATTATAACAAACGAGAGCCAGATGCCCGAGTTTATTATAGTAGGGCATAACACCCGAGTTATAGGGTGTTATCTGCCTTAACAACCTGGGCCCCAGAGTTTTATAGTAGTTTTGTGGTGGTTTTATGGTGATTTTCATAACAAGCTAGGTGTTTATAGCCATTTGGCATATAGTGTTTATGCACCTTTTAATGTGTTACTGGTGGGTAACACTCTTGTGCCCATTTGCTTGTAGATGGCTAGATCCTATATTCCCACTGTGTAACAGACCAGCTTATGCGGATCTAAAGTGGTATCCAAAGTGAAATGATGGGATGGTCAATGATCAAAAAATAGTAAGCAGTAGACTATTGAATAGGACATGACTATGGCATATATATGCCATGTCATCCACGCTGCCACATCAGCAATGTGACATCAGTAGAACAACAAAAATTGCTAACACCCCTCCTGAATGACAAACACTGCTGATTTCAGTATATAGAAAAAAAGTAATCCATAGAAGAAGCCATAGCTGCCAAAAAACATAAGTTGAATCATATTGCTGTTTCCATTTAACAATCTCTTTTATTGGCAATGTACGATCTAGCAACCGGACTGTGATACAAAAACTGATTTGGTAGGTGCAAACATTGGTAACTAGCCTCCAAATTAAATTCCTGCTCAACAGCTACTCGAGAGTATAACGTGGCAAGTTTTGTAACCCTTCTGATGACAAACACTGCTGATTTCAGTATATAGAGAAACTCAATCTATAGAAGAAGCCATAGCTGCCAAAAAACATAAGTTGAATCATATTGTTGTTTTCGTGTAACAATCTCTTTTATTGGCAACGTAAGATCTAGCATAAGATTGCGATACAAAAAACTGATTTGGTAAGTGCAAACATTGGTAACTAGCCAATATATTGATGACACAGTTCTTCCAAAAAAAAAAAACATTGGTAACTAGCCTCCAAATTAAATTTTTGTTCAACAGCTACTCGAGAGTATAACAGGGCAAGTTTTGTAGTTCTCTTTACATTGTTTTAAGGATCTAAGAAATATTGAACTTCTCAATCCACTTCACTCGGATTTGAGATCCTGAGCATTGTTTCTAGACAGAACACTTTCCTCTTTGATTACAGTGAAGTCGTGTTGGAAGTTCAATCTTTAAATTAGCTCTGTTCAAAAGCAACTTTAGCTTTAGCTTTAATTATTAAAGTAAGATCTGTTTCTTCATCATGTATTTTCAGCTCATAAACGTCAACTGTATCCTCAAGAATGGGTCTCAAGCAACTCTCCTTTAAGGTAGCTCTGTTATTGTTCTTTTACTAAACTCTACCTTTGCATCTGCTGCTGTAATTGCTGAATCTCATTGCTTTAACATTGCATGGAGTATCAGAATTTTAGCTTCTGCCTTGAGGGCCTGTTCCTGAAGACATTGTACAACATTCTCTTGGCTACAATTTGGCTACCATGAGTATTTTATATTCGGCATCTAATGTAAATTGTTTCACGTGTTACTTGCCAATAGACTGGGTTGCTCAGGACTGTAAAGAGCCTCAAGATCCTTCTCATCTTCAATAGGTTTCTGTTCTTCATTCTACTTTACTTTTCTTTTGAGACAAATTTTAGATTAATAATACTAAGAAAAATGTCATAAATTTCTGTCCACGAAGAGTAATTGGTGCCCTTTAGCACAAGTTGCATGTGGGTCAATAACTTCCATCTTGGTAAAAGAAACTAGAACCCAAATTTAAAAATTACAAGTTTCACTACAAGAGGATAGCCATTTTTCATCACTTTAATATCACCTAAAATTTCAAAAAGTATTAAGTGATATAAATAATGATATTCAAGGTACAGTGGCACTATCAATGACAAGATTCTATCATCTATAGCATCATCACATTGTCATAAATATCTAGCATTATAACAGGGGGTTACTTTTGTATTTTTATACGTTTTTTCCTATGGTTTTGCTAAGATTTGGTTGCCTTATTTTGAAGACGTACTAATGCATACTTCTAGAGTGCGCATACGCTCACATTAATTTTTATGACATTTTTTAATGGTTACACCTATGATTTTTGAGGATATCTGCAATGGAAGCATGCAAGGCTCGATGAAGGATACTTTAGGGTTACTTTAGGGTTTAGGGTTAATAAACTGTATGTGGTTTTTCTGGTAGGGCTCGGGAAGGGGAAGGGGGATGCAGGTCTCGAGGATGCCAAGGTAGAAGACCCCGCTTCAAACCCTAGAATTGTACCGCGCTTCTGTATTCCGACTTTCTAGTTTCCACGGTCATTTTTGCAAGCCAAAGATGCAAGCTAGCATCACCAGTGATGATGAATCCGACTGCATCGGCCAGCAACAGGCATCGTCAGCTTCAAGATTTACACAGGCCTCCCTTTTTACCCTTTCTGTACCATATATATTCGACCAGATTAAATGCCTACGGACTACGTAATTCACTGGCAGTTCATACCTTTCTCAAACGAATTTTAGTTTCCTAGGGCTCAGGGATGCAAACGGGAAGGCAGGTCTTGAGGATTGCCCTTAGTTTTTCACTAGAACAGGGATTGGAGGAGAGTCGTTTTCCAAGATCTCTTATTGATTGAAAAGTCTTTGCCCGTGCCTTTTGCCTGTAGACTGGGCACGGTTTGCTTATTTGCTAGATATTCAAACGGTTCTTTTTCTGTTGTACAGATCATTCTTTGTGGAAGCTGCCATGGCAAATGGAATTATATTAGCTTTGCTTATTCAGATATGTCTGATGGTGATCGTGACTACAATAGAGCTCCTACTGGATTTTGGGCTTCCAAGGTTCTACCAAAGACTCCTCTTGTAAATTCTTGTTGCGTGGCTTTTAGATGGCTTGTCCATAGTTCAAAGTTTCCTACTCCAAGTTCAGGGTAAGTAGTTCTTTGTTGCATATTCAAGGCTTCTGGATTGGAACATGATTCACTTGCGAACTGGAAAGCCATATCTCTAATAGTTCTAGATCTCCATACAATGTTTGTAGCGCGACCTGACGGATTCAACTGTGCTTCGCAATCTTGGGGTTGGTTTAGGCTATTCACTTGTTGCCTATGGGAGTACACTGAAGGGGATCAGTAAGCTGGAGGTGATAGTCTAGTTTCACATCATAATTTTTTATGCCATTTTCATCGTCTTCTCACAATTTTAGTTGATATCAGGTTAATGAGAATGCCATTCGCGAGGACCTGAACCAACATTGGGAGGTTCTTGCAGAACCCATTCAGACTGTAAGTTCTTTATATATTCTCTAGTATCCTGGATAAGGAAGTTTTATTTGCAAACCTGCTGTGCTTGTAGATAATGAGGAGACATGGCATCCAGGAGCCATATGAAAAAAGTCAAGAAATTCACTCATGGTCGTTGAAATTACAAGAGAATGCATGCTAGAATTTGTGGAGAAATTGGAACTGCCAGAGAATGTTAAAGATGCATTAGATAGGCTTATTGGCCAAGTGCTAACTTCAAATGAGTTTGCATGTCTCTAGTTTCTAACAAATTTGGTTGCATTATATCAGTTAAGTATATAGGTCCAATTGCGATATACCTCAATAGCTGAGAAGTTTGCTTCCCCCTTTTTGGTCACCACCTTGTTGATACTGATTTCTTAAATCCGAGATGTTTTTTATTAGTACTTAGGCTCCTGGAAAGCAAATATAGTGAACAGAACTTCCATGCATCTGTAAATGCATAGGCTTAAGACGTATGCTGGATATGGAACCAGTGTATGTTTTCTCTAAATTTAGTTTAAATGTCTATTGTAGTAGATAGACCATAATATTATTATTTGAACTATGAAGTTGCCCTAATGGCATGATAGTCGATTATTTGTTAGCCATTATTATTATTTGAACTATGAAGTTGCCCCGATGCATGAACTATTTAATGGCATGTCTGATGCAAGCTATGAAGTTCAAATGCACTTTCTCTAAATATTCCAGGGTTTCTTTTGTATTCTAATGTCACCCTCACAATGACTTTAAATTTTTGATCTACTTGCTTATTATACATTGTATTATAGAAATGCCTATTTAAACATATCTACGACATCATTACAATTCGGGCCCAAATATGTTTTTAATACAACAACACATATAACATATGACACATATAATATAACTAAAGACAGTCTACTTCGTTCATCAATTCTTAGGGCCCCGAAGGGGCCTAAAAATTTTTGGGTTAACACACAAACCATTACATCCAACGCTCTAAAATTAAATCCCCCTTCAAACCCCCTTTGGTTTGGGTGCATATTCACACCAAGGGGAGGGCGTAGGGCGTGAGCCCCTATAATTATGTTTTGCATGTACAAAATCAACACCATATAGTATATTACCTCAAATCTTAGAGTATTTTGCAAATCTTGTTATCTGATGAGAGCCGAATTCCATACGTCCATACCCCAGAAATGAGGAACTTTGTGTACGGTGTAGATTAAGGAATAAGGGGTGAATATGCCTATCCAACAGCACAATAACAGGGGGTTACTTTTAGATTTTTATACGCTTTTTCACATGGTTTTTCTATGATTTCGTTGTTGTATTCGTTGAGGTGTACTAAATAGTATTTCTAGAGTGCACCCTTTATGGGCCGTTGATTTTCGTTGGTTGGAACAATCTGAGGGTTGTTGTCTTTCTCTGCATCTGTTTGTGCATGAACACTGCGCATGTGTATGCATGTGCATGTGCACATGCATGTGCATGTGTATTGTGCATGTGCATGTGCAAGTGCAAGTGCAAGTGCAAGTGCAAGTGCAAGTGCATGTGCATGTGCATGTGTGCATGTGTGTGCATGTGTGCATATGTATGTGTACTTGCCCTCTTGGATTCTTATTGCCGGAGTGGATTTTACTACCACGAGATGGATTTTTGCTCACACTTACAAAGGTATTTGTTTTTAATGTTTCTTGATTAGCATAATGTTTTCTTTTACAAGGTATTGGTTTCTGATTCTATAATGTAGTGTTGCAAAACCTCCTTTTGTTTCCTTCCTAAGATTTTTGTTGCAGATTCAAGTTTAGGCCCTCTGTTTGCTTCCAACTCTTGGATATTCCCCGGCTTTCGTTGTTCATAGCAGCCACCTTTTAGCTTCAATCAACAAACGGATTCTTATGCACACAACAAAGGCCATTATTCCACCCTTTTCCATGTTACGCAGAGACCAAACAAAGGGCCACAAGAATGCATTTATATTGTAGGTTTGGAACTTTAATCGAACCATAAGGTGAATCATGCATTACCTTTAAGCTAGAGATGGAGCATCCAAAATCATATGGATTGATAAACAATGGTGTCATTGTGAAAGAGAAATAGTTGTAGCAGAAGTAACAATATGTAGCATAATAACAGGGGGTTTTCTTTGTGTTGCAAACTTTATGACTTTCAGAATAATGGGATCTTTATGGTAACTTTTACTTATGTTCTATTTGTTTTATTGTGATCAAATTCAAAAGCTACAATTGATGAAAGCCTCAAATGAATTCTAGTTTTTTTGGTTTGAATTCTAAAATTTTTGTCACAATCGAGGGGGGGGGACGTCCCTAAGGCCCCGAAGGGGACAAATAAAATTTTTTGCAACACAAACCATTAACATCCAACATATAAAAATTAAATCCCCAACACACAACAACCAACACACATAACAACCATTGACATTAACAACCAACACATAACTACCATTGACATTAATTAACACAACCATTGGGTCCAACACATTTAAATTAAAATCCCCTTAAACCCCCTTTGGTTTGGGTGCATATTCACACCTGGGTGACGTAGGGCAAACGAGAGCCCTCATAATTGTATTTTGCACGCGTCTGAAATCAACACCATATAATATTCCGCTTTGAAATCTTATAGTATTTTGCGAATCTTGTTATACAATATAGCAAATTTTGTATAGATTAAGCCTATCCACCCCAATTATATCAAACAAATTAATGACAATATATGTGAAATAAGCGTCATGAATAATATCATATATTGCATTAGCTTTACCATCATTTATTACTCCAATGGTATAGACTAAGGAAAACCGTAATGAGTAGTGAATTTATGCCTTGAATCCAACACATTCAAGGTTCAATAATCGAGTTGGTCTACCATGGGCCCGCTAACAAACAAACTATATACCATGGGCCGATACTAAACTATGCTAATGACATCCATATATGTCACAATGATTACCAAGTCTTTGCAAATTACCCATGCATATAGGCACCCATGGAGACTCATGAATAATATCAACCATATTGAGTAGCATTTATGCTTTACCATCATTTATTACTCAATGGTATTAATGACAATGACAATATAAGTGCTATAGCTTATGGCAGTTACGATATCACCCTTAGCTTCATCTATAGTATCACATATTGACAATATTATATCAATGCTAGCATATGATGCTATATGTGTCGATAATAGCATCATGGATAATATCAAGACTTACATCACTCGTACTATCAATCTTGTTGTAATTTTGATAATGATAATACAAGTGTTAATGCTTATGACAATTAGAATATCATTTGTGATGGCACTACCTTCTTCAAACTCCCACAGACAAAGTACACAAAATGATATTATTAGAACAAGAAAGAAAAAGATTCTACAAACTCCTATAGACATTACGCCCAACAAAAAAGATGTGGCCAGTCCTCTTGGCCCTCTTACTTCAGATGTTTTTCATATTTTTAGTATGATAAGTTAGTCTTCTTTGGCACAAAGAAGATCTAACCACGCCCTAATTTGTACGGCTTGGATCTTCCACCACGCCCAAATCTAGCCCTAGATCTCATGGCCTATGTTTGGCCCATCCAATCGTCCACACAATTTCTTTTTACCCTAAGAAAAAAAAGTTAAAAAAAAGTGTCAGATCTCTGTGAGCATGGCGGCCATGTTATGCAAATCTTCTGCAACAGTTAGGTCGCTCTTGACCTGGTAATGGTCCTATGTGCTAATGGCACTGCTTATATCTGTCAATCCCAATTTTAATCGTTTCTAAGTGTAGTATCTCTCTCTTATTTCCAGGGTTAATCCTGATCTTTACGTCTTGGAATATAGTATAAGTTATCGTTTGGAGTTTGGGCCATCAGATTTCCAAGACCGCAAAACTATTGTTTTATCTAAAACCTGTACCCCATCAAAGTAACTCTTGCATTATGAGATACGAGTTCAAAGTATAGCTGCTTCCTTAAAGACAAAGGTTTCTGCTTCTTTAGTTGCAACTCTATGGACCAAGTACAAGGGCATTGTCTTAAGATAAAATCTGCCTTTGGTTTTCTTTGTTCGTGGAAGATTCATGTTGTTTTTAAAGCAATATGAACATGAATAGCAAGTTTCTAGGTTTCTTCAAAAATGCTACTTCTGAAGTTTTCTTTTCTAAAACATGCAGGTGCAATGTGGGTTTCTTGAAGTCAACTTATAGCTCATGTAAATTGTGGTCAAGTTGCAGGTGTAGAATGTAGACTTCATTGTGATGTACAATTCAAATCTTTTGAGCTGCAAAATATCACTTGGCCACCAAGTTAAGAATTTGTACGGGACCAACATATCATTTTATCCATGTTATGAATCTCACGATATGTTGCCTAGTATAAGTGCTTGAGCTGGCAGTTCATCGACGATCTTTACGTATGTCAACTTAACAAATATATGTTTCAATATATTCGAGAAATTCTTTACTGTCATGTCATGTCTGCTATTCCTCTTCGTATAATGACTAAATGCACCAGCATTTACTTCCATTTTAGACATTCATATTGGGCAGAACTTTCAAAGATTAATCTGGGCAGGGTAGTTTAGTTACACAATTATTGTTTTCTTAAGTATCCTTTATATAGACTCCACCTGAAGGTGTCCATTACAATAAGCTCATATTGAGTTTTACCAGAAGTTCAATATGGTAAATGGATTTTGGGGGGACAATCTTGATACACAAAGCACGTCAACAAGCTTTGTTTTTTGGCAAATAACTTCTACAACATGTACATCTCATACTAAGTGAATCTAAAAGCAAGCAGACAACCCAAATTGTTTTCCTCTCCATTCAGTCCCAGTTGCACAAAATTAGCAACCTTTAAGGATTTGAGAGATTAATATGAAGTTCTAAGTAAATCTACATCAAATAGATACATTGCAAAGTTAATTGCAACAGAAAATACTATTACTATTGCGAATTTAGTATCTTTCCATGAAACTTGTCAATTTTCATGCTGTTTTCATGTTTTTTAAACACAGGGTCAACATCGTGCTCAATATCGTCAAATAAAAATAACAAAGGCAAGGGTTTGTATAATAAAAGTTAGAAATAAAATAATTAAGGCAAGTTAGAAATATAACTAAGGCAAGTTAACAGTTCCCAACATTTACATATTTCCAAATTATGCATGGCAATGCTGGGCACCATAACCAGTAAAGTAACTATAATGTAATTTATAATGTGTGCCGTATAAAGATATTGAAAAAACAATGGTAATTTCGAGCCTTAGGGTAGAGAAAAGATAGTCTTTGGCCCAAACAAAAAGTGTGGCAAGTTGCTAGCCAAAGTGTCCAATAAGATAATGTTCTTACAATAGATACTTACGAGGCAAAAGAAATAACAAGATTGGAGGCTAGAAAAAAATATGAATGATGGTATGATATGGTTAGGGAGAAAAAACAATAAGAACGTGGCAAATGTGGAGGCAAGAATATCAAAAGGACAAAGATGGAATAAATAGGCAAGGGGCAAAATATGGAAGAATGTGGCAAATGTGGAGGCAAGAATAACAAAAGGACAAAGATGGAATAAATAGGCAAGAGGAAAATACAAAAAGGGCAAAAATAGATTAAAAGAAAAAGGAATGTGGTGCGAGGCAGCCATGGCGGAAGCTATGGCGGAAGCTTGGGCGGAAGGTATTCGGGATGGAGCATTTTCATCTTCTCTTCTTAATCTTTGCAGGTTTGGCATAGGGACGAATGTGGCGGAATGGAGCCGGCTACTTCATCTTTCTCGTGGTTTTTTTCAGATGATAAAGGCACAGCGGCTATGGCAGATAGATAAACCGCTTCTTCCTTTCTTTCTCCCTTGATGGCATTGAACAAAGTTTTGTTTGCTCATTCTTCCTTCTTGTGTAGGTTGGGCAACAAGGTTATGGCCGCAAAACAAGCGTAAGGTATTGTCGAGTCGGCTCCGACTTTTTAGCAAAAGGCATGCTCCGGATTTTAGCAAAAAGGTATAACAGGTTTTGTTTTTCCAAATCTGGTTGAGCGAGATTTGGTTATGGCGATCGCTAGGGGCGATTTTCATATGCAAGGTAGCAAATGAGAAAACAAGGCGTAGTATGAAGCATAAGAGCTCTCTTCTTTCCCTTTCATCTGGTTCTTGATCTTACCATCTTTCTTCTGCAGATCCGTAAGATTACCAGAGTAGAAGCGGGGCACATGAATTGGAGGGTGGCCTTGGCGCTCTCCCAAAAAAAAATATCCAAGAAGTATCGATATTCTCGCAACACCAAGATCAAGCATAAGCTGAAAAAATATATTTTGCAACACCAAGATCAAGCCTGAAAATCTAAAAAAGATGCAGGACTTAGAATCTCACAACAGCTTCTTCGTTAATCTTTCTCCTTTTCTAAAATTAATAACATAATCCTCTTTTGCTCCTAGGTTACTGGATGAAATCCTAAGTGATTTATGATACTACCATTGACATTATAACCTTACATTATAAGCTTAGGGATAAAATAAAATTGGCCTTTATAGATAGTGATATAGGTGGTGGAAAACATGAAATTATCTTTGATACAATTAAGGTCTAATTTGTAACTATATATGATATTATATTTGACGTTGATGATGATACAATCATAACCTCTACGTGATATTATATGTGGCATTGCCAATGATGCCACATCATGTTAGAAAGGATGATACAAGGGATGACGCTCATGGTGACATTATGAATGGCTTAATTATAGCAATACATGTGACCCTATACCTAACACTATTATAGCACCACAAGGATAAAATGCATGATATTGTAACTGCAGCTATAGATGATGCTACAAATGATACTATAGATGATGCTACAAATGATACTATAGATGATGCTACAAATGATACTATTATACCACTACAATGCTATGAAATATGATACTACAACTGTTGTTATTGGTGATGCTACAAGTGACGATATAGATGACGTGATTTCATCAACAGCTACTGTGACTTATTTTATCAAAATCTAAAAAATCTGAAAACACGATTTTAAGCCAATAAATGATGAAACTAGTGATTTAGATAGTCTATTCTCTTGTAGTGTTTGGTTTGAAATACTTCATAATCAGAGTATTTTACAAACTCAATACCGATGTACAACTACAAAAAAGATCGAGATGATGAAGGGCACTAATAAGAGTGAAATTGGCATAGTGAACGAAAGGCCTCAAAGAGACCTTTCTTCCCTGGTAAGCTGTAGAAAACTCCTACAGTCCCCCTGAAGATGGCCTCTGAAAATTTTAAGGTTAAAAATTAAAAAAAAAATAAAATAAAAAAAAAGGACAAGAAAAATTGCTTACCTAGACTCTAAATCAAGAAGCTTAATCTCCATTCTACAAAAATGATACATTCTTGTATTTATAAGAATGTCCAAAAAGTAGATGATAGAGGAGATATACCATACAAAGAATATCACTCTTCTCAAGATCACAAAAAAAGACAAAAATTATGAAATAACTTGGGAAAAAAAAAATCTTTCATAGTCTAGACAACATCATAGGCCCTAAGAGAGCTACTTAATAAATTAAATTAAATTAAATAAATTATAGAAAAAACTTTGATAGAATTTAAGGAACAAGAAGAAGCAAGAGAAGAAGACAAAACTCAGACTCTATATTGTTGGAATAACATTGTTAACCCTATGTGGACATTGTAAGGTCACATGTGTTCAACGTCTCATGGCCAAAACGTCAAAGGGCACATGTTAGGTCAAATAATTAGAGGGCACATGTTAGACCAGTTAGATAAAGGTCATTATCAGAGCATTTTAAGACTGCTACATAGGCATCCCTTATTCTATATATATATGTAACCTTCATGTTCAATAGCAAGTAGCTCATTTCCATTTCTCTCCTCCTGATCCTCCAACATGGTATCAGAGCCAAGTGTTGGCTTAGATCGGGATTGATCTATAGTGAGTGGATTCTCACTAGATTCTCACTACTTTGCTGCAAGGAGTAGAATCGCAAAACGGCAAGTGTTTGCTACTGCAGGTCGTTTTTTGAGTCTTTGGGTGAAGCCCAAATCCATTATAGTGTGACTTGAAGCGAGTTTGAAGAATATTTCCGTTCCTTTCTTCTAGATTCAGCTGTACCAATTCGAATCTCATGGATCCTTTCAAGTTTTCCAAAGATCCCACACTCACACCAAGCAATTGGCATGTTTGGGCAGACTTCTTTGAGAATTTTATGATCACCAACAATCTTGGAGCCGTTTTTTATCCTCCTTGGGATAAGGCAGAAGATGCCATGTCCACTGAGTTAAATAAAAAAGCTCTACCTATCTTAAACTCCTTGCATCCCCTTCTATAAAGATCAGGCTCAGACTGTTATCTAGTTTCATAGAAGCATGGAAAGAGTTGGGGAACTCTTATGCCTACACAGGTCTCTTAACTCAGCTTGTCATCAAGAAAACGATTGAGAGCACTTTGCTGACGACTTTTTCAAATATGACTGAATATTTGAAGAAAATGGAAGCTCTAAGATTGGAGCTTGTTGCTGCGGGAGGTAAGATGGAAGATCTGGATCTTAGCATTCCATTCTACGCTTCCACAACTTCTCAGCACACCATCTGTGCATGACTTGGCATTTTATATACTTGAGGTTCTAGATAAACGTCTGCAATTACTGAGCCCTCAGTAGTCATTATCTAAGCTTGTCTAGTATCATCATTACTGCAAAGGTTTTTCCCTTGAAAACCTTTCGAGGCAGGGGTTTTTTAATCCTAGTAGTAATGATTGTACTAGCCCATTGTATGGGTCCCATGACCTATTGGTCTCCGTGGACGTCAAAAAAACTATTCTATTCTATTCTATTCTATTCATTCAATACATTTTGGTCAAATGGCATATTCAACAAAACTTGGACTTATTCAGATATAATAAACGGGAATAACATTTTAAAATTATATGTCATGTTTAATTCTTCTTGATTCTTATAATTTTTATATGTTCTAATTATATAACTTTATCTTTAAATTTAAAGAATACTTGTTATAAAGGCATAAAATTGCTTTCTATACTAATTTTCATGCGAATCTATTTAGAATTAAACATTTCAAGAATATAAAATGTTAATTTTTAGTGATTTCTTAACAAATTTAAAATTTGTGAATCAGGATAATTTGTAAATGAAATATGATGGTTTGATTAGTGATTGACTTGAAACTATATGAGAGAATTTCACAATTTACAAACTCTTAGAACTTTAAAAAATTCTTTAAAAAAAAACATAGTTCAAAATTCTTTAAAAGATAGAAGTTTTGTTTTAAAGATAGAAGTTTATATTTTAATAGCAATTATTGAATAGTTTATTATTGATAAAATTAATTAAAAATAAGTTGTTCAAAATGCAATCATTTGATTCATTTCATCTAAACTTACATTTTAGAAAAATAACATTTTAATCAGATAAAGTTTATTTTAGATAAAAAATTTAAATTTAAATAGATTAAAGTAATAGTTAGTCTAGAAAGTAGTTTTAAATTTTTATATCTGTCATACTTCTTATATAAAGATAAACTGAAAATTTTATAAAAATCAACAAAAATAAAATTACATATAATCTGACAATATTAACAATGTTATTCCAACAATGTAGAGTTTGGGTTTTTCCCTTGAAAACCTTTCGAGGCAGGGGTTTTTTAATCCTAGTAGTAATGATTGTACTAGCCCATTGTATGGGTCCCATGACCTATTGGTCTCCGTGGACGTTAAAAAAACTATTCTATTCTATTCTATTCTTCCTTCTTCTTGTTCCTTAAATTCTATCAAAGTTTTTTCTATAATGTTGTCTAGACTATGAAAGATTAATTTTTTTCTTTTTTCCCAAGTTATATCATGATATTTGTCTTTCCTTCAGGCATGCTAGTTCTAGCGAGAAAGGTTGTGATCTTGAGAAGAGTGATATTCTTTGTATGGTATATCTCCTCTATCATCTACTTTTTGGACATTCTTATAAATACAAGAATGTAATATTTTTGTAGAATGGAGATTAGGCTTCTTGATTTGGAGTCTACGTAAGCAATTTTTCTTGTCTTTTTTTTTTAATTTAATATTTTAACTTTTAACCTTAAAATTTTCAGAGGCCATCTTCAGGGGGGCCTATAGGAGTTTTCTGTAGGAGTTTTTAGGGGGACTGTGATACAAAAAACTGATTTGGTAGATTTGGTGATATAAAACTCCTACAATCCCCCTGAAGATGGCCTCTAAAAATTTTAAGATACTAACATTGTCAGATTATATGTATTTTTATTTTTGTTGATTTTTATAAAATTTTTAGTTTATCTTTAGATAAGAAGTATGACAGTTATAAAAATTTAAAACTACTTTCTAGACTAATTATTACTTTAATCTATTTAAATTTAAAATTTTCATCTAAAATGAACTTTATATGATTAACATGTTATTTTTCTAAAATGTAAGTTTAGATGAAATGAATCAAATGATTGCATTTAAGTTTTAATTATAAAAATTGAACAACTTATTTTTAATTAATTTTATAAATAATAAACTATTCAATATTTGCTATTAAAACATAAACTTCTATTTTTAAAACAAAACTTCTATCTTTCAAAGAATTTTGAACTAACACTTTTTTTAGAATTTTTAAAGTTCTAAGAGTTTGTAAATTGTGAAATTCTGTCATATAATTTCAAGTTAATCACTTAGCAAACCATCATATTTCATTTACAACTTATCCTTATTCACAAATTTTAAATCTGTTAAGAAATCACTAAAAATTAAAATTTTATATTCTTAAAATGTCTAATTCTAAATCACATGAAAAACAGTATAGAAAGCAATTTTATACCTTTATAACAAGTATTCTTTAAATTTAAAGACAAAGTTTTATAATTAGAACATATAAAAATTATAAGAATCAAGAAGAATTAAACATGACATATAATTTGAAAATGTTATTCCTGTTTATTATATCTGAATAAGTCCAAGTTTTGTTGAATACCATTTTGACCAAAATGTATTGAATGAGATCTAGATCTTCCATCTTACCTCCCGCAGCAACAAGGTCCAATCTTAGAGCTTCAATCTCAGGCATGCTAGTTCTAGCGAGAAAGGTTGTGATCTTGAGAAAAGTGATATTCTTTGTATGGTATATCTCCTCTATCATCTACTTTGTGGACATTCTTATAAATACAAGAATGTATCATTTTTGTAAAATGGAGATTAAACTTCTTGATTTAGAGTCTAGGTAAGCAATTTTTCTTATTTTTTTTTTTTTTAATTTTATATTTTAACTTTTAACCTTAAAATTTTCAGAGGCCATCTTCAGGGGGACTGTAGGAGTTTTCTACGGCTTACCAGGAAAGAAAGGTCTCTTGGAGGCCTTTTGTTCACTATGACAATTTTACTCTTATTAGTGCCCTTCATCATCTCGATCGTTTTTGCGGTTGTACATCGGTATTGAGTTTGTAAAATACTCTGATTATGAAGTATTTCAAAGCAAACTTGTAATTTTTAAATTTAGTTCTAGTTTCTTTTACCAAGATGGAAGTTATTGACCCACATGCAACTTGTGCTAAAGGGCACCAATTACTCTTCGTGATAAAATTCTAATTTTATTTTTGTTGATTTTTATAAAATTTTTAGTTTATCTTTAGATAAGAAGTATAACAGTTATAAAAATTTAAAACTACTTTCTAGACTAACTATTACTTTAATCTATTTAAATTTAAATTTTTCATCTAAAATGAACTTTATATGATTAAAATGTTATTTTTCTAAAATGTAAGTTTAGATGAAATGAATCAAATGATTGCATTTAAGTTTTAATTATAAAAATTGAACAGCTTATCTTATATTATAATGTTGTGTAATGGACCACGCCCTAATTTGGGCGGCTCAGATTAATCGATGCCACGTGGCATCATCTTGCACCTGTCTCCTAACCTCATCTTTCTTTTAGGGTTTTTCATTACCGATGGTCAAAAAAAGCTCCAAAGATCAAACCCGATTCTGCTCCTCTTCTTCTTCTTCTCCATCATTGCACAATAGCGGCATGCAAAGTTTATGGCAGTCTGCTTGCCTATCTTTGATCCAAAACTTGCTGGTTAAGGAGCGGCCGAGTTCCTTACGATCTTTTGGGGATGGCGGTGCAGGTATGGCGATGCCTGACAGCTGTGATATGTCCTTAGGGTAGAGATGATGCGGCTCTTCTTGGGCTACCGAGCTTGCTTTAATTTCTATTCCAAATTATAGGGCCATTGCAGCAACCTCAATCTTAAGCACGGTTGTGGTAAAGCTCCACGAAATGGCAGGACAGCAGAATGGCAGCAAGTGGGAATGCCAACTCTGGCAAGCCTCAACCTTGAATCAAGACCAAATCGACCTTCTTAGGATAGTAGGTTCTGGTGCATATCTCTGCCTAGAGTGGTCCAAAGGGAAGGGCAATGCTGGTTATGGGATTTTCAATTCTGACACTAGCTTCCAGCAACACCATTAGACATTTTCTAAGGTATGGTTCTAGATTAGTTTTAATCTCTGTAGCTAATGCAAGATAGCATTTTCAACCCACCGCCCTGAACAAAAACATAATACATCAGACTGGATTGTGCTTAGGTAGAGGTAAAACGAAGTTCAAGCTTCCATTTTACAAAGAGCCGTATTCTTATTAAACTTTTCGAACCGCAGAAGGTTAGCAACATATGCCTTATTTTGTTTTGTGTACTTGCATTGTCTATTCTCCTCCAAGTTCTGCTGTTTCCTATATAGGGAACGATTGTTGTGAGGCATTACAATGTTTATTGTAACATTATAATATAAGATAGCAAACCAGGCAATTGGTGATGCATTGAGTGAAACTTTGATGGTAGAGGACATCCTTGCACATCTAGATGACTGGTCCTCCATATATATTGTTCTCAGATTTTTCTTTCGTTGGGAGTTAAACACGTGTTAGCAGACAGCTTAGGCAGGGACTCAGATGTAGCATAGTTGTATTTCAAAGAAAATTGCAGACATGAACAGTTTGCTAGATAAAGAACAAAATACATAGGCTTAGTTAAAACTGATCTTCTATTTCCTTGCTTTTACTGATATTCCTTATTTTATTATGATGTGCAAAGATGGTGTGAATGGTGGATAATTTTACCAGGTTACGCTTCACAGCTATGTGATTTTCATTCCAAAAGAAGATTGCCAGATATTAACACCAGGTCATTTCAACATGAAGGTTTAGATCATGTTCTCTCGCACTCACATAATACAAAAACACACATGCTATTCGCAGATTCTTCGTTCATCGGCATCAAGCAAGTGTTAACAGGCAGCTTAGGCAGGCGCAAATGTAGCAAAGTTGTTCCATATGTCTTTTCAAATTCAGAGCTCATGGCCTTAGAGCAAAGCACCATCACCATTGTAGCAACTATGGATTTTGCTGCATTCTCACATGCCTGAATTTAGGTCCCTCATTCGTCTACTTTCCTGTTCTTTTACTTTCTGAAGGCGGTGGTTTAGAAGCTAACGTGTTTTAGCTTTTGTTTTGAACATCCAGCACTTGCTTGCATTAGAACGATGGATCCACCAAAGCTTTTGCCTCAGCTAGCTAACTTTTATTTATAAACCTTTGTGCATGCCTTTTTATCCTTTTCCCTTATTTTCTGTTTTGGGTTCATCGCATCTTCTTTGATACTTGGCTTTGAGTCTTGTGCCCATGTTTCAAATATGCACGCTTAAATAATGTTGTTTTTTGTAGATGTATATGGCCAGGGTTGCAGATTCAATCAGTCAGTTTTATGAAAGCTCTCTTAGAGCGTTGTGTAAAAATATTGCAACAATTACATAGGCTTTTGCCATAAAGAACAGAAAGATTCTTTGCAAGAACAAAAGCTGTAAAAGCCCCTGGTATTTCATTACTTTCTTTGTCCATGGAAATGAGCTTAAATGAGCTTTTTATGTGTACAACTGTCAACATGATTCTAATGGAAAGCTATTTTGTCTAACATAATAAAAAGTGGGTTAGTTCTAGGTCTAGCTCAAGGGTACTTTTCTATTATTTGGAGCACTTACATATGGTTTACTATCTACGTGCTATAATCCCATCGATCCGAGACATCGGATCGCCATTCTAGAATGGGACGAGCATGCAGGTTTTGCATGCATGCGGTGGCGCATGCCCGCTTACGTTGGGAGTTCGCTATTTTAGGCGTGTTTACGCATCGACGCCTCTCATCGGCGCTTCCTCTTCTCTCAGCAGTACCTATTTCTCTTTGAATTGTTTTCCAGGCAGGGGAGGGGCTTCTTCCTGCCTGGTTTGGCCAATTTGGCGTTCTTTCATGCTGTCCTTTCCGGCCTTAGCCTTCGTCCTATGACCTTCGTCCTCGATCTTAGTTTGTAAGGAAGTCCTTTGGTATTCGGGCGGTTTGTTGGTTTCATGCGAGTCCCATTCTAGAATCCCATCGATCCAGAGACATCGGATCGCCATTCTAGAATGGGGCGAGCATCGAAATTTTGCATGCATCTTGGTGGCGCATGCCCGCTTCGAGTTGGGAGTTAAGCTATTTTAGGCGTGTTTTACGCATCGACGTCTCATCGGTAGCTTCCTCTTCTCTCGGTTACCTATTTCTCTTTGAACCCACCCTCCCCCCTTCTTTGTTTTGTATTTTTATCGCGTGGCACGCGTAATCAACCCTCCACTCGAGGGAGGTTTGTTTTGTCTTGTTGTTTTGTTGGTGATGTGCAGTGCAGTTAACGAGCGGCATCTGTTTTTCGACTTCTCCATTCGTTGGGTTTTGGGAGCTATTTTTTATGCCTTACGTTTGTCTAAGCCCCTTGTCAAGGCTTATCACTAGGGTTTTTCCTCGAAAACCCGAAGGGCGGGTTTTTAATCCGTTGATAAGCTTTAAGGCGGTACACTAGCCCAATCTCTATTAGCATTGTATTTTGTTGGGGTCCAAATGATATAATTGGATTTTCCCTTTATTTTTTTGTGGGTAGTTCGCATGTGTGCGACTACCCATTATCCACCATTGTAGAAAATCTGCTGAGATGAATGAGAAGCAAGTCTAAGTCGGGCGGTTTGTTGGTTTCATGCGAGTCCCATTCTAGAATAACATGTTCATAATTTCATATGTCTAAACATTGCATGTCAATGTTGATTAACAATGTTGTGAATGATATTCAATCAAATTAACTCTATCTCTGATCACACTTAAAGACAACGACATATTTTCATTGTTAGATTTTATGTTATTTTCAGCATATGAAATGGCAAAGAAGAATGAAGCAATTATTGTTTCATCATTCTCAAATAATACAGAAGAATGAAACAATCATGTGGAAACAAAACATGTCCATCGTCTTCACATATAGTTATCTGAAATTTGTTTGTATTATACATGACACAATGGTTAAACAAAAAACATGATATTGCCCAACCTATACCCACCAACATTTGGCAGCATAACTTTTATATCGTTCTTAACATGTAAAATATCAAACACACGCATCCCACATGTCTACAAGTTTCATTGACAGGTTTCAAACGTTTGCCCAGCAACGCTGGGCACTATTACTAGTTTTTAATTAATTTTATCAATAATAAACTATTCAATATTTGCTATTAAAATATAAACTTCTATCTTTAAAACAAAACTTCTATCTTTTAAAGAATTTTGAACTAACACTTTTTTAAAGAATTTTTAAAGTTCTAAAAGTTTATAAATTGTGAAATTCTCTCATATAGTTTCAAGTCAATCACTTATCAAACCATCATATTTCATTTACAAATTATCCTGATTCACAAATTTTATTTGTTAAGAAATCACTAAAAATTAAAATTTTATATTCTTGAAATGTCTAATTCTAAATAGATTCGCATGAAAATTAGTATAGAAAGCAATTTTATGCCTTTATAACAAGTATTCTTTAAATTTAAAGATAAAGTTATATAATTAGAACATATAAAAATTATAAGAATCAAGAAGAATTAAACATGATATATAATTTTAAAATGTTATTCTGGTTTATTATATCTGAAGTTTTGTTGAATATGCCATTTGACCAAAATGTATTGAATGAGATCCAGATCTTCCATCTTACCTTCCGCAACAACAAGCTCCAATCTTAGAGCTTCCATTTTCTCCAAATATTCAGTCATATTTGAAAAAGTCGTCAGCAAAGTGCTCTCAATATTTTTCTTGATGACAAGCTGAGTTAAGAGACCTGTGTAGGCATAAGAGTTCTTCAACTCTTTCCATGCTTCTATGAAACTAGATAACAGTCTGAGCCTGATCTTTATAGAAGGGGATGCAAGGAATTTAAGATAGGTAGAGCTTCTTTATTTAACTCAGTGGACATGGCATCTTCTGCCTTATCCCAAGGAGGATAAAAAATGGCTCCAAGATTGTTGGTGATCATAAAATTCTCAAAGAAGTCTGCCCAAACATGCCAATTGTTTGGTGTGAGTGTGGGATCTTTGAAAAACTTGAAAGGATCCATGAGATTCAAATTGGTATGCTGAATCTAGAAGAAAAGAACAGAAATATTCTTCAAACTCGCTTCAAATCACACTATAATGGATTTGGGCTTCACCCAAAGACTCAAAAAACAACCTGCAGTAGCAAACACTTGCCCTTTTGCGATTCTACTCCTTGCAACAAAGTAGTGAGAATCTAGTGAGAATCCACTCACTATAGATCAATCCCAATCTAAGCCAACACTTGGCTCTGATACCATGTTGGAGGATCAGGAGGAGAGAAATGGAAATGAGCTACTTGCTATTGAACATGAAGGTTACATATATATATATAGAATAAGGGATGCCTATGTAGCAGTCTTAAAATGCTCTGATAATGACCTTTATCTAACTGGTCTAACATGTGCCCTCTAATTATTTGACCTAACATGTGCCTTTTGACGTTTTGACCATGAGACGTTGAACACATGTGACCTTACAACGTCCACATAGGGTTAACAATGTTATTCCAACAATGTAGAGTCTGAGTTTTGTCTTCTTCTCTTGCTTCTTCTTGTTCCTTAAATTCTATCAAAGTTTTTTCTATAATGTTGTCTAGACTATGAAAGATTAATTTTTTTTTCTTTTTCCCAAGTTATTTCATAATATTTGTCTTTCTTTCAGGCATGCTAGTTCTAGTGAGAAAGGTTGTGATCTTGAGAAGAGTGATATTCTTTGTATGGTATATCTCCTCTATCATCTACTTTTTGGACATTCTTATAAATACAAGAATGTATCATTTTTGTAGAATGGAGATTAGGCTTCTTGATTTGGAGTCTAGGTAAGCAATTTTTCTTGTCCTTTTTTTTTAAGTTTAATATTTTAACTTTTAACCTTAAAATTTTCAGAGGCCATCTTCAGGGGGGTTTTAGAAGTTTTTTACGGCTTACAAGGGAAGAAAGATCTCTTGGAGGCCTTTTGTTCACTATGACAATTTTACTCCTATTAGTGCCCTTCATCATCTCGATCTTTTCTGCGGTTGTACATCGGTATTGAGTTTGTAAAATACTCTGATTATGAAGTATTTCAAACCAAACTTGTAATTTTTAAATTTGGTTCTAGTTTCTTTTACCAAGATGGAAGTTATTGACCCACATGCAACTTGTGCTAAAGGGCACCAATTACTCTTCGTGGACAGAAATTTATGACATTTTCCTTGGTATTATTATATCTAAAATTTGTCTCAAAAGAAAAATAAAGTAGAATGAAGAACAGAAACCTATTGAAGATGAGAAGGATCTTGAGGCTCTTTACAGTCCTGAGCAACCCAGTCTATTGGCAAGTAACACGTGAAACAATTTACATTAGATGCCGAATATAAACTACTCATGGTAGCCAAGAGAATGTTGTACAATGTCTTCAGGAACAGGCTGCTAAGGGCCTTTGGTCCAAAGAAGGACCAAAGGGGGCGTGCACGCTATATAGTAGTTCGGGGGAGAGCTCTGGGGCAGCTGCGTCTTAGCTGAGGGCTCGTGGTTGGGTGGTGAGATAGCGTGCCACGTCAAGAGTCCATTTTAGTGGTATCAGAGCAACAAGTTTCGATGGCCGGTTCTCCTGCCAATGCTAACGTTGAGGATGAAGAGCTCAAGGAAAAACTTTTTGAGTTAGAGCATGATAATTCACTCATGAGAGAAAAACTTGCAGCTGCCGCGGCTCGAATTGCGGAGCTGCATTGGATTCTCTGCGAGCCGCGGTGGGCGCGATTCTGCGTAAAGAAGGCTGCGGGGCGTCCACGTAGTGGCATCAAAACAGGTGCTAATGTCAAAATTGAATTCAAAAAGTATTCCGCTGCTACTAGTGATGCGGATGAACTTTTCGCATGACTCCGGGATTTGAATTCATATTTTGCTAAGACTAAAGATGACAAAGACACTCAGTTATATTTTGCTGAACGTCATCTGGATGGGGTTACAAAAGGACCGGTGGTTTGGATATCTAGAAGAACCAACCCGGTCGATCAACCTATTGTTACCTTTGCGAATTTGAAAAGCAAATCAAAAATCGTTTTTTGGGTCATAATTGGGAGCCTTGATCTTATCGCTGAATAGAATAAGTTGACCCAACAAAACATGGAAACTGTTCGATCCTTCGCCGCACGAGTTCTAAAGAAATGACTTCAGCTTAGTAAAAATGATATTGAGAAGTTTGAAAAACTCATGGGTGGGGTTCATCGTTGGGTACCTGCGGCTCGACCCGCAAGTTGCCAATCTTTCTTTTGGTGAGCTCGTAAGATGGCGCAGGAAAGTAGAGGAGGAAGGTTTGGCCCTCACGAAGCCATTAATGCTCAACGGGGCCTCAAAGTTTCTATGAAAGAGGCGAGTGGTTTTCGGATAAATCAATGGGATCTGTCCGTGGTCCGGGCCATTTAAACGCCAACGCCTCCAGACGCGGATAATGAACCCTGTTAATAAAGAGCCAAAGGAATCGTATCAAGCACGCAAGAAGCGGCTTATGCGGAAAAATAAGTGTTTTGTTTGTTATTCAACCGATCATAAGTTTTATGAATGCCCTACTTATTTGGAAAAGAAGAAAGGGGAAAGCAAGGAAGCTACACCTCTTCTTAAGTCTGGGACTAAGAAAGAGGACAAAAGTAAGAAAGTAGCTTCTGTTCGCGGAGATGGAAAAGGGAAGAAGGTGGCTACGGTCCGGGAAAAATCGGATATGGATTCTGTTGAGAATAGTAGTCTCTTGCGATTTTGGGCTACTATTCAAGATCAAAAAGTACATATCTTATTCGATCTGGGTAGTGAGTTTGATTTTATTTCTGCTCGATTGGTAAAAGAATTAAAACTAACTTCTGTTCCTTTATCAAGTGATGTAGAATTGTCTTCTGCTTTCTTGAATGTAGCCCCTCCGCCTTCTTCATTTATGGTCAAGGATGTTGAATTTCAATTGCAGGGCTATATCTGTAAACATTCTTTCATGGTTTCTGACCTTGGAGGTATGGATATTATTCTCGGCATGCCATGGCATAAGGCTATTAATCCTCTTATAGATTGGAAAGCAGGTATTGTTATATTATCCTTGGAAGGGGGTAAAAAGACCTTCAAGTTTGTGAAGGATGATATTGTTTCCCCAATTCCAACAGTTTCTGTTGTACAATTTAAACGTTTGGCAATGAAAACTCATTTTGTGTATTTGGTGGCTTTGCGTCCTAAGTCTGATGTATCCCCATTAAATGAGCGTCAAACAATCTTTTTGCATTATTTTGATGATGTCTTTTCAAATGAAATTCCACAAACTTTGCCACCCCAACGTTTGGAGGACCACAGGATTGATCTTCTTCCTGGGAAAGAACCTCCTAATCAAGCTCCTTATCGGAGAATGCATGTTTTCTCTATATACTGAGCAGTGTTTGTCATCAGGAGGGGTTACAAAACTTGCCCTGTTATACTCTCGAGTAGCTGTTGAGCAGGAGTTTAATTTGGAGGCTAGTTACCAATGTTTGCACCTACCAAATCAATTTTTGTATCACAGTCCTTTGCTAGATCTTACGTTGCCAATAAAAGAGATTGTTAAATGGAAACAACAATATGATTCAACTTATGTTTTTTAGCCATGCATATTTGCATCTGTATTGTGGAAGATACAGAGGTGGAAATTCGGAAGAGGATGGAAGAGGTAGAAAAAGAAAAAGCGGAAATCATACAAAGGTTGGTGATATTAGAAAAGCAACAAATAGATCTAGATGCGTGGCAGAGTTTTGATAGGATTAAACCACACATAGTGGAGTTCAAAGAACAGGAAAGGATTAAACTTGATGTAAGATTGATAGGAGTAGCCGAGAGGCCTAACGAAGACACGTTTCGTGTCACTGCAGAGATAATGGAGAACGTGTTTCAGGAACACAGGAATGTGATAGTGAAAGCAACACGGGCAGGAGCTTGGAGAGGGAGAGCGAGACATATAAATGTGACTATGAGAGACCCGCACCAAAGAAAGGATCATCCACGCAGGTTCAAACTCGTGAATGGACTCAAAAGTACAAAGAGGCCCGGACACCCATGCAGAGACAGGGGGTTACACAGAGAATCGGGCGAAAGTCGAGAACCGAAGCCCAAAGGGAGTACAAGGGGTAAAGAATGGGAAACTATACCCCAAAAGAGGAAGGGAGAACACGCCGCAAGAACCGGCCACATGGGTGGAGGCGGCTTAGGGCCGAGGGGAGATGGGAATCAAGAAACGGAGGTAGTGAGAGGGCAGGGACAGATGAAGCGGATGAGGGAAATAACACCATCCGGAAAAATGCATCGGAAACAAAATTTCCAAAGATTCTAACACAAACACAAAGTTAGGATGGGAAACGGAAAAGAGGTCGGAAGGGACCCTGACAAGAACATAAAGCTGACAAGGGAGATAGTGGGGGATCAGGGAGCAAGAACGAGAGGACAAATAAGGAAAGGACACGCACAGAACAAAGGGGGGGGACGAGGGGGCGAAAAGGAAGGAAGAAGTAACGATCCGGTAATCGAACCGCGGGATATCCATGGGATGATGGAGAACGCCGAACGGCACCTAGATAAGGACATCATATGTCTAGTAGAGACATGGGAACACAAAGACAAAGAGGCTACCGATGAACCAAAGCTACACTGCTCACTTGTTGGAGGGAAAAGAACTACAAAATAGGAAGGGGTAGCGCAGGGCTAGCCTGTTACATTAGAAATAGCAGTATCAGAAAAGCATGTATTTTGGAAAATGACATTAATAAAAGGTACATGCTTATAAATGTTGTGTTGCTTGATTACAGAAATCTGTATTTGCTAATAGTATACTATCCGCCCCAATGTGATAAACTGGAGCTATTAAGCATGGGAGAGATCGTCATGAGGCATAGGGATAAGCCATAGCTGCCAAAAAACATGAGTTGAATTATATTGTTGTTTCCGTTTAACAATCTCTTTTATTGGAAACGTAAGATCTAGCATGAAACATTGGTAACTAGCCTCCAAATTAAATTCCTGCTCAACAGCTACTCGAGAGTATAACGTGGCAAGTTTTGTAACCCTTCTGATGACAAACACTGCTGATTTCAGTATATAGAGAAACTCAATCTATAGAAGAAGCCATAGCTGCCAAAAAACATAAGTTGAATCATATTGTTGTTTTCGTGTAACAATCTCTTTTATTGGCAACGTAAGATCTAGCATAAGATTGCGATACAAAAAACTGATTTGGTAAGTGCAAACATTGGTAACTAGCCAATATATTGATGACACAGTTCTTCCAAAAAAAAAATTGGTAACTAGCCTCCAAATTAAATTTTGTTCAACAGCCTACCGAGAGTATAACAGGCAAGTTTTGTAGTTCTCTTTACATTGTTTTAAGATCTAAAGAAATATTGAACTTCTCAATCCACTTCACTCGGATTTGAGATCCCCGAGCATTGTTTCTAGACGTAACACTTTCCTCTTTGATTACAAAGGAAGTCGTGTTGGAAGTTCAATCTTTAAATTAGCTCGCTCAAAAGCAACTTTAGCTTTAGCTTTAATTATTAAAGTAAGATCTGTTTCTTCATCATGTATTTTCAGCTCATAAACGCCAACCGTATCCTCAAGAATCGGTCTCAAGCAACTCTCCTTTAAGGTAGCTCTGTTATTGTTCTTTTACTAAACTCTACCTTTGCATCCGGCTGTGTAATTGCTGAATCTCATTGCTTTAACATTGCATGGAGTATCGAATTTTAGCTTCTGCCTTTGAGGGCCTGTTCCTGAAGACATTGTACAACATTCTCTTGGCTACAATTCGGCTACCATGAGTATTTTATATTCGCATCTAATGTAAATTGTTTCACGTATTACTTGCCAATAGACCTGGTTGCTCAGACTCAGAAAGAGCCTCAAGATCCTTCTTATCTTCAATAGGTTTCTCGTTCTTCATTCTACTTTACTTTTCTTTTGAGACAAATTTTAGATTAATAATACTAAGAAAAATGTCAAAAATTTCTCGTCCACGTAAGAGTAATTGGTGCCCTTTAGCACAAGTTGCATGTGGGTCAATAACTTCCATCTTGGTAAAAGAAACTAGAACCCAAATTTAAAAATTACAAGTTTCACTACAACAGATAGCCATTTTTTCATCACTTTAATATCACCTAAAATTTCAAAAAAAGTATTAAGTGATATAAATAATGATATTCAAGGTACAAAGGGCACTATCAATGACAAGATTCTATCATCTATAGCATCATCACATTGTCATAAATATCTAGCATTATAACAGGGGTTACTTTTGTATTTTTATAATGCTTTTTCCTATGGTTTTGCTAAGATTTGGTTGCCTTATTTTGAAGACGCATTAATGCGATTTCTAGAGTCTTTACATACACTCACATTAATTTTATGACATTTTTTAATGGTTACACCTATGATTTTTGAGGATATCTCGCAATGGAAGCATGCAAGGCTCGATGAAGGATACTTTAGGGTTACTTTAGGGTTTAGGGTTAATAAACTGTATGTGGTTTTTCTGGTAGGGCTCGAAGGGGAAGGGGGATGCAGGTCTCGAGGATGCCAAGGTAGAAGACCCCGCTTCATACCCTAGAATTGCACCGCGCTTCTGTATTCCGACTTTCTAGTTTCCACGGTCATTTTTGCAAGCCAAAGATGCAAGCTAGCATCACCGCTGATGATGAATCTGATCGCATCGGCCAGCCAAATGTGCATCGCCGACTTCAAGATTTACACAGGCCTCCCTTTTTACCCTTTCTGTACCATATATATTCGACCAGATTAAATGCCTACGGACTACGTAATTCACTGGCAGTTCATACCTTTCTCAAACGAATTTTAGTTTCCTAGGGCTCAGGGATGCAAACGGGAAGGCAGGTCTTGAGGATTGCCCTTAGTTTTTCACTAGAAATAGATTGGAGGAGAGTCGTTTTCCAAGATCTCTTATTGATTGAAAAGTCTTTGCCCGCCTTTTGCCCAGACTGGAACGGTTTGCTTATTTGCTAGATATTCAAACGGTTCTTTTTTCTCGTTGTACATCATTCTTTGTGGAAGTCGCCATGGCAAATGGAATTATATTAGCTTTGCTTATTCGTATATGTCCGATGGTGATCGTGGACTACAATAGAGCTCCCACTGGATTTTGGGCTTCCAAGGTTCTACCAAAGACTCCTCTTGTAAATTCTTGTTGCGTGGCTTTTTAGATGGCTTGTCCATAGTTCAAAGTTTTTCTACCCAAGTTCGGGGTAAGTAGTTCTTTGTTGCATATTCAAGGCTTCTAGATTGGAACATGATTCACTTTAAGAACTGGAAAGCCATATCTCTAATAGTTCTAGATCTCCATACAATGTTTGTAGCGCGACCTGACGGATTCAACTGTGCTTCGCAATCTTGGGGTTGGTTTAGGCTATTCACTTGTTGCCTATGGGAGTACACTGAAGGGGATCAGTAAGCTGGAGGTGATAGTCTAGTTTCACATCATAATTTTTTATGCCATTTTCATCGTCTTCTCACAATTTTAGTTGATATCGTGTTAATGAGAATGCCATTCGCGGGACCAACCAACATTGGGAGGTTCTTGCAGAACCCATTCAGACTGTAAGTTCTTTATATATTCTCTAGTATCCTGGATAAGGAAGCTTTATTTGCAAACCTGCTGTGCTTGTAGATAATGAGGAGACATGGCATCCAGGAGCCATATGAAAAGCTGAAGAAATTCACTCGTGGTCGTGAAATTACAAGAGAATGCATGCTAGAATTTGTGGAGAAATTGGAACTGCCAGAGAATGTTAAAGATGCATTAGATAGGCTTATTGGCCAAGTGCTAACTTCAAATGAGTTTGCATGTCTCTAGTTTCTAACAAATTTGGTTGCATTATATCAGTTAAGTATATAGGTCCAATTGCGATATACCTCAATAGCTGAGAAGTTTGCTTCCCCCTTTTTGGTCACCACCTTGTTGATACTGATTTCTTAAATCCGAGATGTTTTTTATTAGTACTTAGGCTCCTGGAAAGCAAATATAGTGAACAGAACTTCCATGCATCTGTAAATGCATAGGCTTAAGACGTATGCTGGATATGGAACCAGTGTATGTTTTCTCTAAATTTAGTTTAAATGTCTATTGTAGTAGATAGACCATAATATTATTATTTGAACTATGAAGTTGCCCTAATGGCATGATAGTCAGATTATTTGTTAGCCATTATTATTATTTGAACTATGAAGTTGCCCTGATGCATGAACTATTTAATGGCATGTCTGATGCAAGCTATGAAGTTCAAATGCACTTTCTCTAAATATTCCAGGGTTTCTTTTGTATTCTAATGTCACCCTCACAATGACTTTAAATTTTTGATCTACTTGCTTATTATACATTGTATTATAGAAATGCCTATTTAAACATATCTACGACATCATTACAATTCGGGCCCAAATATGTTTTTAATACAACAACACATATAACATATGACACATATAATATAACTAAAGACAGTCTACTTCGTTCATCAATTCTTAGGGCCCCGAAGGGGCCTAAAAATTTTTGGGTTAACACACAAACCATTACATCCAACGCTCTAAAATTAAATCCACCTTCAAACCCCCTTTGGTTTGGGTGCATATTCACACGGGGGGTGACGTAGGGCAGCGAGAGCCCCTATAATTATGTTTTGCATGTACAAAATCAACACCATATAGTATATTACCTCAAATCTTAGAGTATTTTGCAAATCTTGTTATACAGTATAGCGAATTCCATACGTCCATACCCCAGAAATGAGGAACTTTGTGTACGGTGTAGATTAAGGAATAAGGGGTGAATATGCCTATCCAACAGCACAATAACAGGGGGTTACTTTTAGATTTTTATACGCTTTTTCACATGGTTTTTCTATGATTTCGTTGTTGTATTCGTTGAGGTGTACTAAATAGTATTTCTAGAGTGCACCCTTTATGGGCCGTTGATTTTCGTTGGTTGGAACAATCCGAGGGTTGTTGTCTTTCTCTGCATCTGTTTGTGCATGAACACTGCGCATGTGTATGCATGTGCATGTGCACATGCATGTGCATGTGTATTGTGCATGTGCATGTGCAAGTGCAAGTGCAAGTGCATGTGCATGTGTGCATGTGTGCATATGTATGTGTACTTGCCCTCTTGGATTCTTATTGCCGGAGTGGATTTTACTACCACGAGATGGATTTTTTGCTCACACTTACAAAAGTATTTGTTTTTTAATGTTTCTTCAGTTAGCATAATGTTTTCTTTTACAAGGTATTGGTTTCCTGATTCTATAATGTAGTGCTGCAAAACCTCCTTTTGTTTCCTTCCTAAGATTTGCTGCAGATTCAAGTTTAGGCCCTCTGTTTGCTTCCAACTCTTGGATATTCCTGGCTTTCGGATTGTTCATAGCAGCCAGCCTTTAGCTTCAATCAACAAACGGATTCTTATGCACACAACAGGCAGATTATTCCACGCCCTTTTCCATGTTACGCAGATCAGACCAAACAAACATTACAAGAATGCATTTATATTGTAGGTTTGGAACTTTAATCGAACCATAAGGTGAATCATGCATTACCTTTAAGCTAGAGATGGAGCATCCAAAATCATATGGATTGATAAACAATGGTGTCATTGTGAAAGAGAAATAGTTGTAGCAGAAGTAACAATATGTAGCATAATAACAGGGGGTTTTCTTTGTGTTGCAAACTTTATGACTTTCAGAATAATGGGATCTTTATGGTAACTTTTACTTATGTTCTATTTGTTTTATTGTGATCAAATTCAAAAGCTACAGGTGATGAAAGCCTCAAATGAATTCTAGTTTTTTTTTGTTTGAATTCTAAAATTTTTGTCACACCGAGAGGGGGGTGACGTCCCTAAGGCCCCGAAGGGGACAAATAAAATTTTTTGCAACACAAACCATTAACATCCAACATATAAAAATTAAATCCCCCAACACATAACAACCAACACATAACAACCATTGACATTAACAACCAACACATAACTACCATTGACATTAATTAACACAACCATTGGGTCCAACACATTTAAATTAAAATCCCCCTTAAACCCCTTTGGTTTGGGTGCATATTCACACGGGGGGGTGACGTAAGGCAGCGAGAGCCCTCATAATTGTATTTTGCACGTACGAAATCAACACCATATAATATTCCGCTTGAAATCTTATAGTATTTTGCGAATCTTGTTATACAGTATAGCAAATTTTGTACTTGCATACCCCACAAACGAGGAACTTTACGTACGGTATAGATTAAGGAATAAGGGGTGAATATGCCTATCCAACAGCTCTCGTTGCCCGGAGTCAACAATTATATCAGTACAAATTAATGACAATATATGTGTTACTAATAGCGTCATGAATAATATCATATATTGCATTAGCTTTACCATCATTTATTACTCCAATGGTATTAATGACAATATAAGTGCTATAGCTTATGGCAGTTACGATATCACCCTTAGCTTCATCTATAGTATCACATATTGACAATATTATATCAATGCTAGCATATGATGCTATATGTGTCGATAATAGCATCATGGATAATATCAAGACTTACATCACTCGTACTATCAATCTTGTTGTAATTTTGATAATGATAATACAAGTGTTAATGCTTATGACAATTAGAATATCATTTGTGATGGCACTACCTTCTTCAAACTCCCACAGACAAAGTACACAAAATGATATTATTAGAACAAGAAAGAAAAAGATTCTACAAACTCCTATAGACATTACGCCCAACAAAAAAGATGTGGCCAGTCCTCTTGGCCCTCTTACTTCAGATGTTTTTCATATTTTTAGTATGATAAGTTAGTCTTCTTTGGCACAAAGAAGATCTAACCACTTAATTTGTATGCGGCTTGGATCTTCCACCACGCCCAAATCTAGCCCTAGATCTCATGGCCTATGTTTGGCCCATCCAATCGTCCACACAATTTCTTTTTACCCTAAGAAAAAAAAGGTTAAAAAAAGTGTCAGATCTCTGTGAGCATGGCGGCCATGTTATGCAAATCTTCTGCAACAGTTAGGTCGCTCTTGACCTGGTAATGGTCCTATGTGCTAATGGCCTTCGCTTATATCCGTCAATCCCAATTTTAATCGTTTCTAAGTGTAGTATCTCTCTCTTATTTCCAGGGTTAATCCTGATCTTTACGTCTTGGAATATAGTATAAGTTATCGTTTGGAGTTTGGGCCATCAGATTTCCAAGACCGCAAAACTATTGTTTTATCTAAAACCTGTACCCCATCAAAGTAACTCTTGCATTATGAGATACGAGTTCAAAGTATAGCTGCCGCTTCCTTAAAGACAAAGGTTTACTCGCTTTAGTTGCAACTCTATGGACCAAGTACAAGGGCATTGTCTTAAGATAAAATCTGCCTTTGGTTTTCTTTGTTCGTGGAAGATTCATGTTGTTTTTAAAGCAATATGAACATGAATAGCAAGTTTCTAGGTTTCTTCAAAAATGCTACTTCTGAAGTTTTCTTTTCTAAAACATGCAGGTGCAATGTGGGTTTCTTGAAGTCAACTTGTAGCTCATGTAAATTGTGGTCAAGTTGCAGGTGTAGAATGTAGACTTCATTGTGATGTACAATTCAAATCTTTTGAGCTGCAAAATGTCACTTGGCCACCAAGTTAAGAATTTATGCCGGGACCAACATATCATTTTATCCATGTTATGAATCTCACGATATGTTGCCTAGTATAAGTGCTTGAGTTGGCGCGTTCATCGACGATCTTTAATGTATGTCAACTTAACAAATATATGTTTCAATATATTCGAGAAATTCTTTTATCATGTCATGTCATGTCCGCTATTCCTCTTTCAGATAATGACTAAATGCACCAAAGATTTACTTCCATTTTAGACATTCATATTGGGCGAGAACTTTCAAAGATTAATCAAAGTGGGTAGTTTAGTTACACAATTATTGTTTTCTTAAGTATCCTTTATATAGACTCCACCTGAAGGTGTCCATTACAATAAGCTCATATTGAGTTTTACCAGAAGTTCAATATGGTACTTAATGGATTTGGGGGGACAATCTTGATACACAAAAGCACGTCAACAAGCTTTGTTTTTTGGCAAATAACTTCTACAACATGTACATCTCATACTAAGTGAATCTAAAAAGCAAGCGGACAACCCAAATTGTTTTCCTCTCCATTCAGTCCCAGTTGCACAAAATTAGCAACCTTTAAGGATTTGAGAGATTAATATGAAGTTCTAAGTAAATCTACATCAAATAGATACATTGCAAAGTTAATTGCAACAGAAAATACTATTACTATTGCGAATTTAGTATCTTTCCATGAAACTTGTCAATTTTCATGCTGTTTTCATGTTTTTTAAACACAGGGTCAACATCGTGCTCAATATCGTCAAATAAAAATAACAAAGGCAAGGGTTTGTATAATAAAAGTTAGAAATAAAATAATTAAGGCAAGTTAGAAATATAACTAAGGCAAGTTAACAGTTCCCAACATTTACATATTTCCAAATTATGCATGGCAATGCTTTGGGCACCATAACCAAAGAAAAGTAACTATAATGTAATTTATAATGTGTGCCGTATAAAGATATTGAAAAAACAATGGTAATTTCGAGCCTTAGGGTAGAGAAAAGATAGTCTTTGGCCCAAACAAAAAGTGTGGCAAGTTGCTAGCCAAAGTGTCCAATAAGATAATGTTCTTACAATAGATACTTACGAGGCAAAAGAAATAACAAGATTGGAGGCTAGAAAAAAATATGAATGATGGTATGATATGGTTAGGGAGAAAAAACAATAAGAACGTGGCAAATGTGGAGGCAAGAATATCAAAAGGACAAAGATGGAATAAATAGGCAAGGGGCAAAATATGGAAGAATGTGGCAAATGTGGAGGCAAGAATAACAAAAGGACAAAGATGGAATAAATAGGCAAGAGGAAAATACAAAAAGGGCAAAAATAGATTAAAAGAAAAAGGAATGTGGTGCGAGGCAGCCATGGCGGAAGCTATGGCGGAAGCTTGGGCGGAAGGTATTCGGGAGGGTAAAAGCATGTTAGGGTGTACCACTTTTGGAACCTGCAAAAGTACATACACTAGGTACTTTAGAACTGGGTACTTTCTCATTTTTATTTTCATTAAAACTAGTACAAATATCCAAAATAAAAGTCAAGGACGCATTAATATTCAAAGTTAAGATAAAGATAATGCTACCGGAGACCAAAATATATATAAAAGTTCTAGAATGTACCTTTTATTGGGATATTATACAGGTACCCAGTACCCAGTCCTGGGTACCCTTTTAGGTACTTTTTTGGTCACTAAATAATACTTTTTAAGGGACACCCTAACATGCTTTTACCCGGGATGGAGCATTTTCATCTTCTCTTCTTAATCTTTGCAGGTTTGGCATAGGGACGAATGTGGCGGAATGGAGCCGGCTACTTCATCTTTCTCGTGGTTTTTTTCAGATGATAAAGGCACAGCGGCTATGGCAGATAGATAAACCGCTTCTTCCTTTCTTTCTCCCTTGATGGCATTGAACAAAGTTTTGTTTGCTCATTCTTCCTTCTTGTGTAGGTTGGGCAACAAGGTTATGGCACGAAACAAGCAGAAGGTATTGTCAGGAGTCGGCTCCAGCTTTTAGCAAAAGGCATGCTCCGGATTTTAGCAAAAGGTATAACAGGTTTTGTTTTTTCCAAATCTGGTTGAGCAGAGATTTGGTTATGGCAGAATGCTAGGGCGATTTTCATATGCAAGGTAGCAACAGAAAACAAGGCAGAGTATGAAGCATAAGAGCTCTCTTCTTTCCCTTTCATCTGGTTCTTGATCTTACCATCTTTCTTCTGCAGATCCAGAAGCAGTGCACAGAGTAGAAGCAGGGCACATGAATTGGAGGGCTGGCCTTGCTGGCTCTCCCAAAAAAATATCCAAGAAGTATCGATATTCTGCAACACCAAGATCAAGCATAAGCTGAAAAAATATATTTTGCAACACCAAGATCAAGCCTGAAAATCTAAAAAAGATGCAGGACTTAGAATCTCACAACAGCTTCTTCGTTAATCTTTCTCCTTTTCTAAAATTAATAACATAATCCTCTTTTGCTCCTAGGTTACTGGATGAAATCCTAAGTGATTTATGATACTACCATTGACATTATAACCTTACATTATAAGCTTAGGGATAAAATAAAATTGGCCTTTATAGATAGTGATATAGGTGGTGGAAAACATGAAATTATCTTTGATACAATTAAGGTCTAATTTGTAACTATATATGATATTATATTTGACGTTGATGATGATACAATCATAACCTCTACGTGATATTATATGTGGCATTGCCAATGATGCCACATCATGTTAGAAAGGATGATACAAGGGATGACGCTCGTGGTGACATTATGAATGGCTTAATTATAGCAATACATGTGACCCTATACCTAACACTATTATAGCACCACAAGGATAAAATGCATGATATTGTAACTGCAGCTATAGATGATGCTACAAATGATACTATAGATGATGCTACAAATGATACTATTATACCACTACAATGCTATGAAATATGATACTACAACTGTTGTTATTGGTGATGCTACAAGTGACGATATAGATGACGTGATTTCATCAACAGCTACTGTCACTTATTTTATCAAAATCTAAAAAATCTGAAAACACGATTTTAAGCCAATAAATGATGAAACTAGTGATTTAGATGGTCTATTCTCTTGTAGTGTTTGGTTTGAAATACTTCATAATCAGAGTATTTTACAAACTCAATACCGATGTACAACTACAAAAAAGATCGAGATGATGAAGGGCACTAATAAGAGTGAAATTGGCATAGTGAACGAAAGGCCTCAAAGAGACCTTTCTTCCCCGGTAAGTCAGAAAAACTCCTACAAATCCCAAGATGGCCTCCAAATTTTTAAGGTTAAAAAATTAAAAAAAAAAAAAAAAAAAAAAAAGGACAAGAAAAAATTGCTTACCTAGACTCTAAATCAAGAAGCTTAATCTCCATTCTACAAAAATGATACATTCTTGTATTTATAAGAATGTCCAAAAAGTAGATGATAGAGGAGATATACCATACAAAGAATATCACTCTTCTCAAGATCACAAAAAAAGACAAAAATTATGAAATAACTTGGAAAAAAAAAAATCTTTCATAGTCTAGACAACATCATAGGCCCTAAGAGAGCTACTTAATAAATTAAATTAAATTAAATAAATTATAGAAAAAACTTTGATAGAATTTAAGGAACAAGAAGAAGCAAGAGAAGAAGACAAAACTCAGACTCTATATTGTTGGAATAACATTGTTAACCCTATGTGGACATTGTAAGGTCACATGTGTTCAACGTCTCATGGTCAAAACGTCAAAGGGCACATGTTAGGTCAAATAATTAGAGGGCACATGTTAGACCGCTAAATAGATAAAGGTCATTATCGAGCATTTTTTAAGACTATATACATAGGCATCCCTTATTCTATATATATATATATGTAACCTTCATGTTCAATAGCAAGTAGCTCATTTCCATTTCTCTCCTCCTGATCCTCCAACATGGTATCAGAGCCAAGTGTTGGCTTAGATCGGGATTGATCTATAGTGAGTGGATTCTCACTAGATTCTCACTACTTTGCTGCAAGGAGTAGAATCGCAAAACGGCAAGTGTTTGCTACTGCAGGTCGTTTTTTGAGTCTTTGGGTGAAGCCCAAATCCATTATAGTGTGACTTGAAGTCGTGGATCGCCCAAAGATAACATACCTGTATGAATACGATTATTATCGAAGACGTCACTAGTACATGTCGACTCGTGACGACATGTACATCGGCGGCAAATAAAAGGTAGTACCTAAGGGCGACCTTGTGAACCATTATATTGCACATGTTAAAGCAACATGTGAATATAATCCCTTTTTGCCACGTGGCAATGACCCATTGACCAAAAGGGATCAGCCCTAAATTCGTGGGGATAAAGGGGCATAAACCCTAAAAGGGAAACCCTTTTCAGTTCTCAGCCCCTGAGTCTCGGATTAGAGCAGCCAGAGGATGCATTTACACCGAATCGGGAGCATAGAAGTCGGATCTCCCAGTTTGCATTTCGATCCAAGATTAGCGGCTTCGAGATCCCAGCAGACATGGACGCTTTCGTGAGGAGTGGGAGCCAGCCAAGATCTGCGGGTGGGTGGTTGATTCAATAGGTAGATCCGAGTTATCAGGGCCTCTTTCATTGGGTTTAGCATCCATTCTTAGCTATAGGCGACCCCCTACGACCCTAAGAATGATAGACACTAACAAAGGAACCTAACCATGTATGATTAGGTAGATTAGAATAGATGTATTCTATTATTTTCAGTTCATTGTGATGATGTTTTGACATTCTATCGCCACTCTTGTGTATTGGGAAGGGGGTAGAGACCCGAGCCCAAGTAGTTGTATGATCCTAGTTTTAGCCCATTAATTCCCAATTAATGCCGGCATAAGAGCCCGCCTCGGCCGTGGGTGGCGAGCTTAGGACCGGGTCACAAGGGAGGGCTTGTCTAATCACGGTTGATCCTGGCCGGCACGTAACGGCGGCCGGGAACGCCAGGAGTTAGGCCTAATACCGGCCGCGCGGAGGGGCGAGGGGTATGGGCTCGACACTAAATGGTGATGCGTCATCTTCCGGAGAGAGTTCAAGTCGTATACGAGCGGTGGCTCTCTAGCTCGCCTGTGATTAGCATGAACCTTCGGAGGAGAGATCTCCTCCCCGCCTCATCGGGACCGGGAGATGCAACCCGAAGAGTAGTAGCCCCTCCGCTATTCACCCAAAGAGGCTACTTGGGGGGGCTCCAATACTTTTTCAGCCTATCCGCAAAGTATGCACAGGAGGGGCGGATGGAGTGGACTACCCAACGACCATGTTCCCTATGCCAGTAAATCCATTTGCCATGAATTCTGGTCGCATTGCTACACGGAGACCCCAAGCCGTCGGGCCTTTCCCCATGAGTCCGAGCACGGGTAGGATTTCCCCATGTTATGTTGATGTACCGATGTGTTGTTGCGCGGCTCATCGTGATATGGTGGACCACCCTTCGAGGTGGGTATGTTATTGTTGATTGATGTCATGTGCTCATGTTTTGTTTACGCTTCCGCAGCTAGGTCGATCCCGAGGGAGACGGGATGAATGACACGTCCATTCTTCCCCGTCGGGTTCTTGGCCACCATCAAGGGCCCGATGTTAGGTGGACGGCCTCATGTCAGCGAGCAGATGCTGGTTAGAGGGATGATCTCTAGTTTGTATACGATCGGGGCATCGTATATGAGCTGGGGCCGTCACAGAAGCGAGTTTGAAGAATATTTCCGTTCCAAGCAGGCAACGAGTGGATGAGCTTCTAGCAAGCTCAAGCATTTAAGGTCAGGGGGCCTAGTGGGTGATGATAACATCCATATTGGGATTAGAAGGCATTTCCAGATATTCTCGCTGAAAGGATCGCCCCAATATTGAGCTAAGCATCAAGATTGGGAAGGAAATGCATAGGAGTAACTAAAATTATACACGATTGTTAATAGACATCCAACGTATTGAAATCACTTGGTGAGATTGATCACCTCGCTAAGAAGGAATCATTACTAGGATAATTGTTGACCATGTATAAATCTAGTACCTCCAAAAGAATAATCCAACCGAAAGAAAAGAAGTAATCTAACAAGTCCGGCCAACTTGTTACGATGACATCAATTCGATTGGTAGGAATATTCCAAGAGCTAAATAACTAAGAAAGGGGGGATCTCTAGAATATAAAAGAATAATACATGTAAGGTACATCTAAAATAAGAATTATAGTAATCAAATAGTCTTTTGAGACAAAAGGAATTGTCATGATGACAAAACCTTGTGGTTTAGAATCGTTCTAACTAAGTAGGTAACCCATTTGAAATAAATGATAACATAATATGTATATCCATCTTAGATGGTTATATATGTCAGCTAAGGCTAGTAAATTAATGCGCTAAATAAGAAGCGTATAACCTCTTAAGGGGAGAGAATAAATATGACGTTGTGTACAACGCCATTGAAGGGGTGCAGGACCATTTTCTTTTCGAAGAAAGTGGGAGGGCTCAATCTCAGGATTGAACGTACTTGCATCGAATTGACTGACCCGTAGAATAGAGTTCACTCCGGCAATGGCCGAAGCGAATAGAGCGTAAAATAGATAGATACCTTAGGCTCGGGAGGCCTTCAACGTGCGAGACTGACGTAGTAGCTAACTACACCAATGAAGTGGAGCAAAACTATGGGAGCAATGCAACGACCAAGTCATCTCCAAATTACTCAATGCCAGCTCAATGGGCGGATGCGTTCTAGCCTTAGGTAAGGTGTGCGCATGTATTATAAGCTTTAATGTGTCTTATAGATAAGTTAAATATAGATCCTAATAACTGCATAGAAATTGTTGTACGTATATGTATCATACGGAAATAAGTTAAATAACAACGGTAATGTGAGGTAGCATGTTAATTAATCCTTCGCAAGGATGCAATTCCTTCCAAGGATAGCTATATAACCTCGGGTCCATAAATATAAATAGAAAATAGAATTCAGAGTTCATCTTAGGGATATACTTCCAAGGGTAATGCAGGACCCAAGGAAGAGAATAAGAAGCACATCTAATTCTTGTGTATGATAATTAAAACCTTGTCTATGTAACAATAGGTCTAAATCAGGGTTACTGTTTAAATAATCGCGACCTAAAAGTAATTAAATATTGTAAAGCTTAGAGTAAATATAATTGTACTATCGGAAGTAATGTATCCGATACTATGATAATGTTAATTCATAAATATTACCTTAGAGTAAGTATGTTAATCGCATGCATTAAAGGGGAGCCAAAAAAATCCAGGGCATGTCGATTTGTGTTTAGATTAATTTCATGTGTAGTTAAGAGAATCTACGCATGCAACCTATGAGGTAAGGGGCTGCATGCATTGCTACCGATGATGAGATTACTACGGTGATCTCTAGGGCGTGGTGTAATGTCAATGTAGGCATGACCGCCGCTCCGCTTTGGGTGAGTGGAAGGTAGATTAGAAAGTCTACCGCCCACCACGAGGTAGACGACCTCGAGAAAGGAGGTCATTCAGGAATGCATTGATAGGAAAAGCACCTCTAGCCCCATATATGCTTTGATAGGAGGAATCGGCCTTCACGCCCATATATACGGAAGGACCTATCCTCCACGCCTGGCAACTAGGGTGTAGGCATGAGCGGCATATAGGCATATAGGCTGCCTCCACGGCCATAATGGAAGATTCACCCTCTTCCTACGCCGGGAGATTAGCCATGCATCCATGTAGATAGGTGGGGTGGTCACCATATAACCAAAATTTTATTAATAATTAAAATGGTTATAACGTAGTGACGACCTGCGGGCCAATAGAGCGCTCCGGAGGGCGAGGAGGTCGAGCTACGAAGACTTGCAACACAAATTTTGTTATAATGTGTTGCAAGGGATGAAGAGTACCTTAGAAGTGTAAATTTTGTATGAAATTGATAAACTTTGATAAACTTAAATATTGTATTAAGTAAGGGCAATAATTACCTTGCGTGGATTAAGTTATGAAGTCATAAGTTAATTGGATAATAAAATAGTACAGTAAGGTCTTAAACATCACCTTAGAGTAATTATAAATAATTAAGATAGTAAGTGTGTAATTATAGATATTGTAAAATTAATATAGAATTTTAAGGTGCGAAGACTTGCAACACAAATTTTGTTGGAATGTGTTGTAAGGAATGAAGAATACCTTAAATAATAATTGTATATGAAAGTGTTAAATTGTGATAAATTAAATGTTGTGATAACAGAAACTAATAAGTACCTTGTTTTAATAGAAGTTACGATTTGACAAGTTATTTGATAATGTAATGGCGTAATAATGATTTAAAAATATTGCCTTAAGGTAATCTTAATAAAAATATAATAGTAATAAATTGTATGCATCAAGTGGTTGCGTGACGTGAAGAGCCCAAGGTGGAGACTCCGATGCCGCGGACGCCATCAATTCAAGGTGGGAGAATGTGACGCTCCAAAGATAACATACGGTATGAATACGATATTATACCGACATCGTCACTAGTACATGCCGACTCAGACGACATGTACACGACGACCGTAAAAGGTAGTACCCTAGGGTACGACCTTGTGAACCATTATATTGCACATGTTAAAGCAACATGTGAATATAATCCCTTTTTGCCACGGGCAATGACCCATTGACCAAAAGGGATCAGCCCTAAATTGGTTAGGGATAAAGGGGCATAAACCCTAAAAGGGAAACCCTTTTCTCAGCCGAGTCTCCATTTGGAGCAGCAGAGGATGCATTTCCGCCGAAACGGGAGCATAGAAGTCGGATCTCCTGTGTTGCGGCTCGATCCAAGATTAGCGGACTTCGAGATCAGCAAATGGACGCTTTCGGAGGAGTGGGAGCCAGCCAAGATGCGGGTGGGTGGTTGATTCAATAGGTAGATCCGAGTTATCGTGCCTCTTTCAAGAGGTTTAGCATCCATTCTTAGCTATATGCGCACCCCTACACCTAAGAATGATAGACACTAACAAAGGAACCTAACCATGTATGATTAGGTAGATTAGAATAGATGTATTCTATTATTTTCAGTTACATTTGTGATGATGTTTTGACATTCTATGCACCACTCTTGTGTATTGGGAAGGGGGTAGAGACCCGTGAGCCCAAGTAGTTGTATGATCCTAGTTTTAGCCCATTAATTCCCACCAATGCGGCTCGCATAAGAGCCCGCCGGGTGGGTGGCTGAGCTAGACCGGGCGACAAGGGAGGGCTTGTCTAATCACGGTTGATCCGGCCGGGCGCCGTAACGACGGCCGAACGCCGTGAGTTGTGGCCTAATACCCTGCACTGCGTGAGGGCGTGGTATGGGCTCGACACTGCGAGATGATGCGTCATCTTCCGGTGAGTTCAAGTCGTATATCTGGCAAAGTGGCTCTCTAGCTCGCCCGTGATTAGCATGAACCTTCGGAGGAGAGTGATCTCCTCCTGCCTCATCGGGACCGGGGAGATGCAACCCGGTGAGTAGTAGCCCCTCGGCTATTCACCCAACAGGCTAATGGGTGGGCTCCAATACTTTTCAGCCTATCCAAAGTATGCACCCGGGAGGGCGGATGGAGTGGACTACCCAATCGACCATGTTCCTATGCCCCAAATCCATTTGCCATGAATTCTGCCTCATTGCTACGGAGACCCCAAAGCCAGTCGGTCTTTCCCCATGAGTCCGAGCCCCTCCCGGGTAGGATTTCCCATGTTATGTTGATGTACCGATGTGTTGTTGCAGCCATGTGATATGGTGGACCACCCTTCGAGGTGGGTATGTTATTGTTGATTGATGTCATGTGCTCATGTTTTGTTTACGCTTCAGCCTAGGTCGATCCCGGTGGGAGGGATGAATGACACGCCCATTCTTCCCGTCGGGTTCTTGGCCACCATCAAGGGCCCGATGTTAGGTGGACGGCCTCATGTCGGCGGAGCGATGTTGGGTTAGAGGGATGATCTCCGGTTTGTATAACGACGGGGCATCGTGATATGAGCTCGGGTCGTCACAATGGTATCGATGGGCGCACCAGGATCGAAAGACCGACCGAAACCCTATAGGAACTAACTCATCTCGACATTCAGTCTTGGAGGTAAAAGCCCAAGCACAAACCTCGAAAGTAGCGGGAAATTTTTTTTCTCCCTGGTAGAGTTAGTAATTATCTAGGATTAGGATAATTAGACAACATAGGTAAGATAGAACAAACCGATTTAAAAGCACTTAAAGAGAGCCTACTAAATTTCAAGCACTTTTGGCCAATGCCTCCAAGAGTGCGCCAGGAGCATGTTAGGTTTAGACCTAAGGGGTCTCTCGCGCACTCTTAGAGTAGTCACCCCATATGAACCCTAGAACTTGGCCTTAGGAAGTCCAAATGATAAAATAAAAGATGAAATCCCAATCAAAAAGCTCAAAATAGCTAGAATTATATGTTAAAACATCGAAAAACATTAAGTACAAGTCACTTTTGGAACAATGCCTCCAAGAGTGCTTGAGAGTATAGTTAGGCCCCGACCTAACCCCCTCCCTCAAGACTCTTAGAGTCATCCCTAAAAGTGACCTCAAAAATTGATCATAACTTACTCAAATGGTAAAGGTAATAATAGAATCTTGTTTAGAATGATTAAATTAGTGGGAAACGCATGTTAAATTGTGTAAATTGGATAAGTTTAGAGCGGAAAGGGACAACACCTCTAAGGGTGCGCCAGGGCATAGTTAGGTCTGGACCTAACACCCTCCTTTAGAGGGGTTCGAGAGAAAATAGTTGAAGAAGACCTAGCTTCAATTCGAGATATGGAGGATTTTATCAACAAACCAAGAAATTAAGCAAGGCAGAGATGGAGGTCGTGCAACACTTGAAGACTCATTGGCGTGCATGCTCCACGCAAAAGATACCGAAAGACATGAGACTGGCGAAGTACATCAAGAGGACAGATAAATAGAACACAAACTGCTTTTTGTAACTAACAGGTTTATATGTGATGTATGAAAATTTCGAATAATAAAGATATATAGTTGTTTAAAAATGTGTATTCATTAGGTACAGTATTAGATCTGGAGCAAATGCGATATTTTGGCCAACGACTCCAAGAGTGCGCCAGAGCATAGTTAGGTCCCAACCTAACCCCCTCCTCGCGCACTCTTAGAGTCATCCAGCCAACTGGGGCCTTGATTAGCCCTACTTGCTCCAAACGTAGTAATAAACAAAGAAACTTGCATTTAGGAAGAAAACTAATAGGAATTTACCCCTCCCAGTGGATTCTTGGCATCCATTAGACAGAGATAGGCCAATGACTCCAAGAGTGCGCCAGAGGCCACTTAGGTCCCAACCTAACACCCTTCTCGCGCACTCTTAGAGGCGTCCGATTTTTCAAACCCCATAACTTGAGCTACAGAGCTCCAAATCACCTGAAATTTGTTGCAATAGGACCGTTAGACAGCCTAGAATCCATTTATGACCTCAAAATAGGTTAGAAATGTCAAACCCCAGCTCAAAATGACCAAAATTGCTCAAACCCTTGAATTGTTTTTCCAAACTGTGGTTTGTTTGTAAATAGAAGCATACCCCAGTAGTACCTCACAAGTATTGCCTCGGCTCAAAGCTGATGCCTTACTCCTAGATAGAAGTGCCCAAGAACACCCCTTTGTTATAGTCATCTAGACCTCAGCATAGCAACCCAAGTCCAACTGTTGGTACATCACCTCTGCTCATGCCAAAGGCATAAACCTTGACCTAATTTTGTGTCCTTCTAATAGAGTTTGACCTATACAACCGCCACATTGACACTCCCTATTGCCAGGATACCTAGAAAGGAGCTAGAGTCTAGAGCTGCCCAAGTCACTCCATGTGTAGAGATTGGGCTCCCCCAAACCAACTTTGCTAGGACCTTAGAGTATGCCTCAAACATCATGGAGGTTTGAAAAACAACCCTCACGTCATACCATACCACACGTCCTAATGTCCATAGACTTGGAGATTATAGACATGTCTCCAAGAATGTTTGCCGAGCCATCTTGCTTGCTTATAGAGCCCAAAATATTGTAGGAGAGCCCTTCAAGTGGACCCTTAGACTCTAGAATATACGAGTGTTGCTTTCGAGGTACAGGGCCAGAGCCACAGAAGAGCTAGAAGCGCAACTTCTTGAAGACATCAAGGTCCCAGCCGATGTACAGATAGATAAGGAGAGGAGACCGAAAAGGCAAATCCAAGAGAGGAAAGCACAACGACAAACACCTCAACCGACAAACGAGTAGAACAGACACCACCGCCTATCATCAATCTTCATCAAATGGGAAGAATAATTGGTAACCAACGGCATCAAGAATCTTCTAGATGTCAACCTCCCGGCTACCACGCCCACGAGCTCACATCGAAAAGAGGATCTCGACGCCTTCACCTCGGCTCGGCGCACGAGTTTCAAATGGAAGAATGCAAGGCAGCAAAATACAGTGCAGGGAAGACGTTAGACAGCAATGCCACATTAGCATCACGAGCTAGGGCCAGAGGGCATAATCTTCCATCGAGGAGAGAAGTCATGGCGACACAGAGCGTATAGAAACCGGAGGAAGACAACCCACGACCTTGCAGTCCAAAAAGCTCAAGCGAATGTCATGCAACGTCAACAAAAGGAGCAACCAAGCTAGGCAACCACAAATCACCTAAGGCTGACCCAGACGAGCTTTCCAGCTCCCTTGCACCAGCAGGAGAACTTTCATCGGTTCCAAAAGGTAGGAGACCATGAGGGGGAGGAGACGCATATCAGGGAACATCTCCGACTTGAAGGCCTATATCAGCATTAGGGGCAAGATCAAGGAGGAGAATATTCCGCTCAAACAAGAATTCCGGACCCAGAAACACCTAGAAAGCAACGGAAGGACGACTTTACTACGTCAGCCAAGGAGTGCGAGACTCGAATGGATAGGATCCAAGGGACGGAGGAGACGACCTAGCCAACAGGTACAAATCATGCAAAGGCAACGGTAAGAAGCTAGGGTAGGTGCAATGGAGATGACCACACTTGAAGCAGGAGAGGCACCTCGGAATGAAGCAAAGCCCAATCAACGGGGCTCTCGGAATTCAACCTACGGAGGAATGACAATGCACGCCTCCACCACGATCTCGAGCTTGAAGACATTCAAGAACGTCCGATCGGCAATGGCCGGGTGATCAACCGATCAATGGCACCGCACATCGGCAACCTTGCAACGAGACATCGTATCTGAGGGGCGTTGAGCGGTCACCGCATTCCTTACGACGGACATACACATTAAGGAGGAGCATCTTTTTCAAGGGATCACATCGACGAACACTCTTCGCAACTTGGGGTGACGAGCTCGGATCAGACATGAAGCTCAAAAATAGTAGCAACATCTCAAGGAATCCCGGAGTCAACGAACGAAGAAGATGTAGCAAAACCAAGGATCAAACGCGATAGGAGGAGGGGAAACCCTAAAGGAGTGTAAACATTTAAGTAGATCTTAAGTAGTTGTTTTAAAAAGTGGATGAATTAAAATCCCAATGTAAATGCGTATATGTCTATTGTATATCTCGGGTGCTCCACAGATATAGTGGAGAAACATGAGTTTAAAGTCATGCTTTACGGATTTAGCCAGATCGAAAGCTCCTTCACCGACTACCAAATGAGGGGCCTTAACACTACCTCTTGTGGCGCGGCGGCAAGACTTGATGAACTTACGACCACGAGTGGCCTCAACAATCGAAGGAGGAACGACCCGACATCAACGAGCCAACTAAGAAGGCAACATCTCGACGACCATAATTCCACCTTGTGGTAATATAGGGTGATGCGCTATGACACGTGTATTAGATGGAGAGGCACTTACGAAAGGCACTGCGACGAGGAGATATGCCTTCAACAACTAGGTGATGGCTTCGTCAGGTACTCCTACCAGTAATTAGAAGAAAAGAAGCCGATCGTATCTCCGACATGAGGGACATCAAACGCCCACGGTAGAAGCACTCGACACCTTAACGACAAGGATATCAACTGAAGCACCTTCGGCAAAAAGAGAGTTCAAGATAATAGCCAGGCTATTTAACGACAAGACTATATCTAAGGCAGGTACTTCTTCAACTCAAGGGTCAAGCTGCGCAAATATAAGGATCCATCACCCCGACAATATAGCCAGCAGGGAGGAGAGCCATGAAGCTTTACTTGACAGAGAGACCGACATGCATAGAGGCACAAAGGTCAGGAACTGAAAGCTGGAGAAGTGTTAGCAACCGACTTCTTCCAAGAGCTTCCTAGAGGCAACAGGAGGATCAAAACTGACGGGCACAATCAAAACCACCAGAGGGTACCTCAAGACAAGAAGACGGCATAGCACTGAGGAACGTGACAACGTCCAAGCCAGGTGATCGAGGGGATCAGCAAGGAAGATTGGAAGCTCGATGGAGAACCAACTAGGTGAGGCAAGGCGAGGCGAGCCGATGACTTGCACGCGGACTTGCATGCAACTTGGTGAACCCAAGGGAAGAGAACAACTCCAGAGGAGTATACACAAGGCCCCCAAAAAAGAGCACGCATAAATAATCACCATGAGAACTAGTATAAATGTGATTTTCCATACTCATAAATTGTAATCTCATCAAAAACCATATATTCTCCATGGTTTTGTGAATCATTACTAGTTTGCATCATATTTTTGATACTAATTCTATCTCTTATACTAGTTTCTTGAAATCATCACTAGTTGGGAGGTGTTTTTCTAGCGTGCATTTTTAATACTGTAATATAGGATGATTTCTAATGCAAATTGTCAATAACCTATATGGTTTTGTAAGATAGTTCTAATGCGTTGAATTTAGTTCAAAGATCGCATTTGATTTTGCAAATATGCTATGCTTTTGCTACTTGCTTATTCTATAGTCCATTTTGATCTGGTTTATTTTGTTGCTTTTATTATATACTTGTTCCAATCCTTGAGTCACTATTGATCGTGAGCATAATTTTCCATATTAACTAGTCATTCCAACTACTATACCTAATTCTTCAGGTGTTGCAATCTTCAAAAACATTAGAAGATCTTAATAGACAAGAACTTTAGTTTACCATCTCTCTGTAGTATGTAATTTGGGTGTCAATGAATGGTGATAAGTATGGATTGTGGCATGTAGATACGTCACATTATTTATAGTTTTGTCGATGGATGAGAATAGACCCATAGTCGTTTCTTCGTCAAAAGATTGAAGCAATGAAATATTTGTTAGACTTTGCCATCTCATTCAACACTCTTAAGGTTGGTACGATTGACTAGATAGTAATTCTCCAACATTAAACTAGAAAGGATTATTGAAATTTTGACCAGCATACCTTGGGACTTAGCGACCACACTACAAGAGAATGAGGGTTACCCGTCAGAACAATCGTCAGAAAATCTAAAAAAACTTAGCATGACGTTTAAGCTGACGAATATGCTGATGGTAAATAGCCTGACGCTTAATATGGCGATGTCGCGTCAGAATAATCGTCAGCGTAATCGTCAAAGCACACATCAGTACATGCGTCAAATATAGCGTCAGAATATGCGTCAGATTTTGTTCGTCAAGATAACCGTCAGCAAAAAAAAGGTTATCGTCAGAATATACCGTCAGTTTATTCGTCAACTTTATCATCAGCTTTTCCGTCATGTATAACGTCACCATTATCGTCAAGAAAAACGTCAGGAATTTCGTCAGGAAATTAGAATTTTTCTAAAAAAGTGTTAAAAAATTGTTAGCGTCCGTGGAAAAAATTGTTAGGGTTTTTGGGCTAAGCAAAAAAAATTTCACTAAGGGTTCGCGGGTTTCTTCTTTGCCGCCTTTACCTTCGTGACGCAGCTGCGTGATCGATCGAGCGCCTACCTTCGTGATCGAGCTGCTGGTCATTGCTGCTGTGGAGCCCAAGATCAACAGGTTAGCATGCATTTGTGGCCATTGCAGAATAGGTTTGCATGCCATTGCAGAATAGGTTTGCATGCCATTGCAGCAAATGCTGGTCCCTGTTTGTAAATTTCTGTACTCCAGGAGCATTAAAAAAAATTGGATCCTTTGCCCAATCATGCTAGATATTTATGGTAATCTCCTGGTTAAATTATCTCTGAGCTTTTTTTAAAGCCGATCTTTGGGTTCTATATGCTTTCTTCGGATTTCTGTAAATGCTACCTTTTGCAGCTATTAATAGATGATAGGCATGCTAACTTAGGACACGGATCACATCTTTGTTTTCTTATTAAACATAAATCTGCATGACAGCCATAGCCACAAAGAAACAAAGGCTAAGAAGAGTCAAAGAGTCAAAGGCCCTTTTCCTAGATGCCTGCCATAGGCTAAGAAGAGTCAAAGAGTCAAAGGCCCTTCTCCTAGATGCCTGCCTGCCAGAAGCTGTGGAGATTGCTTGCTCTGATCTGCCAAGCAAATTCCTTAAATCCACTTCCATACTATCAGCTAGAAATATGTTGTCAGTTATTAGTCATCTAATGATGGAGAATGTGTCGGATTCAGTTGCAAGATCATGGTTCAAGTTATTCCCCAAAGTTGATGGGCATTTTGTTATGAATGGTTCAGCTTCACCTGAGTTATATAGACTTGTCAGATAGTTATATAAACTTGTCAGGTTGTTGCAAGATTGAATGCCATTGTTAAAAGCTGACCAGTGATATGCAATTAACTAAACAAGAGCTAGAGGAAACACAGGTTACTTTCATGCCATTAACATTGCCAAATTATTTAGAGGTTTAAAGACACTGATTTTTCTCGTTGATTTTTGCAGGTCCTAGAAGCTGTTAATCATGCTGGAATGTTGCGCTCAGAGAAGCTTTTTTCAGAAGATATGATAAAGGTGTCGTCCTTTTATGCAATAACTGCACAGCATTATGCTAGCAAGTACTTGCCTTCCTGATCCATGCATTTTGTAAGTTGCAAGCACAAAGACTTATAGACAAAGAAAGGTTTTATGAGAAAGGTAGATGGTGCACAAGCATTCTGTTGCTCGGCAAGGGCATTGTAAATACATATATTTTAGAATTTCTTTTTAGTTCCTTTGGAACTGCTGCAAGTTCTCCATGTTCTCTTTGTCAGTTTAATATTTCTAGAAAAAGAGCCGGAAGAAAAATCTTGTGAAACATTTTGTCTTTTGCTTTATTGTGTTCAGTTTGTGTAGTGGAGAAACAACAAGAAAGTTACAGAATCATGTATTTTATGCCAAGGAGTCTTGATTTTCTGTGCCTAGAGCTTTAAGAAGATAGTACCATTTTGTAGCTGGAAGCATTGGAGGCATCATGCTAGGTTGCATTAGATTTCAAGGTTAGATCCTAGTTGATGTTCTTAGGCATGATTGCATGGCTATTCCTTACTACTTATCTATTTCGATTTGTTAGTGCAGGCCAGTTTTGACTCTGGAAGATATTTTTATTGTCTTCAACAGTTTATTCATTTTCTGTATGATCCTAACCTGTCTTTTTCCAGGCTTATTGCTGGAGTTCAGGGCGAAGTGGCTTTCTTGCATATTACACTAGGTAATGCTTCTTTGCTTCAATGCTTCCATGATTGCATGGGTATTCCTTACTACTTATCTATTTCAATTTGTTAGAGCAGGCAGGTTTTGACTCTGCAAGCTATTTTTATTGTCTTCAACAGTTTATTCATCTTCTGTATGATCCTAACCTGTCTTTTTCCAGGGTTATTGCTGGGGTTATCAGGGCCAAGTGGCTTTCTTGCATATTACACTAGGTAATGCTCCTTTGTTTTCATGCTTCTAAGCAACCTGGCTTCTAAATTCCTCATTCCTTTTAGGAATGATTATGCTTCTAAAAAACCTGGCGTCTAAAACTCTTCCTGTGGCAGATTATTGGTCCACTAGCTTGTGCTAGACGAGGATACGTCAAAATCTTGGTCACAAAATGAGGGTTCGTTTTCCTCATAATAAATTCCATCTTGATTCTCCATGTCTGTAATATGAGCTTTGTGAATAATATGTCTCGCTGTAGAAGGCACTTAATTCTATTATCTGGCTGAAAAGTGTAATAAAATTAGCTGGTCAGACAGACTCATTTTCTTTTTACCCCTTGTGGTATAGTTGATAGCTGCTGAAGCATTCAGGGAGAAGCTTGACACGGGGGCAATCAAAGACTTTGTCCATGGAGAGGAAATACACGTTCAGAATCTATAGGATACTTTCTATCCTCTCTACCATCAGCTCTGATTGGTGCTTATAATGATCGGTGCGATGCCCTTCTGCAGATTGCTTTTTTGCCAGTTGTTTGACCAGATGAAGCTGTCAAGGGGTCCACAGATTGAACGCCTTCTTTCGCAACATCCATCTCGCATGATAACAGGAGAAGAATTTGCTTGTGAAAGTTCAATGCCTCTATCATATCGTGCATTTTACAAGGTCTGCATCTTTATCCTTGTAGATGCTGTTTATGAAATACTTTTTAATCTAGCTATTATCTTAAAACTCTATTGTCTTGGTGTATTTATAAATGACATTAAGTTATTCCTATTGATTTGCAGGCACAAAAGGTTATTGGCCTATGTGGATGGGAGGCACGTTTATTGCCTTCCGCAGCAGAATACGACAATCACTCTGCTCAATCTACCAGGAATGCATGTTCAGTTGGCCCTAGTAAAAGCCGGGCAAAGAAACATCATACCCATGGTTCTAAACATTTAACAAGCTCAAAGGTAGACAAAGATGAAGTTAATAAAGGCTCCACTTCTAGAATGCAGGCTAATTTGAGAATTTCAGCATTCCGTCTAATGGCACGGCCACCAGTCCTGGAAGATCCTCTCTATTTGCATTATGAAGCATCCGACCTTTTAGGTGTCTGGCTCGTTAGAAACATATCACATGACTATATCTGATCTAATTTTATTGTGAAACATATGGTAAAATTGTGGGTTCAACTCCCACATGTTCACCTTCCCATACAACACTATTAAATATCATATGCTCAAAATTAGGTTGTAAAATTACAGTGGTGAACTATTTGGTAATATTGCAGTGGTTAACCATTTGGTATCATGCAAAAAAAGTCATACTAGCAAATCTAAACCAACTATAATTATCATATATTGTTGTTACAATTAATCACTATAAACTCATACTAGCAAACCTAAACCAATTACATTTATCGTAACATAAACACTTAAAATTACCATGTGTATATGCTAAGAAAGATAGATGGGATTAATAATCATTCTATTAAACTAGACATATTAAGCAATAATGCACATCATATATTTTAAGTTGTTATGAAGACTAACTATAACTATCATGTTCTACTACCATATCAAAAAACAACGATCTTTTATCACGTCGTGGAATTGTAGTGATGAACTATAATGTATAACCAGATATGGTTTGTAAACTTTTTGGCCCACATACCGGTAATGATTTTAAGATTTGGTTTTCACTAATAAATCATTTCAAAAAAATCATACTGATTCAATTTTGGGGGCCTTGTGATAGCCAAAGGAAGCGCGCACAGCCTCAAGAGACGCCTCCAAATAGCTTCAAGTATCATGAAGGGTGAAACAATTACAGCCCGAGAACAGAATCAGGAGGCAGACAGAAATGTCGAAGCATCAACGACCAGCACACCTTTAGTTAGAATGTGATGCAAAGTGTGTTGTGCCATAGCCGACAAACATCGGAGGGCCCAAGTATATCAACAAGTTACCCCGGAGTACGAGCTGACGTACAAATAGGAGGATATAGATCGTCAACACCATGCCACCGAGGAACACCGATGACATTACCAAGGAGTAGGTGTGCAACTTCGACGGAGGCACAAGGGGACTTAATAGCTCTATTAGTAATTGTAATTATGTAAGCTATATGCTTTGCATGTATAGTTCCCTTGTTATTTCTTCCCTCCCATAGCGTAACAAATCAAACGAAGAGATGTCGGGGCAAATTGCGGGGTGAAGCAATCAACATCTTCAACACTCTTGAACGCGATAACGACAAGAGGACTCGATGTATGAGACATCGATGGAGTCGAAAAACAATATCGGATATAGAGTCGCCCTTTAGCCGCCAAGACAAAGAGTTCAAGATGAAAGATCTTTTTTTCAACTGGCGCCACCTTCGGGCTTTTGAAAAGCGGCATGGAAGATTTCAAGTGACCAACTACACCATCAAAGACCAAAGAAGGAGAGGCTTCTAAACGAACAAAGTCAACCTCTACATCAAGAGGATCCACCGCCAAGGAGACTGAAGTATCGAGCGACTCGGAAGAACGTTACCTTGCTAATTCAAGCAGGCAACGAGTGGATGAGCTTCTAGCAAGCTCAAGCATTTAAGGCCAGGGGGCCTAGTGGGTGATGATAACATCCATATTGGGATTAGAAGGCATTTCCGGATATTCTCATTGAAAGGATCAGCCCCAATATTGAGCTAAGCATCAAGATTGGGAAGGAAATGCATAGGAGTAACTAAAATTATACACGATTGTTAATAGACATCTAACGTATTGAAATCACTTGGTGAGATTGATCACCTCGCTAAGAAGGAATCATTACTAGGATAATTGTTGACCATGTATAAATCTAGTACCTCCAAAAGAATAATCCAACCGAAAGAAAAGAAGTAATCTAACAAGTCCGCCAACTTGTTACGATGACATCAATTGATTGGTAGGAATATTCCAAGAGCTAAATAACTAAGAAAGGGGATCTCTAGAATATAAAAAAGAATAATACATGTAAAGGTACATCTAAAATAAGAATTATAGTAATCAAATAGTCTTTTGAGACAAAAGGAATTGTCATGATGACAAAACCTTGTGGTTTAGAATCGTTCTAACTAAGTAGGTAACCCATTTGAAATAAATGATAACATAATATGTATATCCATCTTAGATGGTTATATATGTCGACTAAGGCTAGTAAATTAATCGCTAAATAAGAAGCGTATAACCTCTTAAGGGGAGAGAATAAATATGACGTTGTGTACAACGCCATTGAAGGGGTGCGGACCATTTTCTTTTTGAAGAAAGTGGGAGGCTCAATCTCGAGATTGAACGCATTTTGCATCGAATTGACCCGTAGAATAGAGTTCACTCCGCAATGGCGGGCCGAATAGAGCGTAAAATAGATAGATACCTTAGGCTCGGGGAGGCCTTCAACGTCTTGAGACCCGGCGTGGTAGCTAACTACACCAATGAAGTGGAGCAAAACTATGGGAGCAATGCAACGACCAAGTCATCTCCAAATTACTCAATGCCACTCAATGGGCGGGATGTTCTAGCCTTAGGTAAGGTGTGCGCATGTATTATAAGCTTTAATGTGTCTTATAGATAAGTTAAATATAGATCCTAATAACTGCATAGAAATTGTTGTACGTATATGTATCATACGGAAATAAGTTAAATAACAACGGTAATGTGAGGTAGCATGTGAGGTAGCAATTCCTTCCAAGGATAGCTATATAACCTCGGGTCCTTATAAATATAAATAGAAAATAGAATTCAGAGTTCATCTTAGGGATATACTTCCAAGGGTAATGCAGGACCCAAGGAAGAGAATAAGAAGCACATCTAATTCTTGTGTATGATAATTAAAACCTTGTCTATGTAACAATAGGTCTAAATCAGGGTTACTGTTTAAATAATCGCGACCTAAAAGTAATTAAATATTGTAAAGCTTAGAGTAAATATAATTGTACTATCGGAAGTAATGTATCCGATACTATGATAATGTTAATTCATAAATATTACCTTAGAGTAAGTATGTTAATCGCATGCATTAAAGGGAGCCAGCAAAAATCGGCTCAGGCATGTCGATTTGTGTTTAGATTAATTTCATGTGTAGTTAAGTATAATCTACGCATGCAACCTATGAGGTAAGGGTTGCATGCATTGCTACCGATGATGAGATTACTACGGTGATCTCTAGGGCGTGGTGTAATGTCAATGTAGGCATGACCGCGTTTCCGCTTGGGTGAGTGGAAGGTAGATTAGAAAGTCTACGCTCCCACTCCCGAGGTAGACGACCTCGAGAGAAAGGAGGTCATTCAGAATGCATTGATAGGAAAAGCACCTCTAGCCCCATATATGCTTTGATAGGGTGAATCGGCCTTCATATATATACCTGGAAGGACCTATCCTCCACCGGGCAACTAGGGTGTAGGCATGAGCGCATATAGGCATATAGGCGCCGCCTCCACCAGCCATAATGGAAGATTCACCCTCTTCCTACGCCGGAGATTAGCCATGCATCCATGTAGATAGGTGGGTGGTCACCATATAACCAAAATTTTATTAATAATTAAAATGGTTATAACGTAGTGACGACCATGGCCAATAGAGCCCCGGAGGGCTTAGGAGGTCGAAGACGAAGACTTGCAACACAAATTTTGTTATAATGTGTTGCAAGGGATGAAGAGTACCTTAGAAGTGTAAATTTTGTATGAAATTGATAAACTTTGATAAACTTAAATATTGTATTAAGTAAGGGCAATAATTACCTTGCGTGGATTAAGTTATGAAGTCATAAGTTAATTGGATAATAAAATAGTACAGTAAGGTCTTAAACATCACCTTAGAGTAATTATAAATAATTAAGATAGTAAGTGTGTAATTATAGATATTGTAAAATTAATACAGGATTTTAAGGTGCGAAGACTTGCAACACAAATTTTGTTGGAATGTGTTGCAAGGAATGAAGAATACCTTAAATAATAATTGTATATGAAAGTGTTAAATTGTGATAAATTAAATGTTGTGATAACAGAAACTAATAAGTACCTTGTTTTAATAGAAGTTACGATTTGACAAGTTATTTGATAATGTAATGGCGTAATAATGATTTAAAAATATTGCCTTAAGGTAATCTTAATAAAAATATAAGTATAATAGTAATAAATTGTATGCATCAAGTGGTTGCAGGACAGGAAGAGCCCAAGGTGGGGAGACTCCTTGCTGCGGACAGCATCAATTCAAGGTGGGGAGAATGTGACGTTCCAAAGATAACATACGCGGTATGAATCGTATATTATAATCGACCGTCACTAGTACATGTCGACTCAGACGACATGTACACGACGACCGTAAAAGGTAGTACCCTAGGGTACGACCTTGTGAACCATTATATTGCACATGTTAAAGCAACATGTGAATATAATCCCTTTTTGCCACGTGGCAATGACCCATTGACCAAAAGGGATCAGCCCTAAATTCGTGGGGATAAAGGGGCATAAACCCTAAAAGGAAACCCTTTTAGGTTCTCAGCCCACGAGTCCCTGGGTTGGAGCAGCAGAGGATGCATTTCCGCTGAATCGAGCATAGAAGTCGGATCTCCCAAAGCGGCTTTCGATCCAAGATTAGCGGACTTCGAGATCGGCAGCATGGGCGCTTTGGAGGAGTGGGAGCCAGCCAAGATGCGGGTGGGTGGTTGATTCAATAGGTAGATCCGAAGTTATCAGGCCTCTTTCAAGAGGGTTTAGCATCCATTCTTAGCTATATCGCCCCCCCTGACCCTAAGAATGATAGACACTAACAAAGGAACCTAACCATGTATGATTAGGTAGATTAGAATAGATGTATTCTATTATTTTCAGTTACATTGTGATGATGTTTTGACATTCTATGCGCCACTCTTGTGTATTGGGAAGGGGGTAGAGACCCGAGCCCAAGTAGTTGTATGATCCTAGTTTTAGCCCATTAATTCCCAATTAATGCGGCACATGCATAAACCGCCCTTTGGGGCCGTGGGTGGCGAGCTAGGCCGGCCGACAAGGGAGGGCTTGTCTAATCACGGTTGATCCTGGCCGGGCGTAACGACGGCGGGAACGCCGCGTGAGCTAGGCCTAATACCACCCCGCACCGCGTGAGGCGGGGTATGGGCTCGACACTCGTGAGGTGATCGTCATCTTCCGGTGAGTTCAAGTCGTATCTGAGCAAAGTGGCTCTCTAGCTCGCCCGCGGATTAGCATGAACCTTCGGAGGAGAGTGATCTCCTCCCGCCTCATCGGGGCTGGGGAGATGCAACCCGGTAGTAGTAGCCCCCCCTCGGCTATTCACCCGGCAGCTACGTCAAAGCTCCAATACTTTTCACCCTATATCCAAAGTATGCAATGTGAGGGGCGGATGGAGTGGACTACCCAACGACCATGTTCCTATGCCATGCCAAATCCATTTGCCATGAATTACATGCGCATTGCTACACGGAGACCCCAAGTCGTCGCCTTTCCCCATGAGTCCAGGCACGGGTAGGATTTCCCATGTTATGTTGATGTCGGGATATGTTGTTGCAGCTACGCGGATATGGTGGACCACCCTTCGAGGTGGGTATGTTATTGTTGATTGATGTCATGTGCTCATGTTTTGTTTACGCTTCCGCAGCTAGGTCGATCCCGAGGGAGACGGGATGAATGACACGTCCATTCTTCCCCGTCGGGTTCTTGGCCACCATCAAGGGCCCGATGTTAGGTGGACGGCCTCATGTCGTGGCGAATCTTTGGTTAGAGGATGATGTCCAGTTTGTATACGATCGGGGCATCGTATATGAGCTGGGGCCGTCACAGAAGCGAGTTTGAAGAATATTTCCGTTCCTTTCTTCTAGATTCAGCTATACCAATTTGAATCTCATGGATCCTTTCAAGTTTTCCAAAGATCCCACACTCACACCAAGCAATTGGCATGTTTGGGCAGACTTCTTTGAGAATTTTATGATCACCAACAATCTTGGAGCCGTTTTTTATCCTCCTTGGGATAAGGCAGAAGATGCCATGTCCACGAAAGTTAAATAAAAAAGCTCTACCTATCTTAAACTCCTTGCATCCCCTTCTATAAAGATCGCTCGGATTTCGTTATCTAGTTTCATAGAAGCATGGAAAGAGTTGGGGAACTCTTATGCCTACACAGGTCTCTTAACTCAGCTTGTCATCAAGAAAAAGATTGAGAGCACTTTGCTGACGACTTTTTCAAATATGACTGAATATTTGAAGAAAATGGAAGCTCTAAGATTGGAGCTTGTTGCTGCGGGAGGTAAGATGGAAGATCTGGATCTTAGCATTCCATTCTACGCTTCCACAACTTCTCAGCGCACCATCTGTGCATGACTTGGCATTTTATATACTTGAGGTTCTAGATAAACGTCTGCAATTACTGAGCCCTCAGTAGTCATTATCTAAGCTTGTCTAGTATCATCATTCTTTTGCCAAAGGTTTTCCCTTGAAAACCTTCGGTGGGGTTTTTAATCCTAGTAGTAATGATTGTACTAGCCCATTGTATGGGTCCCATGACCTATTGGTCTCCGTGGACGTTAAAAAAACTATTCTATTCTATTCTATTCATTCAATACATTTTGGTCAAATGGCATATTCAACAAAACTTGGACTTATTCAGATATAATAATCGGGAATAACATTTTAAAATTATATGTCATGTTTAATTCTTCTTGATTCTTATAATTTTTATATGTTCTAATTATATAACTTTATCTTTAAATTTAAAGAATACTTGTTATAAAGGCATAAAATTGCTTTCTATACTAATTTTCATGCGAATCTATTTAGAATTAAACATTTCAAGAATATAAAATGTTAATTTTTAGTGATTTCTTAACAAATTTAAAATTTGTGAATCAGGATAATTTGTAAATGAAATATGATGGTTTGATTAGTGATTGACTTGAAACTATATGAGAGAATTTCACAATTTACAAACTCTTAGAACTTTGAAAATTCTTTAAAAAACTGTTAGTTCAAAATTCTTTAAAAGATAGAAGTTTTGTTTTAAAGATAGAAGTTTATATTTTAATAGTAATTATTGAATAGTTTATTATTGATAAAATTAATTAAAAATAAGTTGTTCAATTTTTATAATTAAAACTTAAATGCAATCATTTGATTCATTTCATCTAAACTTACATTTTAGAAAAATAACATTTTAATCAGATAAAGTTTATTTTAGATAAAAAATTTAAATTTAAATAGATTAAAGTAATAGTTAGTCTAGAAAGTAGTTTTAAATTTTTATATCTGTCATACTTCTTATATAAAGATAAACTGAAAATTTTATAAAAATCAACAAAAATAAAATTACATATAATCTGACAATATTAACAATGTTATTCCAACAATGTAGAGTTTGGGTTTTTCCCTTGAAAACCTTTCGAGGCAGGGGTTTTTTAATCCTAGTAGTAATGATTGTACTAGCCCATTTGTATGGGTCCCATGACCTATTGGTCTCCGTGGACGTTAAAAAAACTATTCTATTCTATTCTATTCTATTCTTCCTTCTTCTTGTTCCTTAAATTCTATCAAAGTTTTTAAAAATTTAAAAATTTCAGTTATAAAAATTTAAAACTACTTTCTAGACTAATTATTACTTTAATCTATTTAAATTTAAAATTTTCATCTAAAATGAACTTTATATGATTAACATGTTATTTTTCTAAAATGTAAGTTTAGATGAAATGAATCAAATGATTGCATTTAAGTTTTAATTATAAAAATTGAACAACTTATTTTTAATTAATTTTATAAATAATAAACTATTCAATATTTGCTATTAAAACATAAACTTCTATTTTTAAAACAAAACTTCTATCTTTCAAAGAATTTTGAACTAACACTTTTTTTAGAATTTTTAAAGTTCTAAGAGTTTGTAAATTGTGAAATTCTGTCATATAATTTCAAGTTAATCACTTAGCAAACCATCATATTTCATTTACAAATTATCCTTATTCACAAATTTTAAATCTGTTAAAATTAAAATTTTATATTCTTGAAATGTCTAATTCTAAATCACATGAAAAACAGTATAGAAAGCAATTTTATACCTTTATAACAAGTATTCTTTAAATTTAAAGACAAAGTTTTATAATTAGAACATATAAAAATTATAAGAATCAAGAAGAATTAAACATGACATATAATTTGAAAATGTTATTCCTGTTTATTATATCTGAATAAGTCCAAGTTTTGTTGAATACGCCATTTGACCAAAATGTATTGAATGAGATCTAGATCTTCCATCTTACCTCCCGCAGCAACAAGGTCCAATCTTAGAGCTTCAATCTCAGGCATGCTAGTTCTAGCGAGAAAGGTTGTGATCTTGAGAAGAGTGATATTCTTTGTATGGTATATCTCCTCTATCATCTACTTTTTGGACATTCTTATAAATACAAGAATGTATCATTTTTGTAGAATGGAGATTAAACTTCTTGATTTAGAGTCTAGGTAAGCAATTTTTCTTTTTTTTTTTTTTTTAATTTTATATTTTAACTTTTAACCTTAAAATTTTGAGGCCATCTTGTCAGGGGGATGTGAGGAGTTTTTTCTGACTTACCGGGGAAAGAAAGGTCTCTTGGAGGCCTTTTGTTCACTATGACAATTTTACTCTTATTAGTGCCCTTCATCATCTCGATCGTTTTTTAAGCATTTGTTGTACATCTAAGATTGAGTTTGTAAAATACTCTGATTATGAAGTATTTCAAAGCAAACTTGTAATTTTTAAATTTAGTTCTAGTTTCTTTTACCAAGATGGAAGTTATTGACCCACATGCAACTTGTGCTAAAGGGCACCAATTACTCTTCGTGATAAAATTCTAATTTTATTTTTGTTGATTTTTATAAAATTTTTAGTTTATCTTTAGATAAGAAGTATAACAGTTATAAAAATTTAAAACTACTTTCTAGACTAACTATTACTTTAATCTATTTAAATTTAAATTTTTTATCTAAAATAAACTTTATCTGATTAAAATGTTATTTTTCTAAAATGTAAGTTTAGATGAAATGAATCAAATGATTGCATTTAAGTTTTAATTATAAAAATTGAACAGCTTATTTTTAATTAATTTTATCAATAATAAACTATTCAATATTTGCTATTAAAATATAAACTTCTATCTTTAAAACAAAACTTCTATCTTTTAAAAAATTTTGAACTAACACTTTTTTAAAGAATTTTTAAAGTTCTAAAAGTTTATAAATTGTGAAATTCTCTCATATAGTTTCAAGTCAATCACTTATCAAACCATCATATTTCATTTACAAATTATCCTGATTCACAAATTTTATTTGTTAAGAAATCACTAAAAATTAAAATTTTATATTCTTGAAATGTCTAATTCTAAATAGATTCGCATGAAAATTAGTATAGAAAGCAATTTTATGCCTTTATAACAAGTATTCTTTAAATTTAAAGATAAAGTTATATAATTAGAATATAAAAATTATAAGAATCAAGAAGAATTAAACATGATATATAATTTTAAAATGTTATTCTGGTTTATTATATCAGAAGTTTTGTTGAATATGCCATTTGACCAAAATGTATTGAATGAGATCCAGATCTTCCATCTTACCTCCCGCAACAACAAGCTCCAATCTTTGAGCTTCCATTTTCTCCAAATATTCAGTCATATTTGAAAAAGTCGTCAGCAAAGTGCTCTCAATATTTTTCTTGATGACAAGCTGAGTTAAGAGACCTGTGTAGGCATAAGATAGATAGATAGTAGTTTTAGTAGTTTTAACGTCACGCCACTAGGCAGCATCCAACTGGACATGTGACCACACACCACACTACATTGCTTGGTTGGGTAGCTTGCTTGGTTTTAACTCTTGCTCGCTTTCCTTGAACTTTCTAACCTGCACATCAACAATAAGCGACACAGCAAACACAAATTAGAAAAGAACCAATTCCAAGCACTAGTTAAAATATCTATTTACCTCATCCTTTAGGTTGTTGAGCTCGAGAACTTGACTTGCAACTTGATCCGATAATGCTTGGCATTCAGCCGTCTGTACAAATCCGATGTGTCATCGATTATGTAGACATTGTTGCACAACAATAAATATCGACTAAAGAGAACTAAGCTTACCTTCCTTTCAAGAACATTTGCACAAGAGTGAATATTAGCCTGCAAAGCACAGACTTCCCTGGCGACATCTTTGTACTTATAGAGCTGTGTTTGCATCATGCTCATTTCTTTGTGTAAGGTTGTAATCATAACCTTAAGTTCTGCAAGAAACCTTTCCTACTTTTACACAAGATATATTCATAGACCACGCTTGCGACTAACCAATAGAGCACCTGGGATGAAGGAATATATACGACACATTTTGAGCCTCTTCTAATTTTATCAAACTTTCATCCTTCTCTCGTCATGAATTTTGCAATTTTTAGTTTGCGGCCCACTATCCGGGCCTCTCGCAATCTAGCCACATGTTTAGCAATCTTGCACCCCTTCGGCTTTTAAGCAATCTCCTTCTCACGTTGTAGTGCATGGTCTCTTACACTTTTGGATAATCGGAAGAATCGCACATTTCTTGATCATGCGGACAAATTACATAAAGCTTCTAATTGAAAGATTGCTAACTAACCCAAGGCGATCGACCAATCCTTGACTTCAACCTCAAACTTTCAAATCTTTGGACTTGCTCCCCAAGCAATCGATAAAGTCGAGAGGCAAGAATTCTTTTGCTCATCGGCAAGAGAATCCTCAGAAACCATTCTCCATTTGAAACGATGCACGAAAAGTTGATAATCGACACTACCACTGTAATGAATTTTTTTCCTGTAAACCACAGTCCAGTCCAGCGATGCCTGAAAAAGTTGATAACCAGACACGACCGTAATGAATTTTTTAGTGTAAAGTATCGTACCTTGTTACACCTCTATATATAGAAGTCCGTTGTCCGAATGTGTCAAAAGACTTCCTTACAGTAGGTTCTTTGTTACCACTCTTGACAGAATTCCTCTTCCGAGATTCCATCGAAGACCGTGTCATCACAAGTGATTTGCATGGCCGTGCTAATTTGAGAATTGGGGCTCATTGATAAAGATAAAGACTGAAGGTTAGACAATGCGGTCACATCGTTTCTGGGTGAATCACATGAAGTAGTAGAAGCAGCTTTGCCACTGTTATCTTGATGCCTCAACCATGTTTTCAATGCAGACAAACCCTGAGATCTAATCTCAGCCTTAAAACTTGATGGCCAAATTGTTAAGGTTCTTGCATATATTCTTCGTGATGTATCATATTTGTTGGTTGTAGACTTTGACTCTTTTACTTATTCCTTTGAGTTATATATTATATGTTTCAATTTGTTTGTGTTTTCTTGCATTGCTCTTTTATCCTTATTGTAGGCTTGTGACATAATGGATTTAACCCTCCTGAATGTCTCAACCAAATCTTCAAATTTCAGGAATGTCTCCTGTGTCAAACATGCCTAGCAAAATCAAGTAAGAAAACATTCCTGTATAAAACTAAGCGGGATCACAAGTGAGACACATATTACAATAAAATCTGAAACAATATATTCCAATTTTCTACAATTGAGTAGCCACAAATAGGCAATGGCATTCGAGAGAGAGAAAGGAGGGAATAAACAGGTATAAGAAAAAACTGCTGGGAAGTGCCAGCCAGAACTTATTATCATGTTACAGAATAGAAGGGAAGTGTTTATGAGGGGGAAACACAAGGAAAAAGCTATACTTACTTGTTAAGAAGGTAAAAGGGGGGTCTATTAAGGAATTGGTTTCTTGGAGTAACCACCACCGTAGCCACCACCGACGGGAGTGTAGCCACCACCAACGGGAGTATAACCAGAACCACCACCGTAACCCCCGCCAACGGGGGTGGCGCCATAGCCACCGCCAACAGGGGTACCGCCATAGCCGGAGCCTCCGCCATAGCCAGAACCTCCGCCATAGCCAGGAGTTCCACCATAGCCAGAGCTTCCGCCATAGCCCGGAGTTCCGCCGTAGCCCGGGGTTCCGCCATAGCCGCCTCCCAACGGAGTTCCGCCATAGCCTCCCGGACTTCCCCTCCATAGCCACCCCCTCCGCCATAGCCGCCCCCGGAACCTCCTCCATAGCCTCCTCCGGAACCTCCTCCATAGCCAGGCCCTCCTCCATAGCCTCCTCCGCTTGATCCTCCATAGCCAGGACCTCCGCCATAGCCACCCCCTCCTCCGTATCCCTTTCCTCCTCCATAGCCCGGCCCTCCGCCATAGCCATGCTCATATCCCCCGCCGTAGCCTTTGTCCTTGTCGTGGAAGAAATGCGCCTTCGGATCGAACTTCGGATCCCCATGAACCTTCGCCTTTTCAGCCTGCATTGCTTTAGAATCCCTCGCCTGTGACATGCTCAAAATGCAGGCTCCGATTAGTAACAGCAACATTTTCGTCGAGGCCGCCATAGCTAGACCTCTGTAAGGTACGTTCTTGAAACAGAGCAGAATGGTTTTTCTCGATTCTGGGTTGTCATTTTATAGTGCAGCGATTAAAGACGGGGTTTGATTTTGAGCAAATGGATTGTCGGTTTTAATGCTTGGTTGGTGCAAACTGGAAAGTTGAAGCGCGTCCAAACTGTTCGAGCGCTTGTATTTATTATTTCTGCCACTAAATACGACGGTTTCTTCATATCGGCCTTGCATTTGCATGTGATCCTTGCCAGGCATTCATTGGCCTCTGCCACCTTTTTTGGTGTCTTTCCGGCCCTGCTTTTCTTGTGCTCACCTTACATCTTTTCTTATTTTTGTGCCTCGCTGCATTTATCTTTCTTTGTTGACTTTCAGGCTCATTCTTTCGCCATTGTCTTCCCCATTTATCCCTAGTCTGTCTCTTTTTGTCTGTCTGTCTGACAACTTATTCTTGTTGTTAATTTGTTCATTTTCAGACTTTAGGTAGCAGCCACCAATCTTTGGCTAATCCATGCTACCAAACCACTTTTCACAACTGTAGCATTAAAACACCTCTGCTTGAACACCTATTGGATGAAGGATAAATCTCCTCAATCGTTAATGTGATGTGATAGAGTTGACAACCCGTCAACCTTGTCGCATTTATTTTTGCTAGTAGACTTGGAGTTGATTTTTTTGGTCAAATGTGTATATATCAGGTGCCGTCATGTTATAGCCATGGGCATATTTGTGGTATATGTGTGTCTTTGACATATTATAGCCACGCCAAAAAAAAAAATATATGGCATTTTTGTGGACAGCGGATTTTTTTTGTCATTTAAGGTTGGCTATAACATGCCCACATCCTACATTTACAACGATGGTCGAATGCCTTGCAAATTTATTTCTATGAGTTGGATTCCACTACTAGCCTGACAACTGTTCTTGCTAGCTCTTGCTTTCTGGTAATTAAAGTAGCTCGTCACTTATCTCTAGGCTAGAGGATCCATGCTTAAGCATAGGCACAACAAGACACCTCTACTCGTTGACGTATAGGATAGCGCATTAATTAGTAACAATGACAAGCTTCTATAATGTCCTCAATTGTTATATTATATATTTTTTTTTGATAATTTTAAGTCGTGTTGTATTTTACTGCATAGAATAGGCAAATGGTATTTTCAACGTCTATTTGAGACCAACTAAGCTATGCCTCGGGAACTTTTTTGGGTCCCGCCTCTTGGGGCCTGGACTCTCCCTTCTTGTGAGGCGGCCGTGCAAGGTCCTGACCTTGTTTGACTTGGGGAAGGGTTGCCCCATAACAGGCNGCCTCGATCATTTTAATGCTAACCCTTTGGTCTAGACCTTCTCCGAAAATTTCAAAAATTGGGTTGTGTGCTGGTGATGAATTAGGAAGCTAGACAAAAATTCAGAATTTAATTTCATACAATGTGTTAATTACACATTTATGAATGTCTTGCCATTGCAAAAGCGCCCCTCGACTAATTGCCACATCGAAAGGAGGACAGGTCCAAACTCCGTTCCGTCAGTTCCCCTTGCTTCCATTCTCGTTTGCAGCTTCTCAGCCACGTCCGAAGTGCAAAAGACCAAAACTCGCCCCCCAAAACGCAAACTCTTCTAGAACCTGGCAACTCACAGGGTTTACGTTTCGGAGGCCCTATCCTTATCAGATTCGACCGGGACCTTGTGTCGTGTCTTTACGTAGAGGCGGGGTGTTGACGCCAAAGCGCGGACCTTAAAACCCCCCCACAAGCTGCTTGCGCCAAAAGTCCTCTCCCCAAGGCCTTGGGGGCGGACAGGGAAAGTCCCCTCTCCGAAACTGTGGTTTGACTCTGCCAATACTCTCAAACCATCAATATTCCCTTGGGGACCAAGTTCCATGGCAGAAGACCACCTCTCCTCCAAGGAGCGCCAAAGTAGCTCATGTCCAGCACACTCGTAGTCAATTGGCCTAGGATGTGGATGCCAAATACTGTCGTGTAGGGCGTAAGTGTTTCTTTCTTTTGCAAAACTGACCTTGTAACTTGCTCCCTAGGGTAATTTCCCCATTCCGGGTGACATGGTGAAGTCGAATTGCCATTCTGGAGCTCCGTGGTGCCCGAACGACAAGACACTCCGGTTTCGATACGGTCGCCCGTAGGACACTTTGGAGTTTGATAAGTTCCCTCGGACCGATCTTTGGACCTTCCCGAAGAAGGGCTCTTGAACGGAGGATTCAATGGTCGGATAGGGGTATCGGGCTCCAGGAGGGTGGTCATTCGTCGCCCTCCCCTCCCCCGTGCGCCCACCGAAAAGGTCTGCCTCGGGGAACTTTTTTGGGTCCCCGGGGTCCGGACTCTCCCCTCTTGTGAGGCAATCGTGCAAGGTCCTGGACTTGTTTGAGAGTGCCAGCTCGGTTGCCCCATAACGGGTTGCCCCGACCGTTCTAGTGCTAATCCTTTGGTCTAGACCTTCTATGAAGAATACAGGGTCTCATGGACAAAGAAACGCTTGACCTACAGGGAAAAATCCTGGATGGGACAATCCTGCTACGGAAGACTAGGAGTTCAAAAATGCAGGACGCCAAGGATTACGCCACAGTCCTGAAGAGACGACGTGCGTTGGAAGAAGGCATCACAGAAATCTGCAATGCATGCCATGATTTTGATTACTATAAGGAGAAGGCTGCACTTGATGAGAACGACATGAAGGAGTTGAACCGGCTATGCCAACCCTACATCAACACGAAGCTTAAACGAAACGTCAAAACCGCCCCCTTTCCTGAACGTGCTATGGCACTTCTGAAGCTGAAGCTTGGATTCGGGGTGGTGCCATTGAAGACAGATGATAGCTCCCCTCCCTTCTTGGTAACCTTGCGTCACAAGGGGTTCAGTGGTCTAGAACTAGCGGCTGGGCCAGTGGCACTATTTGCTATGAATATGATTGAAGAGCCCACTCTATTTTATGAAAAAGCTGACATTGAGCAGTGGTATAAGATGTGTCTGGATATGACCGAGCTAGATACTTTCAGTTTCCTCATCTTCTGCATGCGGGGCAATCAGACAACTATTGTTTCACAGTGGACAGCGGATATTAATTTCAGCAACAAGGTCTTGTATTCTATATACGAGCTAGAACATGAGTGTGCATCTGCTTCATGACCATTTTCAAGACAGGACGACTGTTGGAAGTAGTAAGGACGAAGATGACAAAGATAAGGATGACAACCAAGCTGAACCCTCCAATATCAAAGGTTTAGACGAACACGCAGCAGAATAAATATTGGAGAATCTTCGACTGAGGTGAGTTTATTTTCCTTTCAGAAGGTTTCTCGACTCACGAGTCGAGAAACCCTCCCAATCTTAGCGTTTTTCCGATTTGTCACGTGAATCTTTCTCGATTCGTGAGTCGAGAACTTCCTTTCGTAACTTATGTTCTTCGTCGTTCCAGGAACATCGAGAGAAACCAGTCAGAATCATTGTCATGATCACAGGGATCTGCTGGTGATTCACATGCACAGGAGGACACTGCATCCAAAAAGGATAGTCCAGCACAGCATAAGATAGTACAGGAGGATACTGCATCCATCGAGAAAGGAGTTGAAAGAATAAGGATCCCGACACTGGATCCCGATCAAGATATCTGGTCAGAGCCAAACAACAACTAGGATCCGAAAGGGCCCACCAAACTTGTTATTTTTTACGTCAATGGAGTATTGTTTGCAGTATACCACGATGGTGATGTCCCTGAGCTTAATACCTCACAGAAGCCAACGAAGGCAGGGACTAAGATCGTCTATCCTCGGCCTCAAGCAAAAGAGCTTATTCAATGGTGCCTGGACCGGGGATTTGAAGTGGCCATATGGTCTTATATGGCAAAGAAAAATGTTGTCAATGTTCTTGGTGTACTCGGCCTTCCCGTTTTGAAGTTCAAGTTTGTTTGGGGGAATGAAAGGGTCGAGCATGTGTCAGACCTTGATCAGGCCATCACGAAGGGGAAGTCTATCATGGTGAAAAGGCTGGAAAGAGTTTATGAAGCATACCAAGATTTTAACAAACACAATACGCTGATCATAGACGACTCCACCTATAAGTGCTATCATAACTCGGACAATACAATTATTGCAAAGAGCTATTGACTAGAAGATTATGAAACGGATAAGTGGTTGTTCTACAATCTCATCCCGGTGCTGGCGGAATCCCTGTTTTCCATTCTCGTGGCCAATGTGATTAGGAACTATCCGAACCTCAAGCAGGTTGATCCGGAGAGCAGCGCCATCATGAGGGCTATGGACGGGAAATATTATGGTGATCGACTTCAGATAGCAAGGTTTTGTGAATTTTTTAAAGAAACGTGAACAATTGTATTATATTCTGTAATGAAAATACTTGTACATTGAGTTTTCAGGGCCTTTCTCGACTCGCGAGTCGAGAAAGGCAGCGCTTGTCCCAATGATGAGACTATCTTTATGCTTCTTTGTGTGCTTGGATGCAGCTATATTTTATAATGAAAATAGTTGTACATTGAGTTTCCAAGGTCTTTCTCGACTCGCGCTTGTCCCAATGATGAGACTACCTATATGCTTCTTTGTGTGATTGGATGTAGCCATATTAAATAGTTGTACATTGACTTTCCAGGGCCTCCCTTGACTCGCGAGTCGAGAAATGCACTGCTTGTCCCATGATGAGACCATTTGTACGCTTCTTTGTGTGATTGGATGCAGCTATATGGAATGAATGCTCTCCAATCTATTTTTAATTCTGCATTCTTTTCTTCATTATGACTAATGGCATCGTAATTGTTAATCATGGTCTCTGTTTGCTCCAGGTGGCTCTGGCACAGATCCCACTCAGGCTACACTCTTACCAGGGCTTTGGGATAAGCTTGCTCGTGATTTCAGATGCTATGGGACCTCAAGGGATGAAGAAGAGAGGAAGAACATTTTGCAAGTACAGAAAGCTCAAATGATCTTGCAAGCATTGCATGACATCCGCGGAGGTTGAGGAACGAGCATATTCGACCTGGCGATTGATGGAAAGATGCCAGAGGGGGGTGGAGAAATCGGTTGGACAGGTCAACGGGTGGCTCACGAGGCACCTCCTCGTGAGGCATTCCATGTTCTTCAAGTTGGCCCCAAAGCTTATAGACGGCAAGAAGAAGCCCCGCACGTTCTTCCCGTAAGGTGGACCATCTACCATGATGATGTAACTGTAATGACAGCAAGACCGCCATGGTCTCTGTGTCCGTTGTAAATACGTTGTAACTATTCAATTTATTAATAAAAATTCTTTTTCAACTACAGCTTTGGTTTCAATGTGTAATGAAATTCCTTTGTTTGAGTTGTATTCTTCTTGTCCTTGACTAGCATCCGAGAAAACAGGGAAAAAGATATAGTATGCTTGGACCCGCCCTAACACAGAAATACTCAAATTCTAGACAGTTATGGACGTCGAATAATTTTCCCTCGTCCTTTTCGTGTAAAATAACAGGGTTCCAAAAAAAAGTGGGAATGGAATGAGACCCACTTTAATTAAAGGTGACTTTATACTAATACTTCTAAAAACCATTGAAAACCTTAGGTTATAAACATACGCCAATTTGATCGTGCAAACATTATTGAGTTTTATATTGTGGGAGGACCTTCTCGCAATGGTTAGAACTATGATTTTGGTGTCGTATTGTATGAAAAATGGTATATTTTGCCATGTTCGAGCAGCTTAATTTTGTTTAGTGGTCATGTTGCTATTTTGGTGTATTTTGGATGATTTTGTGCCATGCTTAGAAAAAAAAAAGGTATTTATAGGGTGTGCATAACAGGATATGCTTCTTTCTATTTTGTGAAGGCGTGCAGGGCAGCGCTTGTTTGTTTTCTAATTGAAATCTTTTGTTCCTGGGCTTACGATTGACAGTAGATCATTGCTCTTTGCAATTGAGAGGCAGAGTCATTCAATCCTCTGTTTTGGTCGATTTTTTTTTGCGGTATTCTTGGCGGTCTTCCATTCTGCTCAAATTTCGTAGCAGGACTAGTGTGCGATAGTTCGAGTGATACCACGGCAGGATGAAGAGGCAAGGTCGTTTCTGCTCGGCCGATTTTTATCTGGCCTGAGCAGTCTTATGTCAAGATAGAGATTTGTGAATTCAAATGGGTCTTCTGAATGCCAGGACAAAGTAAAATCTGAAGAATCATCAGATGTGAGTGCACAGGCCTTCAATATGTTGGTTTCGGCCATTTAAGCTTCTAGCTTGGCTATTGAATCCTTGATCTTCACTTCAGTTTTTTGCTTGCAGGATTAGGCTTCGTAGGTTTTTTCGAATCTTGAAATCTTGCATGATTCTTGCAATCCTCATCTTTAGTCTTTTCGCTTGCATCAAAGATAGCTAGGGCTATGCTTTTGGGTGAGACTAGGTTATTGAAGCAAGCTATGGCTATGGCTGTGGTTTCTGACAAGGTTAGGTATGGCAATTTGATGTGGGTTTGCTCGAGCTTTTCTTAGCCGAATATTTGAAGAATATGACCTTCCTTGAAAACAGAAAAATACTATGTTGGCGATGATTGCAAGTCTGGCCTCTATATTTTTTGTTTGCATTCCGACAGTCCATTGTTTGCATTTTTTTTTTTTTGTGGCGCCAACCATTGGTGTATTTTGCACCATTGAAAGTGTCATGTGCATTTTGCTTGAAAATGTTTGTGTCCACTGATATGGTGCAAACAACAGAATATTCTGCAGATCGGCGGCTAACAACAAAACTTGAATAAAACGCAATAATACTTGATAAAAGAGAATAGATCGAATACGCCAAGGAGCACACCCGTTTACATAGGATTAGGTCTTCGAGTTTGAAGGATAAAGTTGTGTTGGAAGCCGAATCCAGGGTTTATAAGGCTTTTGAACTTGCTATATAAGGGTCTTTTTTGTCCATTCCAAATTTGTTATATGGTTGGCATCCCAGTTTTAGGATTTTAAAGACGACTTTTGAGCACTTTGAAGCCATGGTTCTGGCATTTTTGGCAAGCTTGACCAAAATTGGTCTTCTTCTTAGGTCTGTTCTGTTTGTTGTTGCCAGCTTAAAGAAGGTTGTTTTTAGCTTCAACCAAGCCTCGGCTTCTATCCCTGACCTGTTATCTCCCGAGAAATGTTCTAACTTCCTGGCTTTTCGTACATTGCTCATGCGGAGTCGACTTTCTTCTGATAGTCGACCCCATTCCTGCCTTTATCACGGTTGGGACCTTCTTGGTGGTCCTACCGATCGTTATCTTGCTCCAATTCTGAGTTGGAGTCAGAACTGCTGTTGGAGAAATCCGTGTTGGGGGATCTCCTTCTCTGGTTTCTCTTCCTTGCCATGTTTGTTCTGCCAGCAGGTGTTTGAGGTAGCTGGACGTTCTGGTCTGGTGCAATTGCTGCCCTCCTTGCCAGTAAAGCTCTTATCTCCTAGATATCCGATCTCATCTGAGATATCTCCTCTTTTGGGATTGGTGCCTCGAACTCTTGGAATAGGTTCCTTGGTTGAAATTGTCTTGGGGGTGTTTGCTCTTTTTGAGGGTGTCAATCTTGCTCTACGTTCCTGGGTGCTCTAGCTGCATACACATTAGATTACACTCTTCTGATTAGCTTTTGTTTGTTGTTGCATTGGTTGTTTGATGATATAGCTGTGGGGACAAAATATATCAAAGAACATTCATACTGACAACAATTATATTCATAAGATATAATATTATTACAATTATTAATAGAGAGAAAATTTTTAGTCTATACTTGGAATCTTCAATATGCCAGGTTGTCTTCTAAGAACTTCTTCACTTGGGTTGTACCAACCATACGCCCCAAGTTCTTGAGAATATTGGTGGGGCGTACCACCTTGTAATGACGTTACCAAATCTTCCACTCTTCGATCTGACGTATAGGCCGCAGTGATGACTAATCTGCCCTGACATCTGTATGGGACTGCGAAGTCAAAGATGTTCAGGGTTATTGTCCTCTTCACCAGTATGTTGTGGTCAATGTTTGGAGGCATCCGAGCATGTCTACCAAATCCCGAGAGGGCAATGAGCATGAACACCTCGTCTTCTCCCTTGGGTTGAACTGCCGATATATCACTGCGATCCTTCCATCGTTGAGGAGCAGAAGGTAGAACCTGAGGGCCTTGTCATGTCCTCCCTCTCCTGCCTCTTCTCCGGTTCTGATGCCTGCCCTGTGCCTTTCGGAGTATTCGTCCACCGGTACTGCCGTCAAGTCCCTGTAATCTGTGAACATGGACCTGGAAGAGGTCAAGTTGATCCCGCCTCTTTCGATCCCGGCTAGCGCTGCTGATGAAGAGTTGAATAGAAGTGCGCTTGGGTGCATATTCACACGGGGGGTGACTCCTGTTTGTTTGCTATCTGGGAGGCCCAGTTCAATCCTACCGAAAAGTGAGTCCGCTTTTGAGAAAACTGGTTTCTGCTTTTTTGTAACGACCCATGGGAGACCGCCGAGTAGATCTTGGTGTGCGTTCCCCGAGACACCGCATAAATGGGTAGAAGCGACTACTCATAAACGCCTAGACCACTGTTTTGCCCAGTTAAGGGGCATGTCGGTTAGAACGCTACATTTGGTATCGAGCGGGGCTCGAAGTTCGAAGTCTCCATGGGGGCAAGTATGACCCGAAATACCGTTGGACGGTAGGTCATGACTTGGTTTGTGATGCTCGAGGACGAGCATAGTCTAGTGGGAGAGATTGTAACGGACCCATGGGAGACCGCTCGAGTAGATCTTGGTGTGCGTTCCCGAGAGGGCATCGAGAGCTGTTGGATAGGCATATTCACCCTTTATTCCTTAATCTACACCGTATATAAAGTTCCTCGTTTGTGGGGTATCCATGTACAAAATTTGCTATACTGTGTAACAAGATTTGCAAAATACTATAAGATTTGAGGTAATATACTACATGGTGTTGATTTCGTACATGCGAAATATAATTTTAGGGGCTCTCGCTGCCCTACGTCACCCCTCGTGTGAATATGCACCCAAACCAAAGGGGGTTTCAGGGGGATTTTAATTTAAATGGTTAAATGCAATGGTTTAATATTGATGGTAGTTATGTGTTGTTTGTTATATGGAAAAAAATTTTGGGCCCTTCGGGCCCTAACAAAGCAAACTCCTCCATTATGTCTGCCCATGTATATCTTTGCAAGCGTGTAAGATTGAACATAAAGTATCACATGAATATATACTTCCAAAATAGATTTCTTCAAAATGCTTTTGAAGAATGTTAAATCTTATTACATACTACACTACCATAATACTACACTACCATAACAAGTATGCTTTGTAAACATTAGCAACCATTGGAATATGAAGCACAAAAAAGGCAAGCAATGCAATAGTTTCACCAGATTTTACATTGCATACTAAGTTGATAGGTGGCCTTGTACCACGTTAGGAAAGTCTGTTGCATCACATAACTCCGTATGAGATGCATAAAGATTTGCTAGCAATAGGTATGGAGAAGCATTGCATCGTATAATTCCGTACCAGATGCATAACAATTTGGTGGCAATACATATGGAGAAGCATTGTCTGGATGCAATTGAGATTGAGATTTGAAAAAAAAGCATTTGCTTTATCCAACCATATAGCCTGTATGAGAAGATCAATTATGCAGTTGCAGTGCTCCAGTACTGGAATTATTCCATGATCTTCCCACATGGTTATGAGATTTTAACAACCTTCATCCTAAAGCATGCAAAAATCAGCCTAACACAGAAAGCATCCTAAGCCTTCATCACATCGCAATCATTGTTGTCCAGAAACCAAGTCATGTCGGTGAATGTTCTTAAAAAGTATAATAGCATCCTCTACACTTACAGATCTGGCATACATACTGATCAGTGCAAAACAAAACAACCCAGGGAACTCTAAGAGAAATGTCAATTTTGAAAAGCATACAACATTGAAGTTGTCACCATTGGAAAGCGCAATGGAGCACAATGATCTCTGTATGAAAATAGACAACACACGGGCCAATCTCTGCAGCAAATCTCATCACTGCACTGCAATGTCTGAAGTCTCATCATTTTTCTGCTGAGCAAAAACCCCTGTTTCGAGCAAGCCTTGTAGAAGTTAAATAGGGCAAAAAATGATGGATCCACGAATATACTTTGATGTTCATGCAAGACTGAACTTGCAATTCGAGGGTTGAAGTATGGGAAGTCGATGGCATTAGCGGCATGATTTTGTTGGCCAAGCTTGCTTTCACGTGTAAGAGCTCGTAAATGGTATCGAGCCGTGCGGCTAAGATCAAAGAAAGGGGGACCCAAAAGTTCAAAGTCAAGTTGTGTTACCTCGATTTGCATGCTTGGGAGAAGAAGCTTCCGTTATTTGACGACAGGCGTTTTCCCGCTTTAACCAACCATGTTTTATAAGACGAGATTGCAAGAGACCTTTTCCCGTTCTAGGGCTTTTATCGACTCTTTTGATGTTTGTCGGACCCATCTTCTTCAACTTCGTCACTAACTAAAAAACAAAAGGATTAACAAAAACAGAGGCCGCATCAAAGGCACTTCAAGAAGATGAATTCAATAATTTTGATTCCATTCTCGAAAAAAAAAACTGGTCATTTAATACAAAGAGAAATGTTGTAATGGACCTTTGACTATTAACAAGAGAAAGAGATCTCAGAGTAATTTTCTATAGCCGAAATTTAAAGCATCTAATGAGATATGGAATAATCTACGTGCTGCATTGCAATCTAGTCTTAACAACATCAAGAGGAGTTGTGACAAAGACTTGCAAGAGCTCCAAAGAGTGCCTCCAAATGACCAAGTGAGTGAGAAAAAGATCTTCAACAGAGTGCTCTTGAGTAACATCAATAAGGACCTTTTTGCAGCCTCATATGCCGCAAAATGGACTCTGTGAAGGGAACATTCATCAAAAGAGTGGTTTTATAAGAAGCATAAAATGCCTTAAAACCCTCTTCTTTGAGGGTTCTTTTGACACAGTCCAAAACACCTGAATAAGGGCTACTCTTAAGCTGCAATCTCTGCTTAACCACATCCATGGGGTTAAAAACAGCATCACTCGCCACAGTTGCACAGGCACCAGCAGCCATGTGAGCAAGAGGCTGGTGCCCTTCTCTGTCAGATTCAAACCTTCTTTTACATACCTCATAAACAGCAAAATAGACAGCATGTGAAGGCCCTGCTCCTAGAACCATAGCTCCAACTCCCCTGTACAGACCAACTGGCCCTTCATGTTTCATCACAGAAGCAAAAGCCTTTGAAACATTATGAAGTGGAGCAGATGCAGAGCCACATGGTGATGAGATCATCTGTAACCTTGTTTTCAAGGTGTCTACAGGATACATTGCTACATGTTCCACCACACCTGCCACAGATATAGCCCAAAATCCGAAGCCATATTGCTCGATTTCACTCCTGCCTCCATCTTTTTTCAAATCTTTGATTTCATCTGCATTCTGGTAGCCTCCTTCTTTCGAGATCCCTTACAGCAGAAATCATAACCCAGAGACCTAATTTTCGAGGAAACAGGAACCCTAAAATGAGTTGCTCGAGCTTTGCATGTCGAGCAAAATAAAATGTAATAAGAAAATTAGAACTTAACGGAAAAATATATGATATATGGGTCTACACTATTGAAAAGAGGCATTAGAATTAATTCAAGCGTATGCAAATAAAATGCGCACTCTAGATGTACTAATTAGTAGGCCTTGTGCAATACGCCCATCAAATCATATAAAAACCATTGGAAAAACCGTACAAAAATACAAAAAAAATCCCCTGTTATTATGCTACATAATCGTCTTGCCTCGAATGCCCAGCCGTTTTTCTTGAATGGCGATGAATTCTCCCACCGAGGGCAGCTCCTATTGTGTCATCATCTGTCAAATATTGCTGTAGCTTTCGATGTCGGATGATGACTGTCAGGTATAGGAGTGGACTTCCCTAATGCTGATAGGGAAGTCTTGCGTTTCCCGGTCGATGAAGTCATCGAGGTCGGGCTGTTGGTGTAGAAGGTGTAGGAGCTCGTCCAATCTGTCTCTGCACTCTGGGAGGCTCTTTATGTCGTGCAGAAGGAGGTACTCTTGGCCTTCACCTCGAATCGCATCCATGCCTTTGCTTGGGTCGAAGGCGACTGAACCTGGAGGATCTGTTATGCAAAAGCAGGTTAACGGCGCCTGGCAATGTGAATTCGCAGCTTGGCTTGGCCGGAATGGTCAAAGCAGCACTTCCATACGAGGAGATGCGAAATTGTGGGAGCTCCATGTGTCGATTCACATAAAAAACGATGCCCATATCCTCCTTAAAATTCCCCATAGAAAACCCCTTAAAATCCCCCTTTTCGTGGAATGGACATGATTTTCAGAAACGGGGTATTTGGCCACAATCCCCCGTTGTGATTTTGTAGATTAATATCCCCTTATTTGAATTTTTTTTATATCCCCCATTGCCATATGCAATGGTCATACCCCTTTTCTCACAAATAATGTTCATACCCCTTTCTAGGAACAATTCCCCTTTGTGATTTTGTAGTTTAATATACCCTTATTCCGTTCATACCCCTCTTCTCAACCATCCTCCTTTTATGTTTATTCCCTTATGTTTAATATCCCCTTATTCCGTTCATACCCCTTTTATGTTTATACTCCTTTCCGTTCATACTCCTTTTATGTTTAATATCCCCTTATTCCGTTCATACCCCTCTTCTCAACCATCCTCCTTTTGTGACCTTGTAATTTAATATCCCATACTATTAATACCATTTTCTCAAAAATCCCCCCTTCGTGATTTTGTATTTAATATCCCATTATTCCGTTCATACCCCTCTTCTCAACCATCCCCCTTTTGTGATCTTGTATTTAATATCTAGTTAATACCCTTTTCTCAACAATCCCCCTTTTTTATTTTGTAGTTTACTTAGATCAGATAATAAAGCATATGAAGATGTAGATTTGAATGCAGATAGGACGGAATTGGATGAGGATTCTATAAAACAAATTATGTTCCATACAAAAAAAAAAAAACTAGCAAAAAGGCGCAACAGGAGGCTTGGGCGGTTTCAGGCTTGGATTTAGTTTTGCATTTGATTAGGTTAGGTTGTCGAGGAAAACATTTATTAAACAAAATTTTAATAACGAAATATTCAAAGTAGGCATTACAGTGACCTTTGTTGGAGGAAATCAAGTAAAGAGTGGAGGATTTGATTGCCCGCAAGCAAGATCGTGAAAATCATTTATAGTTAGAAAATCATCCATCCTTTATAGTTAGAAAATCATCCATCCGAATAGCCCCAATGTTTTCTCTGAGCCTCAAAAGCTTGTTGAACAGAAATGTTTTGCATCGGAAGAGGGGCGAATTGCCCTCTTGCTTGAGCATAAGTCGAAGAAATATGGCGCTGGTGTCTCATTGCATGGCTTACCTTACCTTTCAAAGATAGATCATTTGTGGCTCACTTCTTCCTTAGTTTTAAGACATTTTGAGCACTACAGAACCAATATGATGGGTTTCTTGAGCAATCATAATCTGCTCACCTTAAAAGCTCATCTTTGTCACGGCTATGTTTTGTACAGGCCTGCATATTCATTCCTAGTCCTTAAACAACAAAGTTCATATAATTGATTGGAAAGCAGCTAAAGGAAATAGCAAAAAAATAAATACATACTGGATCGAAAACAAAAACTAATCTCTTTACTTCATTATTGCAAATGGAAAGAGGTAGATTCATATTGATTTTCAAGGATTGTACAAATAGAAGGCATGAATTTAGAGTAAGGGCAGAGTGTTCAAGACATGAGATGTTACGGCTGATTTACATACCAATCACTTTTGTAGAAGGAACCTAACGAACATTCAAGCGTAAAAATCCTCCAAATTCCAACATTACTTAGGGATTTAAACAAGCCATATAAAGGTAGCTTCCAAAGAAGGCCACGCTTAGTAAGGCCACGCCGCTTTTACTTGAGCATGCATTATTTCTCATAAAGCCACCCCTGTTTCTATTAATGAGATTGTAAAGAATTCATGTAACAAATAGGGGACACATCCCATCATGGTGCGGACCCATGGTCCCAAGATGGCTGGAAGAATAGACCACGAAAAATAAGGAGAAAATCCAAACGGGTTGTGCTTCACCGTTCTTGTGCATTATTTATGGGAAACCCGAAGGGGTGCTTGAGCTTGGACTTCCAGCCTGCGAATGAGATAACCAAATAATATCTTTGAGGAAATCAATGATAAAATAACTTCGAAGAGAGAAAACGCATCTTGGTTTCACACGACCCACGATGAGATCTAGACTGTACATTGGACTTGATCCGCAAAGATTTCTCGCAAACAATTAAGTTGTGATATGTGATTTCTACAAAGGTCATAAGGGAAAACATAATCACAAATGGGGCCAGATACGTATTAACATTACAACGCCCCGTCGAAGTCGTTGATTGTTTCCCGGAAGATGTATCACATTCTTCACCCGATCTTGCTAATGCTTTTCTTGCCTCGATGACATCCATTAAGATTCGATATTACATACTAACTTAATTCTCAAAAACAAGTTGCAAAGAAATATCAAACCTCAATAAGCTTATCTTGTAATTTATTCACATCTTTCGAGGTCCAGAATAGAAGAATGTCCACACGACCTCTAAATGCAATGCCTTTTACAATTGTTCACCTCAAAGCTCCCAAAAACATGATCAATACTTGATGCCCGGTGTGTTTGAGGCGAGGAGTCATCCTCGATGCTTCGAACTCATATACCTTGACTCATATACCTCTTGACCATTGTCTCTATTGAACTGCTGAGAAGATGTGAAAGTTATGCACTCTTGCAATCCTTTGTAACAAAAATTTTGTAGATGACTGAATGCAAATAAACATTCAGATACCATGTCTTGTGTAATGTCTTTGGCGGATGTACCATGCGTAGCTATAACACTTTGCGTAAGAAACTTGTCTTTGCTTTGTAAATCTGGCTTTGGGGCTTCTCGTTGTGCTTGTGTTGTAAGGCTCCTTATTAAGGAAAACATTAATCGTGTAAAAATGGCAACTTCCGAAGACTTCATTAGTAAGTGGTCCTAGTGTATACATATGACCTCACAACTGCTTCTTATTAATACAAGTCCAGTGTTTGATTGGTGATGTAGTCTTGACCTGTTTCCACATATACTCAGTATCACTAGCATATACACATCCAAATTGGAACTCCAAAACGATTAATTTCATGGATCAGAAGAACTTAAAATGCTAGACCTCCATATCAAAGCCTCAAAAAAAAACCATGTGAATCTAATCATCTTTGGTGCACAAACTAGTCTTCATAAAATCCTTAAACTAGTCTTTAAGGACAAAGAAGTCCATCATGGTTTAACAAAAAGCCACGTCTCTTGTCAGCTAAGCAAAATATGAAAAATCACATTAGTATGTTCTGGATTATGGACATGCATGGAATATATCTTTTGGCAATAAAGAGAATATAAGTAAGAAAATATATCATGGCTTTCTTATCTGCAAGAAATGCTTCATATCAATATTCTGGACGACTAGCACATTTGTCCATAAACCAGATTTTGTCAAGATGAGGATATCTATAATAGCAAGAGGAGTGTCTTTTTCTGATAAAGGACATAGTATCTAAATAGAACGTACATTTTATCAACTGCTTAACAAAAAAGCAGTGCAGCGATCAGTAAAAACTTCATCTTAGCATTTAATAGTACCTTAAATGCCACATAGTTGTCGGTGTTGTTAACTAGTCGAACAGAACAATTGATTTGCTTTTTCAATTCGACTGGAAGTAGAATATACTGCTTAGAATGTTTGGAATGCGAAAAATAAAAATAAACACAGGAAAGGCATAATATTTGCATTACGCCAGACAAGAAGAAAAGCACAAAAGAAAAAACATGGCACTTACATGGGAATCTCAGCTCATTGGGTTCGACGCTTACGAGCTCCGCAAGCATGGCTACAGATTGTTCAAAATCGCCAAGGAAAGACAGAACAAGATCGGGCCCTTCTAAATAAAATGCATTTAGACAGGGGTACAAGGCAGTGATGGAAAACTGTAGAGCAAATGCAAATCGCTGGCCATATTTATAGGAAATGTAATAGCGAGCCCGTTTGAAATAGAAAACTCAAAGAATGACGGAATAGAAAAGGCTAGGGAAACTAGGATATCTGAGGATAGGATGAAATAAGGGCATAAACAGAACTGCAAAATAAGACGGTCCTATTCAATTCCGAAGCTTTTCTTCAACTCACGCAAGTCGGATCAGGGAGAATCTCATAAGACACCATCGAATAAATTTTGGAGACCGTCCTTTTTCCTAGATCAAAATCTAACGTTATAAGACAGTTCCAAGTCAATTTTCTTGACACGTGGATAGCTAGGCTTCGAGATAATGTGTCACCCGAGGTTAGGCTGTTGCGCTAAAAAAGAGAAACTAAAAATTATATGCAATTTCTTAATACCAAGACCATGAATATATAAAGAACAAGTCAGTAAATCAGTCTATTAAGAGATCAAAGATCAGTACATTAGTCATTCCTTATAGCCTGCCAACTATGAGCTGACATCGAAAAACAAATCAGATACACAAAACCCCATTTGGTGAGCATTTTTTTTTGCAGCCAACTCAAAATTTTGCTCTAGTAAGTGCTTTATTACTAGATCTAGCTTCTCTAATTGACTGAGGTTTCGAATACCTTTAAAAGTCCTTTGTCTTAACCTGTTTTGTTCTGCCATAAATTTTGGAATTTGAGTGTACATCTCATTGACAGTTTGAGATCTTCATTAGAAACATACAAATAGCTTCTTTTTCTTTTGACTTCGAAGAAAATGTAGGATGATAATCTTCAACGCCTCTTCTAGCGATTTCTTCATTCTAATTAATAGCAACTTGGTAGCTTTAGTAACATGTTTTGATTACTAACAAACTGAAATATCAATCTTACCGTCGAGAAAATATCATATTGCCTTGTTGCCTCAAAGTGCATCTTCAAAAATGCCTTCCCACAGAGTGGATTCTTAGGGTACATTTTCAGCCAAGTCTCAGCGTCATATATCCTTTCATAGGTTGCTCTAATAGTTCCCATGAGTAATTACTGTCCAAAAACTGTGCACACAAATTATTAGCACAAATAAGCACACAAACTGTGCACACAAATTATTAGCACAAATAAGCACACAAACTGTGAGTTTTTAAGAAGCCCTTAGCTCTTTCAACGATTCTTTATTCTACCAGGCACATTTTATGGCATAAGAAACATGTGGAAGGACTCGTAAGAAATAATTAAGGTGGCTTACTCAAGGCTTGAAGCTTGCTACTTAAATGTTGTAGCTTTAATTTGCATTCTTCATCCTGCACCAATAACTCAAAACATAAATAAACATTTGCTATATGAAAGTTAAAACAAAAGAATAAGTACGGGTTCTAGTTCCAATGACAATTCTAGTTCCAATGCCTTTGTTTTCTGTTTTCTGTTAGAAGACATATCCTAGTAACACAGAGGAACCCTACATAGAGCCAACCATGCAGCAGTATAATCAGCTATGGGGGTGCAAGAAGGTAGCGGCTTGTATAAGATTATAAGAACATCCAAAGCCACTTTTATAACGCACCATCCATATCATGTTGAAGAAATAACATAGCATAATAAATCACAAAAATACCTCAGGTCTAGAAGAGCCAAGTAATTCGATGGTTTCAATAAAATTTGACAGTCTTCTACACAACCTGCGTAAAACAATAGCAGTAATGATATTCTAATAACTACTTAAAGCATGCATTTTTAATGAAAACATAAGAAGATCTAACTTCTTTACGGCCACCTGTTGCAAGCAGGAACTCCTGTGGACGAAAATCCAGGCACATGACCTGACTGTCGTGGCAATGCTAGATACGAGATAAAAAGAAGCTTTATCATTGTCACAAAATTTCACATTGTAAACGAGTTAATTTTTGATCCACAGAAATATCTTAAGAAACTGATACAACATAAAAATATAAGCACTTAGGTATGCATGGATGCATCCATAATGCACCCCAAGAGATCTGACTCATAAGACCAGATTTCTTGAAATTCCAACGACAAACGACTTCATCTAAATTCTTGAGCAAAATATAATGCTTTACCTGGTTATGGAAAATGATTTCTGAAGCTGTATTATGCTCAAGATAATAAGCAATGCCTTATTCACTTTCTGCTTCAAACTTTGTAGAAAATCGTAGAATCCATAGTAAATATATTTTCATATACCTTGCCTCTTCTCACAAAAAACCATTGCAAATCAAATGCCTGGGTTGGAGGCCTTGGAACAAACCCTGACTCAAGCACTGATCTCAAGTCATTGAAGAAGATCAAGAAGGAAATCAAGCCCAGTATAGAAAATGGAATGACCCAACTGAAATCTTGGAGAAGCTGAGAGCTACATCATTGCGAAAATCTAGCCCAAGGCCAAGCAAAAAATCCAGAAGGTCTGCCATAAGTAGAACTTAGATTCTATGTCACGGATCTGCACCAGCAACTTGCCGAATTAGCTTTGAGAATTAAGACTACCAGCTGCAATCTCACAAAAAACTAACATGTAAAGAATCTGGAAACTCTTACCCTTTTATATCCTTTGATCCGTTGGAAATTGTAGAAGAGTGGGCGAATGCAAAAACTTCCTAGGCAGTTCTGGCAGCATCAGGCAAGGAAAAAAATGCCTCAAAATACGGCTGCTCCTGTCACTGCAAGTTTCTGCAGCCTGGCAAAACGATGGCTTTTCAAAACACGATTAAGCTATTGCGAGCAAAGCCTAGCATATTGTTATCAGAACCAAAACTTCCTGTTGGTTAAGAAGGCAATGGGTCCAATAATCAGATACTCAGCTTGATGCCGTTTAGAAAAGGAATGGAAGCAGGGAATGGCCGTTGAAAGAAAACCCTGAGGTCGTGAGAGTGTAGAAAATCCGGAAACAGAGGAACTAGGGAGAACAATAGAGATTAAAAAATTTTCTGGTGGCTTGCAGCCTGATTAACAGGATGGCGTTGTAATAACTGTGTTGTAGAATAAGGAATTAATATACACTTGCCTGTTCAACACTATGTTATAGCATGTACAAATGGCATCCAACAGAATTGGAAATATGCTCAGAATCCAAATAAAATCAAATCGACAAAGATCCTTACCACTGGAGTTAAGATGCGATCCATCACCATTCAGAAGTTAAAGTCGAAGAGGATGTAAACGGAGTTGTAAGGGTAAGATTGACATTTGCGATTGGAAATGATAAGCATAAAATCTGTGGCTTTAGTCACGCTGCCTGCAAGTTTCAACAGATTAGAAAAATTGCAAGCAAATAAACTCAACAGAATAGATGCTGACCATTAATGCTGTATTCCCAGGCAGGACCATGGATTAATAATATAACAATTAGCAGTGATAAAACAAGCACAATGCCAGGGCTTGCAACTGCCGGGATATCGTACTTCATATGTAGATCGACATATAGCCATTCCAGTAAGCACAAGAAAGCAACCTCTCGACGAATCAAAAACTAGAGCGGCCATGATCCCCGGTGGAAACGAAGTCGCCGGAATGATCATTTTGCTATTTTGTTAGGCCCAACGTGGCGAGGAAATTTTCGTAGCCTAAGGCCCTTTTTCCACGGCAAGCTTGTCCTAAATTTTTTAGAGGTTGATTGGTCCAACTAAGAAAATAAGACTCGGCGGTTTTTCCACGGATGCTTTTGTGACATGTCTCAATTGCATTCCGTACAATTTTGCTGTCGCATTTTCTTCCGGGGGGAACCCCCCGCCACAATTTGCGACTGCAAAATGCAGCCAATGAGATTCTTGTGTTGCCGTAGAAGAAGGATGTCTCAAAAAAAAGTTTTAGTGGAGCGTGCAGGTGAGCGGAGCGCCAAGAAGCGGAGCCTGGGTTCTGCCGAACTTGGGTCAATCTGAGTATTCTGCAGATTCGATGCAGATTTGATGTTTGTTCTGGATTTTTTTTAGTTTGATCTGGATTTTTTTTAGTATTCTGCAAATTTTTTGGGTACGACTCTGGAAATCCTGCTGCTATTCCGGATTTGCTATTTCGGATTTACAGTTCCGGATTTACAGTTCTAGAAATTCCAGATATTCCAGATTTACAGTTCTAGCAATATGCTTTTTCTGATTTCTTCACACAAATCTTCCTGTTCTTGATGTTCTTCTACAAGAGATTGCTATTCTTCATTTTTTATGCACAGCAGTGGAAAAGCAAAAAATATAAGAGGTGTCATATATTAACGACATGTCCCATAAAAATTTAGTGGGAAAGGTTTTTATATGAGACATGATGTGGAGCTGACATGGAGTCTTATATGCTGTCTTATTGCATTGCGACAATCATATTTTAAGCCTGCCGTGGAAAAAGGGCCTAATACGAATTTTGTGTCCTCAAGAACGCCTTGCCACCTCATCAGTCAACATTTAATGTTGGCTTTCCTTTTCACAGCAAAGGCCACGATTTCAACTCTATCCCTTGATCCAACGGCCTGATAGGTTGCTCTGCCACCTCATGAAGTCGGCATTAAATTGTATTGACTTTTTAATCAATGGCACAAATCAAATCCTTAAATCCAATGGTTTGGATTAAAAGCCCTATTTGTTTGTGACTTCTTATCGATGGCCCAGATCGAACTTTCGAATCTAATGGTCCAGATTAAAAGCCCCAAATAAGGGGGCTGCTTGGGGGATTGTGACGTGGCTACATTCAAGTCGTCGATTTATGTTTCAATGGCCATAATCAATCTCTATGTAACAAAGGGGGTGCTTAGGTAATGACGAGGTGGTTGCATTAAAACCGTTGATTTCACAATCGACGGTCTAGATGAAAATCTCTATGGACAAGGGGGCTGCTTAAGTTATTGTATATGATATGATATGATATATACAAAATAAACCTACCTCCTACCGGAGAGCAATGGTTGGTCCAAAATGTAGATAGGGTAATTAATCTCATTTATATGTCTAGATTTTTATTTTTATTTTTACTCACTTTCTAAAGCAAGAATCACCCACTTTCTAAAGCAAGAATCACTGAAATATTAACTTAAATAGAATCCTCATCCTCCCTTTCCTTCATTCCCTTTTCATGTGAATCCCCATTTCTCCTCATCCCCCCATTCTAAATTGCAATTCCCCCATTAGGCCCTCATTACCCTTACTAGTCTTATCCCCCATTCTAAATTGCAATTCCCCATTGTAAATTGCAATCCTTCATTGCTCTCTCATTACCCCTACTAACCCCAAGCTACCCCCCTCCCCCATTCTTCATTTTTTTAATAGAAATCCTTATATTCTAAATTGCAATCCTCCTATTACTCCTTCATTACCCCCCAAGAGTCCCTCCGACTACCACATTTCTCCCAAGATCCCCATTCTCCATCTCTTACGTAAAAATCCCCACGTTCTAAATTGCAATCCCAAGATTACTCCCTCATTACCCCTACTAACCCTAACTACCCCGTTTCTCCTCATCCCCCATTCTTCATTTTTTTTAAGGAATCCCCATGTTCTAAATTGCAATCCCCTTATTACTCCATCATTACCCCTAGTACCCCTGACTACCCCATTTCTCCTCATCCTCCATTCTTCATTTTTTATAGAAAATCCCCATGTTATAAATTGCAATCCCCATTACTCCGTCAGTACCCCTAACATAGAACTAAAATCCTCTTCTCCTCAAAAAATTATCCTTTGCTCGTCAATCCCCCATTTCCAAAAGGGGGTATTTTAAGGAGGATGTGGGCATCATTTTTGATGTGATTAGGACTAGATAGGATTTATCATCTATAATTCCCTCTACTAAAATGATAGTGGACTGACTCTCCACATTTTCCGTTTCTATGGCTGCATAAATTCTACACTCAACTTTGATGAAATCTTAGGTCTCCTCCTCGTCGACATCTATGTCTACTAGGGAATCCCATCCTTCAAGATCTTCCATGACTGCTTGCATGACAAAAGGGCACTCATGGGTGCGATGATTCCAGTTGAGAACACTTGAAGCACAACCTTTTCTTTATACATTTGTTCCTCTTCTCTTTAGGTATACTATTTAAAAATTGCGTCACTGATTTGCTTGCCGAGGGATCCATTGTATAAGGTTCCTTAAAGGGCGTCTTCTTGTCATTTTTACCCTAGTACTTTTGTGTTCCTCCCTGTGCAGGGGTTGGCGCTTTTTGGTTGAAACTACATGTTGCTTTCCCTTTGTCGTAATAGGACTGTCTCTGCATTGGATTTTGCGTTGTTTTCTCTAGGCTCAAAGCCTTCTCTTCTTCTTCCCGTACTGTCCTTGGGTTTATTGCACATACTAGTCTTTTGATGTTGCTATTAAGCTTTTCTATATAACCATCCATTATCTGCCTTTCTCATATCCTAGGCACGTTCAACCGTAGCCTCATAAACTCCTATGTGTACTTGGCTACAGACCGATTCCCCTGATCTACGAGCATGGCACTTACGGAAAGCCTTGTTGAAGGTTTTGAATCTGCAATTGTTTCTCCTTAGCCTACTTAACTTTGCGTACCGCTTCCACCATATATACATTGGCCCTATCAAGTTGGCAGTCGCTACCTTGCCAATGTCTTTGTCCTTCATGCCATATGAATTATCGAATTCTTCCATCTCATCTAGCCAGACTTCAACTTCTTTGCCCAATCTGTCCTTTCCTGAAAACTGTCCAAGCTTGCACATTTTCCAGACGTTGCTGATTGCGCTGTCTATTTTCTTTTGATAATCCTCTGCCTTGCGATGCTTATGCCTGCCATGTGAGCTATCCGAGCTGCTGTCAGAGTCACTACCTGAGCTACTATCTGAGCTGTCATTGGAGCTTGAATTTGAAGAGGTTTGACATCTTCTGGTCCTTCTCTTTCTCTTGTTGTGTCTGGACGGGGAGGGGGGGATGTGTTGTTCTGGCCGATTGTTGGGTTGGTGTTCCTCCTCCAGATGAGATGGTTGTTGTGGCCCATACTCCTCCCCTCAAATGAGTGGAGTGACAATCTGTACTAACTCCCCCATCTGCCTGGTGCCATTTCGATTCTCGACATCATGTGCTTCTCGACCGAATAAGTTTTTTTGGCACCCAATTCGAGGCTTGGCCTTGACTTCTTTGATTCTGAGAAGGAGTTGTGAAATTCCTGGCTGCAAACATTAATCACCGATGTGAATTATCAAACGGGCCAGATTGTAGTGTTATTATTAGATTGATTAATCTTAATCATAGAAGAAGTCAAGAATAAAAAACACTTATATTTATCGCATAGAGTTTTACAATATTTAGCTAAGGAATTATAACAGAGATAATTTACACATGGTGAAGATCTAAACATTGGTTTAGCTAATGTTGACGTTGATGTTTAAATTTGAAATATTCCCAAATATCCTTGAGTTTGAGGCCATGGCTGACATTTCCTAGCATAACGTTGAACGTCCCTCCAAGGCTAGAGCTACCCTCTCTCATGGCAAGTCTTGTGTTTGTGTGGCCATTACCGCTAAGGGTGCGTCTCGAAGGTACCTTCGAGCGATGGAGTGCAGTGGCTCCATGAGCAGCTAGAGGATCATGGCGACACGCGTCGTACTCGATTGAACTCCCTAAAACAAGAGCCAGGCTGACACCTGCAGCTCTTGAGAGTCAGGGCAACACCTGCTGTGACCCAGGAAGTATTGGACTCATGCCCGGCCCACACGAACTGCTCGCTATGGGTCCCCAGTAGCTGCGGTCAGTAGGGACCTTCCTCCACTTTGCCACTGACCTCGTTATATGGTGCTCAGTCACTCCATAGCCTCTGTAGCCAGGTGGTCTCTATGTATAGGCCACATAATAATAGGAACTAATGGGTCTAAACTAGGAGCATCATCTACTAACGGCTCCTAGGTCTCTACCCCCCTCCCTAATACACAAGAGGTGCACTATGCAATCAACCACATCATAACAATATAATCGTGATAATAAATGAGAATAATAACTAACCCTAATCACATACATCTAACTTATAGTTAGGGTTCATATTTAGAACAATAGGTTCTAGAATGGCTCTACTAGAGTACAACATGAACCTCAACTGGAATTTACTCAAAATACATGCTTATGACGTGCTACCACTAGCTCCTTGGTTCTCGATAGCAGGTGGTTCGAGAAGATGATCCTCCTCCGTTGCTGCAACTCAGGCTATCAAAGATGATCTTCGTATCGGAACTCTGATTGTGAACGGCTGGGTCCAACGTTGGTGGAGCCAAAAGTGGCTAGGGTTTAGGGTTTAGCCTTTTATATATTAGGGTTTACATAAATGCCACTTGGCTCCTCTAGGTGCGTCTATGTAGTGGTCGTCTATAAGGCGAGGCCATGTGGAAATGGCTTCTTACCTTAGGTTGGCTAAGTTATGTAAAGTTATGTAAATAACTTAGTCAACTCCCCCACATTGGTCGCATACAAGTTTACTGATGTAGACTTATATATTGACGTGGCCATAAAATATATGTATTTATAAAGTATATTTTAGGGGAACATCACAGATTGTGTTGCAAGCGATCTCAAAGAATTTGCCTATGCCTAGAGTCTTTAAACGAGCAAGAAGATCAACCATACAGCTTCAATGTCAATCACGGCATCTCCAATTGCAATTAACAACAAAAAGCCACTGTTGATATATTTCCATGAATAATCCTACCTTGCTTTATGGCATCAATGATTCCACATGCTTTCAGCTTATTCAACACATTCAAAAATCTAATAACTCTTGTAACTCATGTTGTTTGACATTTTACCAAATCTAGAAAGGTATCTCTCGTGTTGGATATAAAGTCATCATGTCCATGAAACTCAGTTACACCTCTTAAAATATTAGATGCCTCCCCTGTACAACTACAACACAGTGTCATCCATCTACTCGAGCACAAAAATAATTGTGCCTGATAATTGATATGACAAAATAGCAAGTGGAAATACATGCAATAGAAACGCAAAATCACACGGTCGTCACGTGAAATTACTTATTTTATAACCATTTATAACGTCTAATCTCATGTTACCTGCAATAAGCAACTCAGTTCACATTTCCATAGCAACCACAATAGATACATTCTAAGCTCCAATAGCAAACTCCAAAGGTGACCAATATACATCCAAAAACAAATAAGTATTTAAGCGAAATCAAATTCATCTCAAAGTCTAGAATCGCAATGTTCTCTTATAGTCTACCTATTGCTTTTAGTCAATACTATCTACTGTGATATTGATAAAGTCATAAGCACCTAATTACGGAGATAAAGTGGACTTAAATCAAAGGTTTGTAGCCATGTTGATAAGATCATATTACGTGGTTTTAGGAATATACGGGATTTAGATCAAAATCTCAAGCCTCAATGCATCAAAATGTGAAAACACAAAGGTCTCAACATAGCAGATAAGATTAAAGTACTCAAGCACAAAAAAAATGTGCCTGACAATTGATATGATAAAATAGCAAGTGGAAATACACGCCGTAGGAAAGAAATCATGTATCTTACTGGGCAAGGACCTGATATTGCTTATTTCTTAACCATTTATAATCTCCAATCTGCCAGAGATGCTTTAACCTACAATAAGCAACTCAATTCATGTTTCCAACCAACCCTTAAAAAATAGATAATGTTCTAATCTCCAATGCAGATGTTAAGTCGGCAGGACCCAAAGTTGGCCAATATGCATACAAAAACAATTAAGAATCTAAGAATCATTTTAGTTGCATTTGGGCAATCAACAAGCATTGGCATAAGCAATTCAATTTAACGCTCTATCTTCTAAAGGGTCGGGACAACAAAAAATGAAGGTGATAAATTCTAAACTAATACTTGGGTTACAAGGGAACAAACCATTTCTTTCACAATTTATTTCAATTGAGAGATGTTTGTGGCGGCATCCTAAAGCAAAGAACCAAAAATAAAGAAGGAGAAAGTGTGTCAAAATTTACCTATATATCTACCTTTTGCAGTCCTAAAGAGCCTGCAACATGGTCTAATACAGGGCATCTAAACCAACCTGATAGCACTTGATTATTATAATCCGAAGTGTTCTTGGAACCATGCGACCATCTCTAGTCTCTATTCTTCACCCTTTTATGCAGGAGTGACCAATCGAAATTAGCCACTCTCCTTATACGCCATGCATTCTTGACTGCTTACCTCAAGAATGAGCATTTTATTTACCTCCGGCGGCCATAATGCATGCAATCTAGTAACTACATGCGAACTTTTAGATCGCAAAATATTGGCTTGAACTCTATCTAGCAAGTATTGCAAGTTTGGCATCCCCCCCTTTTTGTCTTCTCTCTAGTAGTGAAAAAGGCATTTTCTTTACACATTCTAACCTAACCACTAATCTCGGCCTCACATTTCGGATATTCCACGAATATTCCTCTCCTCACCTCCATGCCTAGGGATTGCCAAAAAGAATGCCATGCACATGATAACTTCTAAATTAGACCACTGCAAAAATTCAAGAAAAATAAAACTCCTTCTTCTTACCAAATCTTAACACTAGAGTTGTCCCCGGGACCATTCTGGATCCATGGACTAGAATTGGTCTCCCTGACTCTCTAGCTAATTTTAGATCTTTAAAAACTCCACATGGTTCCCAACTAGATTTTAAATGGTCCTATAAAATTTCATTGCATTTGGGCAATGATTAAAGAAGTTATAATCATTTGAAAATGGATATTTTTGCCCCTTCTTGGCATCGATTCCCTGCATCAGTTAAATATAATTGCTACTTCCTTTTTAGTTGCTAAAAAGTCTCCCCTAAAAAGCAACGTAAGGGAGTACCGATATAATTGGAATGGTGCGAATGAAGCTGGAGGCTTCACTTTTTGATCAAACAGCAGTGACAACGTCACGTCAACATCAATCGACGGATGGAAGACAAGCCCCAAAAGAGCCGTTTCTTCCCCAAATCTAGCTCTGTGAAATAGAGCTTTGGAGACGGTCCGACTCATCTCTGATCTTTCCCTTTTTGCTGAGGCGATGCTTCACCATTTTCCTTATTCCGATCGCAACAAAATGCCAATGCAAGAGGCTACATGATGATGTTTTTTTCAAGGATTTAGAGGGACGTAAGATCTTGGTGCCTGCGCTTGAATTTGGTGAAGAATGGGCAAGGGAAAAGTATTTGGAATTTGCAGAAAAAGCTTCTCTTCCAGGGCAAATGTGTTCTTATGACTGCAAGAAGCAGTTATTGAGGTGTGTTTTAAAGCAGATAGAGATAAAATGAAATTAAATTAGGGCCAAATAGAGAGATTTTTAGTGCCAGAAGGAACCATGCAAACCCGAAAAACTCTGAGAAGAACACTCACATTCTTGGTCCACCATACAAAAGCAATGCAAATGACAAGAACAAGCTACCTATTAAAGATTTGGAGGCAGATTTGGAAGAAGGAGGGTCAGATGAAGACAATATACCAATCGATTCCAAAAGATAAGACCATAGAATGGCTGCCTTTCACTCCTTCCTTTACTGAATTTGAGAATAAAAGAGAGATTTTTGATGCAAATGATCGGAGGTGTTTCTTGTATTTTGATCAGAGGCATCTCTCTCTCAGAGCACCATCTGTGCATGACTTGGCATTATACATACTTGAGGTTCTAGATAAACGTCTGCAATTCTTGAGCCCTCAGTAGTCATTATCTCCGCGTGTCTAGTATCATCATTACTGCAAAGGTTTTTCCCTTGAAAACCTTTCGAGGCAGGGGTTTTTTAATCCTAGTAGTAATGATTGTACTAGCCCATTGTATGGGTCCCATGACCTATTGGTCTCGTGGACGTTAAAAAAACTATTCTATTTTATTCTATTCTATTCCTTCAAAACATGCTGTTTATCATGCTTTAATACCTATAACTAAACACCCTGATGCTATTGAACCAGTTCCTCAAATTCCATGTCAAACCATCACTGATCCACAAAATATGATAAAACCAATTTTACCAATTGTGGTAGCCATGTCTGATGTCTTGAATTCGCCACCTTCTTCTTTCAAATCTGATACGCCGCCTTAATTATCATGCCCCAACCAACTGGGTAAAAGCGTTTAGACGTTGAGGTTTGATCCTCTTGAGTGGTTTTCCATGGGCCCCAAACCATATCAACTTCTCCCCATCCTCGTCGCCCTCAAGTATATGGGACTTATATCCTTTGCCTATAAAGCAATTTATCAATTGGGACGCTCCCATGGAGACTTGAACTCGAGACTTGGTTCTGATACCAATTGTTTCGACACCTTAATTATCGTGCCTAACCAACTGCACAAAAGTAGAGGTTTGACCCTCTATATGTGATAATTAGGTGCCGCTTCCCCAAGGTCCTCTTGAGTGGCCTCTCATGGGCCCCAAACCATATCAAATGTTACGCACTTGCACTTCAAGTGATAATCAACACACCAAAAGGGAGGATCCTTCATGGAAATCGTTATCCAATGGGCCCTAGCCTTTCCAAGGCTTTTTCCCATACCCCATAGACCATATCAATTCCTCTCCTTCCACGAGATGCTTGCCCTCAAGCATGTAGAACACACCAATGTTGCCACGAGAAATTGAACCTTGGCTCTGATACCAAATGTTAAGCACTAGCACCTCTAGTGATAACCAACACACTAAGGGAGGATCCTTCATGGAAATCGTTATCCAATGAGCCCCAATCTTTCAAGGCTTTATCCTATATCCCATAGACCATATCAAAATCTGAAGCAGAAACCCTTATCTCCAAAACTATAGCTGAAACGCTTTTTTTTTATAGAACCTTTGAATGTATTGCCTCCAAAAACTGTAGATGAAGAGCCATTCAATGTTATGAGTGAAGGGCAAGAGGAAGAAGATGAAATTGATGATGTGGAGGATGCCGTTGAGGATGCTGATTATCAGCCATAAGATGAGCACATATCTGATGAAGAGTAGGTTGCTGCTACTATCTATAAGTGAAGCAAACCAAAGAAAAGGAAATTGCAACCTTTGAAGAAGGAAGGTAATAGGGGTCGTGGTTGTCCATATAAGTCTTTTAATGTTAAAACACAAACCTTTAATAGGTCAAGATCTGAAGAGGATGCAAGCAATGTGGCATCTACTTCTGGTATGAGAAAGAAAACTCATGAGGGTGACTGTATATCCAGTGATGAGGAAGAGGAATTGCATGAAAGAGATGATTTGCAGATCTAAAATACTAGAATGAAAGATTTGCTCTATTGTAGGCTATCTGCCAACTTATATCATGTCAATCTGACAAGTACAAGTGCAAAGAAGGGCAAACCGGGTTACTCCACGCGAAAGGGGTCTGCGTTCTCAACGCAGAGGGCTTTGGTGCGGAGTGACCCGAGTGGGTCAATCTTGATAATTTGACAACATTTTTAGGAATTTTAAAGTGATAGGATGCAAGATTGGGACAATTCTAAACTATCTAGCAACTTTTTCGTGTCAATTTACCAAATTTTAAGTACAAATAAAGCCAAACCGAGTTATTCCGCGCGAAAGGGGTCTGCGTTCTTGACGCAGGGGCTTTGGTGCGGAGTGACCTGAGTCACCCAATTTTGACCTAAATGAACTTATTTTGGAGCAAAATTTTAACTTGCTATTAAGCATAGCTACTGGGAATCAAGTTTTGAACTTGGTTCCCGTTCCCAACTTCGTTCCCGAGGGTCCAGAGTTCTGGGTACTCTTAGCCAAGTTCCCAATACATGTGCTACCGGGAACTACGTTCCGGACGAAATTCCCATTAAATGGGAACTCCCTCCGGGTAACAAAACTTTTTTAAGCATAAAAAGCATTAGACATAAAAAAGGGACAAAAAAAATCGATTTACCATCGAACAAAATCCATGTGTTTTTTCCTTCTCTGCTTTTTGCTGCATTTTTTGGAGGGCGGCCTGTTGGCTTTGTCGGAATCTACACAGAGGTCGCTTGGAGGAGTTGGAGGAGTGAAGGAGGTTGCTTGGACTGAAGAGCACCTCTGCTGCTGGTTGTCATAATAGATAGAAAGCGAAGCAAAAATAACAGGTCTTAACCTCTCATCAATGTCATTTGCTTTGTTCTCCAGTGCTTGCATTGCATTGGAGCAATCCCTTTGCTATTGGTCGCTATAGATAGAATGAGCAAAGAGCAGCAACAACAGGTATTCTTAACAAAACCTCACGAATGTCATTTGCTTTATTCTCCTTTTCTTCAATCCAAGCTAATGCATGTGCTTGCAATTTATGCAGCTTGCATTATGCTGGATCACATGGAGCTTTGTTGTGGTATTGTGCTCCCTGCCTGCATGTTGTTACCGGGTAAAGATGCATCTTTATGTAGCAAAAACCAGCATTAGTGATTTAAGGTATGAATGAAAACTCCAATAATTTTCAGAAAATAAACTTTTGGTCTTCTCTATAGATGTATAAAGTTTGTCATACAATGCCAAGAAATCCAGGAGATATATGTCTCGTGTTCAACTTGTTTGTCATTCATCATTTTTTTAATGATTTGCTTGTCCTAATTGAGTGCCCTTTCTGACAGATAAGCACACATGGATTCTCAAGCTTATGTGTTGTTTTATATAATGACAGAGTTAGAAGCTTATAATTTCTGAAATTTGTTGTTTTCAAACTCATGATGATAGTCATAGAATGGTTTTACTTATTTTATGTTAACACGTCAATATGTATGTCACTTTTTTTTTTTAAAGTATTCTATGATGATCTGCATGTAAAGGGAACTCCAAAACCAGTTTTAAAATTTAAAAATTCGAATGTTGGACGTTCCCGTTCTGGAGCGTTCCAGTTCCCGTTCTGAAATTTGGGCCTAAGTTCCAAATTCCCCTTCCCGTTCCGGCTAGCTATGGTTTTAAGACATATATTATCAAGACAATTTACACAAAAAGCTTTTAAAGTTTGTCTTTTCTAATTCTTCGAGCCAAGCGAAGGTCCTTGGGCATGACCGTGACTCTTTGGCGTGTATCATGCATAAGTTGCCCTCCTCGAATAATTAAACCAATTCAGCTTCGGCTGCTTCTTGTGTTGTTATGATCATGTTATAATATATGTTGGAGACAGAGACAGACAATAGGTTTGAATTACCTAATGTGATGGAAGTGCAGACATTAGGTTTGAATCATCTAATGTGATGGAAATCCAGATAGGTTAACCATTATGTGGTTAAGACTATTGGAGATTATTCGCTGCCTGGGGACTTCACCATTAAGAACCCGTATAGACCAACATCGTGACTGGTAGGGGGTTTTTTAATAGGCAAAGGGGTCCGTAGATGGGCGGGTTGGTTGTACGAAAAACCAAGTTCTAGCAGTACTCAAAACGTTAGGGGTGGTGGGCGGGAAATGGCGCTCCCGCATGGATCCGGGTAGGGGTATAGGGCATTCGTCTGCGCCGTTACACCCTTCTGCAGTTGTCAAGGCTCCAGAATGGCTCCAGAATGATAGAACCAAGTGAACTAAGGACATTTTTTCCCCTTAGACCTCTGTTTTTACTCATTTTTGTCTTCTAAATGCACTTAGGGAATATTGTTGCGGCAATGCTATCATTTGCTTACTGGCAGAGGGCAATTTTGGGGTTCGTAAATACTTTGTTCACGTTTCTATTAAGGTTCTACAACAGGTAAATCATGCTTCCTCATTCTTTAAATTACTGTTCTTCTAATACATTTCTTAGTTACATTTTCTTGGCAGCGGCAAGCATTGGCAGCGACTATTCTTCCCTTTGCTTTCTATTCTGCATCGAAATGGTTCTTACATGCAAGGATATCTATAGCAGGTGATTCCTTACCGATTATAAGACGTGTTTTTTATTGCATGCGTTTATTCTGACAAGACAATCTATTCTTAAAATTTTGAGATTGTTAGAATAGGTTCTAGCGAGGCTGAGATCAACATTTCGGGCATGATGCATGGCCAAATGGAGGTCCTAAGCTCTTCTGAAAGCGACCAGGAAGACAAAGCAGGTTGTATTCTCTTTCTGCTATTATTATTTATATTATTTGAGAAGCTGTTGGCTAATGCAATTTGCGAAATAACTTTATGCATGCATGAGCAGGCAATAGTGCCTGCAGTAATGGTATTCCATCCCACCAATGAAGCTGTGCTATTCTAAACCATAGTATGCAGTAAAGCTTATCTACATTCTTAGAAAAGTCCTCTGCTTTTTGTTTTTCATTACTACACCGTTTTGTGATCTTCCAGTTGTCTCTTCAATGATTGTTGAACTTCAGTAATATGTGCAGGTCCAGACTTCAACAATCTGTGCAAGATTTTTGAAGCATCAAACTAATGGGTACGCTTGCCCAAAGCATGGGTTCAGATTATTCAGTGACTTGATTTACAGTTTTCAAGTTTACAGTTTTATAGGTAAATATTTAGCCCAATCTATCTTGATTTTGCATAACTTTGATTATGTTTCCTTTCTTCAAGTTAGAGTTTGAATTGTTAAATTTTGAGTTTGATGGTTGGCAGGTTGGATTGCAAGGGATCCAAAGGTTTTTGCCATCATTTAGCATATGTGGGAAAGACCTATATGTATGGACATGCACGTTGTGAGACTTAATCTTCATTTATGCCAAAGATCTTGCGTCATGCTTTATGCTTAGAAGTCTGTTATATATAATCTGAAATTGATTTTTTTGTTGCAGGATATGCTCACTCATCTCACACAGTTCTCTTTTTATCTTACTCTAGATGGATGAAGGTGCATCAGTATACTTAGCTTGCCTCTAGCTGTTTTTTTAGATGACAAAGGCTAGAATATAGATCAGTAGATACATTAATTCTTTGGGCCATTTCCAAGCTTTTTTTTAAGCCACATTTGATGATTATGGCACCTTTTTCCTGTTCGAATTGCTTCTTCCTTAAGTTTTTTTTTCTTCCTTTGTTGCACCATAGAAATTCCATTGTTAACCTTGGCTCTCCATCATTTATCCATTCAAAAATGTGGCTTCCAGAGTTGTTGATCTGGAATACCTTTTCTGTGTATACATGGCTTTTGTATGAAACATGATATTAATCAACAATGAGATTAATCAACAATCTTGGCGCAGATTGTTTTCTTAGGTGGCTTTAAAGCGGATTTTACATCTGGCACTTGCAGACCTGCATATCCTTGATTAATGCAAATGCATCATATTACTGAATTCAAATTGTTAATATTCTGGAACTTAGATCATTGCTATACTGTGCCGCATTGCTTATGGACTCAACAATGTTTTTTTTTTGGAATGACCGTGCCACTCAAGACATCAATGAAGAAGCCTCAGAAGTTCAACAGGACACTTGATTGATCACTTTTGCTGATTTCTACTGCTATTATGTTATCATGCTCCAAGAAATGCAAAAAATGTGCTTTATTTAATGAGTAAAGCTTATCTTCACGTGTCTCTTCTTTTTCTTTGAATTTGGTTGTGAAGAAGTTTTAAGAGATGACGGAAATTACTTCTGGCATATGGAACACGCATCCTTATGCATTTATTCATTTGTAACTAATGCAATTACTTATTTCTATCTTGCATATGTAGTGATGGAAAGGATTGTTCTTTGCAGAGGGGGATTTCTTCACAATAAGTCCAACAAGATATGGGTGGTTGTAACAAAGTTCATATCTGCTACTAAACTGTGTTACTAGAACTTGGAAACGTTCACAGTAATTCCAACAATATAAGTTTTGACTCTAGCATGGAATATGAGGTTGAAGGAGATATAACGCTACTGAATTGATGTTTCTTTGGGATTTTTATCCTTCATTCTTGCTCGAATATTTTAATGTTGTCCCTTTTAGGATTGGTTGCCATCCGTATAGTGTGGACTCCATAATCTGTAAGTGCTCCAGCCTATTATTCTTTGCAATCTTGCTGTTTTTGCACTTATTGCATTTTCTCTTCAATGTGCCAATCTTTGCAATCTTGCTGACCTTGCATGAATTTTCTCTTCAATTATGCCATGTCATGCACTGTTCTACTTAGTAAGAATATTAAGTCCTACCTTCAGAATTTGACATGCCCTGACATTACCCCGGCAATGCCTTACAATTTGTTGAATGCGCCTTCAAACTAACAAAATGAATGCGCCTTCATTGTGCAATGAGCTTAGAATATACTTGGTTGAATATAAAAACATCTACTAATCACGTCAAAGCACCATTCTTTTCTAATTTCTACTGCTTACCTATAAGTCCATTCTAGACTTTTAATAAGTTCTACTAAGTCCATTAATCTTGAAGTTTTATTAAGACAATCATATTCTACTTCAAAATTCATTCTCATATAAACACATCCTTCACTTATGCGCGGCCACACATTTATTAATGTTATAAAATTGACAAACGTTGCCTTGCTAATATCAGCATGTTGCTGTCGAAATAGCATATATGCATGATAAAGGGCGAGTAAAAATACATGTCAGGACACATTAGCCCGGCAATGCCGGGCACACGTTTACTCCCTAATCAACTTAGATCCCCCTTTTAACCTTGCATTATGATGTTAATCCCCCTTTTAACCTTACATTTAATATGGGCTTCTATTTGAATAATCAAACTCCAAACCCCTACAACAAACTAGCTTAGCTAGCTCTTGTAATGACTAAAACAATATTCAAAAAATGATGTGTTACCATATGTGCTACAAGGGCTAGGACGTTTCTTATGGTGTCCAGTATATGTATGGGAAAGGGTATATGGATTGCTAGTTGGGACTGGAGTACATATACGGATAAGGGGCCAAAAATTAAAATTCATATGTACGTATGGTTGGGGGGTTTTGCCCGCAAAAAGCCGTATACAGGGGGGTTTCAGTCGACCCCTTGCACGCACATGCCATATGCTCTATATAAAGGGGTGAAGCCCCCGGGATTCGCTTATAGGTTCATTGTGAACCTTTGAAAATGTTAATTTAAGTATATTGATCACAGGCCTAATAATATGGAGGCAAATCTTGTTTGAATATGCATGATGGCCTGTCGGTCCGGGATGCTCAGAGATCGGTCCGCCTATGCGGCAGGATCGCTGCTAAATAAAACTAAGAAGGAGGTATTATGATAATCGAGCTGGTTCGATGATCTAGTTTTTTGCAGGGGTTGTGACCTCGACCTGCTTGTGCTCTCGGAGACCATTGCAAAATACTATTGAATATATTGCTACAGTGTTTTAAGCATAACCAAATGAATAGTGTTTTTGCACTATGATAAGCTAATGGTTCAAATATAATATATGGTTGCACTTGTCAATTGAGAGTGTTATTGAAGTTGTTTGATCTATCACACTTGTGATTAAGCTACTAATCTCTATAGATCTTTTCATTGGTACCAGAGCCAGGTTGAGGCAACATGACAACCAGATTTGGTGCTAATCTGCTAAATTCTATAGAGGCATTTAAAGGAGATGGAGGCTTTCAAATTTGGAAGCAAAGTATTAGAGAAGTTCTGGAATTTGAGAAGCTATGGTATTTAATTGATCCAAATGCTTCTAGAAGCCCTCCTGTGACTGTGAGTGCAGGGACAGCTAGTCAAGGGGGAACAAGCTCCAACTCAAGTGGTGAAGGTTCTACTCTAGGGGGAACTGCTGAAAGTACACCAGTTAATTCATCTATTGCAGCAGTAAGTGAAGAGGACAAAAAACTAAGGATTATGGAAGCACAGGAAATTATCTGTTGCAAGGTAGAATCTGTGATCAAACTGAAGTTGAGGGGTATGACTCCAAGAGAAATGTGGATGTATTTGATCAGAGAATATGAAGCTAAGACTTCATCTCAAATTGATGTCTTAGAGAAGCAATTGAGAAGGTTAAAGTTGCATGAGAGGGATAACATAACTGAATTTTTTGAGAAGTTTGACTCCATTATAGCAGATTTGGAAGCTGCTGGAGTTATTCTCAATGAAGAATATCAACTTCTGGCCATATCTCGAGCAGTATCTCACAATACTTATCTTGCTACCCTATTGAGAAATGTCGCCATGGTAAGAACTGAGTTTGAGCAGAGCAAATTGCATGATGATGATGAGGAAAATTCTGAAGTGTTGTACACTGGAAAATACAAAAGGAATAAAGAGAAAAAGAAGATAGGGCCATGTTATAATTGTGATAGCTATGGTCATCTTAAGGCTGACTGTCCAAAAGCTGGAAGGGAGATAGTGTGTTACAATTGTGAAGGCAAGGGCCATATGGCAGCAAGCTGCCCAAGCCCTAAAAGCACAAAAGGGAAAAGTAAGGATAAAAGCACAATGTTCAAAAAGGGATATGAAAACAGGAGAGGAGCACCAAAAAGAAATCCCACAGTAAATCTTACTGAAGACAAACGTATTGAAGAAGATGAACTTGATGAAGATGCTGAGGTAAGTATCTCTGAAACCAAGGATAGGTTCAATACGCTGTACGTTTTATACGAAATACGTATGAATTGTATGATACGGCACATATTTGCCGTATAAAACGTAAAAAATACGGCAAAAAAAAATTCCGGCGTCGGAAGATTTTCGCGTCTGTAAAGCTTCTTATTCGCAGACGCTGAAAGTTTTTTCGTCTGCCTTGGAAAGGAAAATCGCTGCGTCGCCGAAAAATATATATATATTTTTTTGAAATTCAAATTTTAGACGTTGAACCTTGTTCGGCGTCTGACGAAAGTTTTTCGCGACGCAAAAGCGGAAGGTTTTCGCCGACGCCAACCGCCAAAAATATATATATCAATCCCTGCCTTCTTTGCCATCTCCTCCAGCACAGCTTTTTTAATGGCTACGCCATCTTTTTTGCAATCAATTCCTTTCTCCTTAAGCATAGCAATAATATCAGCCTTTGTTGGCATGATATTACATGATCCTTCGTGCCTTGGCATTGTGCCAAAACAGTGTTGGCCCGACACGCTTTGGAGGATCTTTTGAGTGCAAGTTCATGAACCCTAATATCAGAATATAAGGTTTCGTCCTTCTGATCCTGTCAGATTTATCTGCCTAAAATTATATCACGTCTCCATTTTTCCTGAATTAGGTTACGTACCTGTTTCTAGCTTGCCCAGCCCTTCAAAGATATGAAACTGAAGATGAATCAAATCACACGAATATGCAGATCGATTTTCGGCCTTCAGTACAATTTGGAGGCGTGCCATCATTTCAATCTTTTGAAGCCTTTTCCTAGGCTTCAGTCTACGCCACTGTATGTCTCCGCCTTCTTCAGATATAAACCCTAAAAAACTTAAGCTTAGCTTATCACACCCCCACGTATTAGGTTTGATTTTCCCCGCCAACCAAGTAATATACCCGTATTCCCGTCAATGGGTGTTAGGTAGCCTTAAAAACCAATTACGGTTTTATATTTTATTAAAGGCATGCAGGTCAACACCTATGCTTAAAGCAAATACTCTTTCAAACCTCCAATGTGGTTTTATTTTAACGTCCTTGTAAGTAAAGATACCAACTAAAATAATTATCTTAACATTTTAACATGATATAGGAGTTGCCCATCCTTAGGGTTCCAAAATAAAGATCTATGCAAAGCTACGTGGCTCATGCTTTTATAGTGTCTTGGTCGACCAATGCTTACTACATCCATAAGGAAAAATTCTTTTTTCGAGCCTCCTTGAAGTTAGTATCAAATGTCCATCGTTTGCATTAGCTAATGTAACACATATTTTTGTGTTAGAGAAAGTAGTGTGCTTTTATGTTAGGGTTGGTTTAAAGAGAGTATAAAAACCATACCGTGCAATTATTTCATGAACTAAGCCCGCCTTTTGGATATATATGTATATATGTATATATATATATATATATATATATATATATATATATATATATATATATATATATATATATATATATATATATATATATATTTTTTAAATTCAAATTTCGCGTACGCGAAAGTTTTTTCGCGTACGCTAAACAGAAGGTTTCGCGTACGCGAACCCCCCGAAAAAAAAAAAAAAAAAAAAAAAAAAAATGCTTTTTATTTTTCTTGCCCACAGACGCTGAAAAAAAATTTCGTCAGACGCTTTCCATTTAGCTTTCACAGACGCTGAAAATTTTTTTTTCCGGCCGGCGAGGTTTTTATACGTTAAATACGTATTTTATTAAAAAATACGTATTTTTTGACTTTATACGTCAGGAATTTTAATTTTGTACGTATAGAACCTATCCCTGTCTGAAACGCATTCCATTGTTAAGAATAGCATTGACCATAATGTCATGATATTAGATTCTGGAGCTGAAAAGATAGTAGCTGCAAACTCCAACATTCTCAAAGGTTGCAGAAGAAGGAAGGGAGGACATGTCCAATTAGGGAATGGGGACCTCCAGGAAATAGATGTGTTAGAACTGTTTGACTTTGAGGGAAAAAAGATACAGCTAGAGAATGTTCTCTGTGTGCCTGGGTTAGTAAGGAATTTGATTTCTGTCTCTCAATTAGTGGACCTAGGCTACAAGGTCCTATTTGGGAAGTTGCATTGTAAAGTTTTGCTCAATAATAAAATAATGTTCTTGGGAAAAAGAGTTGGGAATTTATTTGGTTTATGCAATGATCATATTCTGCCCAGCATTAATTATGTTGGATATCCAACATTGAAAAATTGGCATCATAGGATGTGTCGTGTGAATTCCAAAACTATTGAATTATTGATGAAAAGGGGAATGATTAATGTCAGCAAAAATGCTGAAGAACTTAAGTGTGCAGGGTGCATATTAGGGAAGCATAGCAGACTACCTTTTAGAAAATCTCTCAAAAGAGCCAAGAACCTGTTAGATCTGGTTCACACAGATCTGTGTGGACCATTAAATGTGACAAGTTTATCTGGAAAAAGATATTTCATGACCCTTATTGATGATTTTAGTAGAAAGACATTTGTCTATTGCATAAAGACAAAGGATGCAGCTTTTGAAATATTCAAGCAATTTGTTAATGAAGTTGAAACTGAAACAGGGAGGAAAGTTAAGTGTTTGAGGTCAGATAGAGGAGGAGAGTTCATATCTGATGAATTCAAACTTTATTGTAGAAAAAGAGGAATCAAAAGGCAACTCACTTGTAGATACTCACCTCATCAGAATGGAATTGCAGAAAGGAAGAACAGGACAATCTTGAATGCAGTCAGAAGCATAATAAAATTTTTAGGGCTACCCAATTTTCTTTGGGATGAAGCTGTTAGAACTGCTGTTTACGTTAAAAACATGTTGCCTTCATTAGCTACACAAGGAACAATTCCATAACGGTCCAGAAAAGTGCCTCACTATGAAAATTTAAAGGCATATAGATGCCTAGCTTTTGTGCATGTACCTGATGAACTCAGAAAAAAGCTCGATGACAAATCATTGATAGCATATATGGTAGGTTATGATACTCAATCAAAGGTCTATCGGCTATATGATCCTCATAAAAGAAGAGTAGTGATAAGCAGAGATATTATCTTCGATGAAGATCAATTCTACAAACTAATACCAAAGGTAAATGCAAAGGATGCTGACCTAGAATGCAAAGCATCAAAAATAATAGCAGAAGATACAAATGATGAAGTCAAAACTTCCCAAGAAAATGAGCAACTTAAATATATTGATTCTGATATAGAATCTGAAGCAGAAGAAGATGTGTCAACTTCAAACAAGGCAGGGGTTGTTAATCGAATAGACAATACTACTGACTTGGATTTTGATGCAGATAAGGATGATGCCATAACAATTCAAGACAATGAATTAACAAGTGTCAAGCAGAAAAGGAAGAAGAGACAAACAGAAGTTCAGAAGCTACAAGGAGGTTTTCAAATAGATGCAAGCCAACATGGAAGAGATGAACTTGGAAGGAGCAAAAGACTTCACGAGAATGAAGGTGAGATCCATAATTTATTTGAAATCTTGATGCATCTAGATACTAATGTACCAAAGACTTATCATGAGGCATTAACCATGGCTGACAAAGCAGAATGGATAAAGGCCATGAATGATGAATTGGCATCATTCAGAAGAACAGAGACATTTGAGTTAGTAGATACACCAGCAGGGCAAAACATAGTAGGGAACAAATGGTTATTTAAGCTAAAAACTGGTCCTGATGGGAAAACTCCAAAATATAAGGCCAGGTTGGTTGCCCAGGGTTTTTCACAGAGAAAAGGCCTTGATTATGAGGAGACTTTTTCACCATTAGTTAAAATGAATAGTATTCGAATGTTATTATCCATTGCTAATGCTTGTGATCTTGAGATACATCACATGGATGTCAATACTGCTTTTTTGAATGCCAAGCTTGAAGAAGATATATTTATGAAGCAGCCTCCTGGTTTTGAAGAAGGGAAAGATCAGTTTTGGAAACTGAAAAGAGCAGTATATGGGCTTAAGCAATCACCTAGAGAATGGTATAAATGCATGGATTCTTATCTAATTGAGCAGGGATTCAACAAGTTCAAAAATGATGGAAATATCTATAAATTTGCAGCTGGAAGTGAATGGTGCATCATTGCACTTTATGTTGATGACAACATCATGATAGCAAAGGGAAAAATATGTCTAGATCATTGCAAAGATGTCTTAAACAGGAGGTTCAAGATGTCAGATCTTGGAGAATTGCAGAAATTCTTAGGTATTGAAGTCAAAAGAAATCGAGCCAATAAAACCATGACACTCACTCAAAGGAGTCAGATTGAGAGCATGCTTAAAAAATTTAAAATGGAGCAGTGCAACACTTGTAAAACACCTGCAGTACCAGGTTATAAATTCTTGCACTGCGACTCGCATGAAACCAACAAAGCGCCCGAATAGATAGGCTTCTCATTCATCTCAGCAGATTTCTACAATGGTGGACAGTGGATAGCCGCACACATGCGAACTACCCACGAAACAATAAAGGGAAAATCCAATTATAACATTTGGACCCCAAAAACAAATACAATGCTAATAGATGAGTGGCTGATGTACCTACCGAAAGCTTATCACCGGGATTAAAAACCCCCCTTTTCGGTTTTTGAGGAAAAATCCTAGTGATAAGCCTTCGCAAGGGGCTTAGACAAACGTAAGGCATAGAATCGCCCCCAAAACCCGCGCAAGATGGAGAAGTCAAAACGGATGGCGCCGCCAACCCTGCACTGCACATCACCAACAACAAACGAGAAACATACCAAAGAATAGCATCACCCAAAGGGTGGAAAAAAAAGCATCACCCAACGTGAAAAAAACATGATAAAATGAACTTGTACAAAATATAGTAAACAAAGAAGGGGAGGAGGGTGGGTTCAAAGAGAATAAGGTACCGCTGAGAGAAGAGGAAGCGCCGATGAAACGCCGATGAAGAACTCTGCAATAAGTAGCAAACGCCCAACCTGACGAACGGCCCAAAACGCATGTGATGCATGCGCGATGCATGCATGCGACGCGATGGTCGATGAGCATGCTTTGCGTCTTGAGCAAGAATGCCGATTCGCTACGCGAATCGACGACATTCTTGCACTGCGACTCGCATGAAACCAACAAAGCCCCAATACCAAAGGACTTCCTTAACAAACTAGGATCGAGGACGAAGGTCACAAGATGAAGGCTAAAGGCCGAAAAGGACAAACAGAAAGCAACGCCAATTATAAACAGCAGTGAAGAAGCCCTCCCCTGCCTGGAAATAAATCAAAGAGAATAAGGTACGTCGATGAAGAACTCTGCAATAAGTAGCAAACGCCCAACCTGACGAACGGCCCAAAACGCATGTGATGCATGCATGCTCGTCTTGAGCAAGAATGCCGATTCGCTACGCGAATCGACGACAATATCTGAGCAAATGAGTCCAAAAGATGACATTGAAAGAGCAGAAATGATTGAAACCCCATACAGATCCTTAGTAGGTTGTTTGTCTTATGTTGCTAATTGTACAAGGCCAGCCATATCTCACATTGTAAACATTTTGAGCAGATACAATAATGATGCAGGAAAGGATCATTGGATTGCAGCAAAAAGGGTTAAGGGAACTATGGATATAGAAATAACATTTTGCACAGAGAATATGATTCTAAGATCATACTGTGATGCAGATTGGGGAGGTTGCATTGACACTAGGAAATCTACATCTGGTTATCTAATGCTCCTAGGTGGTGGACCAATAGCATGGAAATGTAAGAAACAAAATTCAATTGCTTAGTCAAGTGCTGAGGCAGAATATGCTGCTGCCACTCTTTGTGTAAGAGAACTAATTTTGGAAAGGAGATTGCTTATAGAACTTGGTTTTCCACAACCAGAAGCTACAGAATTGTACTGTGACAGCACAAGTTATATAGCAATGTCTAAGGATCATGTTTTGCACGAGAGATCCAAGCATATTGAATTAGAATTACATTTTATCAGGGAAGCAGTCAATAAGAGATTAGCAAAGTTGACTTATGTAAATACTGCAGTGCAACTTGCAGACATCTTGACAAAAGTTCTGGCTAAAAGGAGATTTGTAGAACTCAGAAAATTAATCCAACATACTGATATAACATGAAGGGGGAATGTTGTTATGATCATGTTATAATATATGTTGGAGAGAGACAGACAATAGGTTTGAATTATCTAATGTGATGGAAGTGTAGACATTAGGTTTGAATCATCTAATGTGATGGAAGTGCAGATAGGTTAACAATTATGTGGTTAAGACTATTGGAGATTATTCGCTTATAGGTTCATTGTGAATCTTTGAAAATGTTAATTTAAGTATATTGATCACATGCCTAATAATATGGAAGCAAATCTCGTTTGAATATGCATGACGGCCTGTCGGTCCGGGATGCTCAGAGATCGGTCTGCCTATGCGGCCGGATCGCTGCTAAATAAAACTAAGAAGGAGGTATTATGATAATCGAGCTGGTTCGATGATCTGGTTTTTTGCAGGGGTTGTGACCTCGACCTGCTTGTGCTCTCAGAGACCATTGCAAAATACTATTGAATATATTGCTACAGTGTTTTAAGCATAACCAAATGAATAGTGTTTTTGCATTATGATAAGCTAATGGTTCAAATATAATATATGGTTGCACTTGTCAATTGAGAGTGTTATTGAAGTTTTTTGAGCTATCACACTTGTGATTAAGCTACTAATCTCTATAGATCTTTTCATCTTGTAAGGATTGGACTGTCAGGGGTGTGACCAAATAGTCCGTCCTAAACTCCTGCATGACTTACCGGAGAAGCCATTTGAAAGGCGCCTTCCAGATCAAGAGATTAGTGCACTGCTGGAAATGCCTAATCTCACGAAATACTCGCGCGTGCCTGGAGTTGGGCGTATGCTGGACCCTTTTTGGTGGTTCTGGCCGAGGTGGAGGGGGCTTGGGCTAGTTCTTCGATCTGCCATCCTTCACGAACTTCTGAAGGTTTTTCTTACAACATCTCCGGAAGTATTCTTTATAGGCCTTCTTCTTCTTTTCAAACTCAAGATCTTGCTTTAGTGTGCAAGGTGCTCAAGAATAACAGGTTGCACTGCTTTGAGGGTATGTTTGGGGTACTACATGAAGGATGTAGGTAAGGTGCACTATTCCTGTGACCTCCACAATATATCCGAATCGATGATTGAGAAGGGAAAAAATTTGTATGTAAGATGGGGTGCTGGGAACACAAAGGGCCTGTGTGTTGGATAACAGGAACTTGCTGAACAAGGCAGCGCACTTTGTTTTCTACCACGGTGGTCGTAGGTTGACTCCTAGTTTGACATTCACTGTTTGCAGGATGCTTAGAAGTGGGAAGTACACTTTGAGCAACAGCTGGATCATTCCATCCAACAGTGCTCATGTGAACGAGCATAAAGTCTGCGCTGCGTGGAGGGTTCTCTTGAACCCCGCTCACTATATGCCATCTGATGTTAGAACTATTCTCTTTAGTTTACCTGCAGGTTATATGCCTGTCGAACGGAATGGGCCTGGCCATCACCGTTACTGAGATGTTTCTGTGCCATCTGATGAGATGGGTTATAACTTTCAGGATCTCCATGATCCATCCTTCAGCCCCGATCTTGAAATCCCTGATCATGGTGTCGATCACATCCCCATCCGCACTGGTGATCACACCATGGCAGTTTGCTGACTTATTGTGTGTCTTATTACATGTATAACTTCAGTTTTGTCTATGTTTTGCTTTCTTTGAGCGTGCATTTGTGGTGGTAATGGTTTGTTGCAGGGTAGAGATGGAGACCGATGGGAATTCTGCTGGGGAGACGGGCCATCCCATCTTAAGCTTGGACCCCTCTTCAATAAGCTCTAGGATTGACTATTCTCATCCTGATCCTCAGGTGTACCTTCCAGAGGGTGAGCAGCTGTTCACTGCAAAGGAGTTTATAACAAGCATTATTCCCATCGAATAGCTGCTTCCCTTAGGATCTTGAGGAGGCAGTTGACAGGTTTCTACGTGGCCATTGATTCGACGATCTCTAGTGTTGCCTGGGAGCAGCTTGATGCTCCAATGTCTGAGTTACATGCATTAAGATCACACATGAGCCTCACTAGGGGCTTGCTGATGCAGGAAATCCGCCAGCTTGATGCCGTCATCAGGCGGGCTGCATCTGGAGAACCTATGAATTAGGCCTTTGTGTTCTTGCTCTTGTTTGCAATGTTCTTGCTTCTGCAGTTTCATGTGCGTGGCATCCGTGCCACATGCACATTTTCCAAGTTTATGAATATGTAATATTTCCTCATTTGATGTTGTGTCTTCTACATGCTTTGTTTGTTGCACTTTGTTACTAACACCTGTAGAATTTCAGAGGGTTTCGGCCCCTGGGCATAAGGGCGATCCCCTCTACTGGGATCTCCCTTATGCTTGAATGAGCACATTGGCATTGCGTTGGGGTTCAATTCCCCAAGCTCACTAACAAATTGTCTTTGTGGACTTACAGGTATTGACATGCATTATGTATAGGGGTCATCGAATGCATGCCATTGACAATTGCAGCTTGGGTTGGCAGTCAATGGCATGTGTTGGATGGCCCCTATGCATGATCTCCACCTAACATCCAGGTAAGCCATGGGCTTTGGATTCATCTGGGGTTCGATTCCCCAGGCTCATGTGATTGTGGAATGTTGTTCATGATCTTGAGTTATGAAGTATTCGATTCTGTTGTCATGGTGGAATGCTGCTTATGGGAGTGGTCGATTCTATTGCTGTGATACTGTACTGTATAAACGGCAGAATACCATTTTATCCAATGGTCTATGCTCTAATAGTGCCCCCTTGAAAATCGGGTCAACAGGGGTCAATTTGACCCGAGAAAGACTTCAATTGGACGACCTGGATTTGTGCAGGGGGAATATGTTCCCAAATGTGCCGCTATCCAACGGCTCAGAAACCATAATATTGCAGGTTTATGGTGTATTCGATTCGAGCATTTTGGGTTGCCCCTAGGGGGGCAAACCCTTGTTTATGTGGGCTTTTGGCATATCCTAAGTATATGCTAGAATATCCCTAGGATATCTTTGGTGGATCGCTAAAAAACTTATGATTGGTCAGAAATGTTAGGTCACTTCTGTTGGTGGGCAGCCGCTCTCGAAACCGGCTAACCGGAGAGGTATCTTGTCCATGCTTATATGGTTGCCTGGCGTTAGAACTTCGACATCAGGTTTTATCTATGAAAGCCTCACGGAAGATGGATCTAAGTCTCCTCCGTGGCTTGCTATGTCAGTCATGTTCTAGCTTGCGTACCGTGTGTCGCATACTTGTTGAACTTACATCAAATGTGCAGGAAATCTTGCATGTTAGATTGCATGCAAAATGCGATGTTGTTAGGAGGAAGCATTTGCTGGGGGCTTGGTTTTGCCTGGCTATGGAGGAGGGAGCATTGCTCTCTAGCTCATGTCAGTGTCCCTTCTCGCCCTAGTCAAATTTGGTCTATAGGAGCTGCTTGTCTGCGGGAATAAAGAATCATGCAGGATGGTTGGTGACAGTGCATTGGTCACGGTTTCTGGGCTCAGGGAAGACCGAGACAGAGCTAGACCCATAACCCTGAATGTTGCAAATGTATTGGAATCCAGAGCCCCACAATGGGCGCATGTTCTCTTAGATGAACGGAGCGTTCTGCTAAGATTGGGAATTTGAGAACGGTGTCTAAAAAACAGAGAACAAGGATCAGTCGTACTTTGCAATATTGGACTCGAGTTATATCCATCTATGTTAGTTATAAAGTTTGTATCAAGTTGGGAGCCGAAGAAGTTAAGCAAGCTTTGTATTGATGATTTCAATATTTGTATAATGGTAGGTTTGCCAGCTTAGGGTTAAATTTGTGAAGGACGAGAAAGAGAAGGAAAGAATTTGGGAAGATCAACATGAAAAAGCTGCAGACAGAGTTTATGTGCTTTGCAGCGAGCTTGGAGGATTTTTTCTGAAGGTCTGTTTTATTGGTCACAACTCTGCAACAGTCATAGCACTTTACTTATGGGGTTTTCAATGTTTGGTCAGACAGCATAGGTATTGGCAAAGCCAGATTTGACGCCAAAGGCTTGGGTTAAGAAGCTGGTAGTATTGTGTGATGCTGCACCTCCCACGCCTCATGATTTGGTCAAGGATGTCATAGAAACAGAGTTGGGGAAACCAATGCACGCTGTGTTTGAGAGCTTTGATGTCAAACCATTAGGTTCTGCTTCTATTGCACAGGTGAGTATGGAGGACATTTTTCAATCAGAGTACTTATTTTAAAGCATCTTCTGCATTAATCATGTCTGGTTTGTGAATTATACATATAAACATGATAAAGTAGAGGAAGGCAAGTAGGATAGGAAGAATAAATATGTTAGACCTGGCTAGAAGATCATATCCAGATCAAACTGTATGTTACTCATTTGTTTTCTACTGATCAGCGTAAGAACTTTTGTACATAATCTAGTTCTTAGCCAAGCTTGCAATTTGATCCTTCAATTCGACCAAATCAAGAACACCCTTGCACTTTAGCAGTTGATTTGAGTACTATTATGGCCTGCCCTGTCAGCTTAGTCTGTAACATCGACAGAATTCAGGAAACATGATATATCTTTTTCCAAATTTGAAATTTTATTATAGCCATGAATAAAGATATCTATATCAGGTTCATCGAGCCCGATTGAGGGGGTCTGGAGCTGATGTTGCTGATATGATTAACAGGTGCAACATCCAGGAACTGAGGAGCTCATGATGACTGATATACAAAATCAGAAGGCATTTGCAGCATTTCTCGAGCGATTTGATGTCAAGTTTGACTTAATGTCAGCTGTTACGGAATTGGAGGTGCAGGCAAGTCAGCGGCGAGCTAGATAATTCCCTCAGCTTTTGTTTTCAATTAATGAGATTACAAAAACAGGACAATTGCTTCATGATTGTAGGTTCGGCATGAGTTCGACTTTATAAGAGAAGCAAAGTCAATGGACAGAATCGCAGAGTCACTTGCAGTAGCAAACCATGGCAAGCCACCTGTTCAAATACCACGATCCATCAATGGAATGGTCACAAGGTGCTAGTAGGTACCTTGACAGTTGTCCTACGTGTTTTAGAGATCAAGATAATTTGTCTTTCTTGATTACTTCGTTAATATCATTTTCATTTTCTTGATTGTGGTTTGAAGTGCATAATATGATCGAATTGCTGAAAATCATTACTAGAATTGTTGTGGTTTGACCACCTTGGTGAGCTTTACAATTTAACTGCATTAATTGGGAGATAGAAAAGTCATAAAGTTCTTAATAGTTTAGAAAGTTCACTCACTTTTTGCTGTTGACGAACTAAGGCGTGTACTTGTCATGGACTTCATGGAGGGTATTCCAATTTTACGAATGCCCGAAGAGATGTCCAAGCGTGGAATTAATCCAAATGGTACCCTGGTTAAACAAGCAAAAATGTGAGTTTTTTCCATAATAAGCCATGTTATTCTTGATGCTTTAATACATAACAAGGTCAGATTATGCTAATCTGCAGGAGGATTTTGCGGGATTTAACTTCTGTTTATGGCCAAATGATCCTTCGGGATGGATTTTTCCAGGCCGATCCACATCCTGGAAATGTGCTTATTGACAGGCATGGGAAGGCAAGTCTATCCCTTGCCATCAGCGTTTTTACATGTCTAATTATATAGCCATTAGAACTTTATAGAAAATTGCCATTTCGTTGAAATACAAAGTGAGAACGTCATAATTTGTTATTATGGAATACAGAATTGAATAACTCTTTCTCCATTGTAACCTTTTAATAATATTTTGTTAACAGGTCATATTACTTGATTTTGGTCAAGTAAAGGAGCTACCAAAATTGTTGGGATTGAGTTTTGTCAAGCTTATACTTGGTATTGCTTCCAAGAATGTGTCGGAAATTAAAGAAGCATTTCAGTATGTAGTCTTCTTCCTACTGTGTGTGTCTACATGATTGTGTGTTGTATGTGATGATAGATCTGTGCACTGTGTGTTTCCAACTGTGGCTTAGTTTTATCTTGTTTTCTATGGGTCGAAAGAAATGGCGTCTATTGTCTTAACATGCATTTTCAGCTTGTTATCAGAGAACTGAACATTGTTACTGTGAAGAAGAAAGAAGATGGTGAATCAGTACTTCAGGATCTGGCAACAGTGATGTTCGATACCAAACTGCCTGATGGCATGTCCATGGTGAATTTATTTACAGCAGATGTCCTCGTCTCAAAGCTCACAGTGGAAGTAAGTCTTTCAGTTTTGATTAATATTCGGGAATTGTCTGTTAATATATCTGTTTTGCAGAAGTTGCCGCAGGATCTGTTTTTTGTTCTCCGTGCAATACACATTTTGAGAGGCTTGAGTTATGCAATGGGAATAAGTTATTCTGCTGCCGAAGAGTGGAAGGGTTATGCCAAAGAAGCTCTTGAAACAGAGGGAGACTGCAAATCCAAAACAAACTCCAAGTCAATAGGTTAGTTACTAATGCTATTTATCAATTTCAGTATGTTCATATCAGTATGCTAATCATTTTTGACAGGTAAAGGTCCTCGTAGTCAACTTATTTGGGAGGGGAGGAAGAGAGCAAGAAGATTACCATGGCTACAACCATTGCAGAAAAATGTTTATGGTGATTAAAATATGATTCTTTGAGTTATTATAAATATAAAACCAAAAGGTATATCCCAATAAACTATGGTGCCTTTTGTAAGGCTAGGGTTATTTGCCATAATCAGCTCGAGAGGTTTTTCTATAAAACCAACCTTGACCATGTCCAGGGAAGATATAAAGATTGAAAGACTTGATGTAAGAAAATTGACGATAGCCCATTTTGCCCAAATTTTGTTTTTGTAAGAAAATTATGTCTGCCATCCTCGTTTGCTGGGGATAGTAAAGGGCTACTCCATTACATGGCTCGGCAACTCTGGCTGGACATTATTGAAGCAAGTGGGAAGGTCCGAGTGTTGAAGAGGGTGGAACTAAAATTAAATTGAATTGAATGATTTTATTGTCCACGAGGACTAATAAAAGCCACCCTTGAAGGGTTTTCGAAGGAAAATTTGAGGTAGAAATAAAAATGATATACAAATATACATCATGAAATATATACATGTTGAGTGTCTACAGATATAGTTGCGCCCGCATATCCATGACCGCATGAAGGTAAGATCTCAGCAATTGTACTAAAGTTGTGCTCAATATCACATATAGTAGCTGGTTGGGCTTGACCAACTCGGCATAGCGTGTCCGTATTTGATCATACATCGTTCGATCATATGCAGGACAACTCTTGGCACTACCGACATACTCCACTCGATTGTCGGTGGAGTTATTTTGGTCCGTATTTGATCATACGTCGTTCGATCATACGCGAGACAACTCTTGACAACTCCAACGTTCCCATTTTATGGTTTATGTTTAACTGCTAGTAATTCTAGACAAGGGTGAAAGTATGCTGGTGGGTAGCAAAAGCATGCGTCCGGACGCATGCTTATAGCAGGGTTTTAGCCCGCTTAAAGCACCCCTGCTTTTGCTTAATTTGGGGTGCTTTAAGCGTTAATTGCCCGTCAAATTTTTTTCGCCCTTCATGTACTAACACGTCCACCTCACGAATGAACCGTTAGGATAATGATTGTGGGTTTTTGGCTGGATTTTCGCGCGAGTGGTGTGGTAGTACGTTGCAAATTGGATTACTTCGTCATGGGCCGCGAAAATTCTCCCTCCAATTCAATTATCCTCCCTCTCTCAAGAATTTCATGGCTCCCCGATACCGCCTGGAGGCAATCACGCGCTTAGCATTGGATTTTCGGCACGATGAATCCCAATACAAGAGTTCCAAATTTGTTGGATGTCAATCCAACACGTGAAATATCAATGAAAGATCCGGTTTCCTCCAGCAATTTACAAGAAATTGGATGCAGAGAAGAGAGAATACGATTAAGGAATAAGATGAAAAGAGAGCGGTTGAACGGGAGGATCTGAGCATGAGACGCAGGCAAGAAATAGCCAAGCAAGTAGTTGATTACTTCAATAAGCTCACCAAAAAGCATTCACCAGAACTCAAGGCTGATGTGATGAAGAGGGTGGTTCATCACCACGAAAATGGAAATCTCGAGAACCCGGACTTTTGCCAAATCCAAAGGAGTGCAAGGGCGGAGTGCTGCTCAACAACTTGAAAATGCACAATGGCAGCCACAAAGAGGCAAAGGAACCATGATATTTGGAGAGCCGTAACCTCAACACTTGTGATGGCTTCTTCCACAAATTCGAGATGCAATTCCACTATGGCGGGGCTGTTAGGTACATCTATTTCTTTGTCTTCATGCCTGTGCTTCTTCATGCTTTCAAGTGCTTGTATCTGCTGAGTGATGCTGGGCGGGATATGTTCATTGATACATGTGCAATATTTCTTATGATAGGTTGCATGAGGTCAACAATTGCAACCGCTTTACATTAAAAATCGGAAGCCTTCCTTGGAAATGGTCCGTGGTCCGCTTTCCAAAAGAGGTTGAGGTGCGATTCTCTCACCCCGCTTGCAAGCAAAGCATAACGTAATTCGGAAAGAAAACAGCAGAAGTCTCTCCTTGCAAGAAAGATGTTGTGAACACCGTTGGAGAGTCGCTTCCAATTTCTTATCCCTTGCACCTTCTCGAGGTCACACAGTATAAGTTTCCATACAAACTTTTTTTTTCTGCTATTTCTAACCAAAGGCCACCATTCAAATTTGAGCCTATATCAACAATACAAAAAGGGACATCCCGAACACCCCGTTTGCTTAAAGGCTTTCGAGAAGTTGAAGCCTATTTATGTGAAGAAAGTATCGAAAAGGGAAACCCCGTTGTTGCATATACCATATGAAGTTGGAGTATGCCGGGGTAGCACCAATGCATTAAGGTCAAAATAAAACCGGATTCCATGGTGAAGAGTGCAAGTGCACCCGCGAGGTCTGTGGACCTGGTGAGAAGTGTCCGCCCAGCCAACATAATGTATGACTCAACCAACCAACTCTCGAGGGTCGTGGTTTGCAACAAGAGCGAGGGTGAAGAATGGTATAAACATGACCGCTTGATGCGCACATGTCGGGTGTGGGTACCTAAAAGTCTTCCTATATGTCCAAGAGAAAGAGAGAATCACGAAGTTCTTGCTTGAATGGAAGACGCTTGAAAAGGTAATACTCTCTTTATTGTTTGTCGGCATACGCCGATATGTCTTTGTCATGCGGCCGACCATCGCTTTTGTGCTTTCAACTTGCGCCGATCTTCTTTTTTTTTTGCTACGTGACCTTGTTACGATTCCAAAGGAGACGTAAGAAGTCGATGGAGTTGCGTACCGCGTTACCAAGGAAGTGCCGGTGGCGCAGAAAAGAAAAGATCTAATGCCACCAAGAAGGGAAACCAAAGTAAGAAGTCCAAGGTAGCCGGTGGGACACGGCCGGTCGCAAAGACAAGTCGAGAAGAATGGAAACAAAAAGTAAGAAATCCAAGGCACCGGACACAACACTGGCCGCAGACAAGTTGAGAAGAAGGGAAACAAAAGTAAGAAATCCAAGGTACCGGTGGGACACGGGGCCGCAAAGACAAGATGAGACCTCAAATGGCAAGGGGAAAAAAAGAAAGGACCAAAGCCGTTCTTAGATTGTCTTACAAGAGAACGCAAGCAGAAGGCTTTCATTTCATATCCGTGTTCCACGTTGAAGATATTCGTGTCACACAATTACAGGCTAGGTGGCAGCCATGCAATTCAAGAGGTGCTTGGACAATATCCAAGATGGCACCATTGTTTTCAGAATTGATTTTGGCCGAGAATTACAAAGATCAAAATACAAAGGGAGGTTCAAAGCCAAAGATTGGCACAATGACCAAATAACAATTCTCGTCCACATCAATGATAGGATGGACAGCAGCCTGGGATCGTAAAGCTATTGAAGGAAACCCATTTTTACTTGAGTGATGACAAGATTCATGACACTCTTTTGTGCAACACCGCCTTAGAAAGCACAATTCATGGCTAGTATCAAATGGTGTAGAATTCTCCGTGCATATAGTTTGGTCGATGGTTGTTCTAGCCAATTCAAATCTGCCCACCATTCTATTTCCTACCAAGATATCACCACGAGCTAGGGAAGGAAATAATGGGAATTTCTTTGGGACAGCCCATGGTAAGGGAGAGCACGATGGGCAAGGGGCAGTCCTCAAAGGGCATTCACTAGAGAGCAGCTCAAGTATGATGGAGTGAGATTTAGGGTGCCGCCGATGCCCGTGAATTCGCTATGAGTTGGAAATGAAGGTGCCAAAGAACGGGACATCAAGAGGTAATATGCTTTCATCCGCATTCATCCGCTTTTAACGTGCTTTCATCCGCTTCACAAAGTGCTTTATCCGCTTTTATCCGCCAGTGGTAATGCCAGAATGTGCCTCTGTATCGTATGTGAACCGCAATAGTTGTTGCCGGGCTTTTTGCGTGCACTTTGGTTCATTGGAAAGGATGATGTTGATAGGACGTACCGGGCTGGACCGCGCTGTGGTAGAAGGGACGGGAGAAATACACAAAGATCGACATACTTGGCCAAATCAAGCACAAAGGGTGGCTCATAGAGGTTTAAGTTGTTTCGCGGGTAACCGCTTGAAAGGAAACCGGTCATCTTGTGTGAACAAGCTGAGGTTAAAGAATTGGAAATATGTTACCTAAAGCCGTAAAAGTCTCCACCGGGTGAAGGTAATCAAGACCTAAATCGATGAGGCATTTTTGAAGGTGATGGAGAATGGCTTAGTGGAAACATAGAGGAAGGTGATAACTTTGTCGTTGTAGAAATGAGGAGGGAAATCGAGAATGCAGATTTCTATGTGGTCAAATGTGTTAAGTCGAGGCATATCCTGACGTAATTGTCAAGGATAGTCAGGTCGACCTTCAATGTCGATGAACATGTGTTGGTTGGTTTGTACTATGCAGTCCAGCCCGATGGTACTTGGGAGCTACTTGAAGACAAAGGTCCGACCTTCCAAAGATCATACCATCACGCATCGCCCATCAAGTTTGAGATGAATCGATTCCCCGGCACTAACAGATTTTCCCTTGATCGCTACTCACCGATGATCCTTGACAACCGCCATATGAAGGTTGAATATGCTTTGACCTAGTTGTTTTATCATTTTAACAGTCTCAGAAGTTACTTGTGTACTTGTCTCAAATTTTGATCATTATATTGAGACAATGCTTGTGAGTATTGGAGTCTTTTAGTATTGGAAACAATGCTTGTAGTAGTGTCATTGGAGTATTTTAGTAATCGAAACAATGCTTGTAGTATTGCAGAGTAAGCTTGATATATATTACGTAAAATTGTACACTCAACATTTGAGACATCTTACAAGATCACTCAATACTCAAGATATAACACAAAGTAATCTGCATATATTACAAAAAGTAGTGTACAATGGTTACTTCATAAGTCATCGGTCCTCAAATCTATGCTCGCCGCCGAAGGGTGCCCAAAGAAATTTTTGTACTTCAATAGGAGCATTGAGGATATAGTAGGTCGAGACAAGGTAGTTGTTGAGACAAGAATCCAAAGATCGCAATCGCCTCCGGGCCAACCATGCATCGCTGAAATCAATTTGTGAGATCGCTTCCTAATCGTATGAGAGGCCAAGTATTCCAAAGCCTGGACACACAAACTTCTCAAAAATTGTCCTCTTCTTGCCCCTTGAAAGGCATAACAGAACGGTTGTGTGTGCGGGTTTAGAAACCCTTTGTGCGGTCATCATCAACCAAGAAAATCATACCATGATATTGAGGAAAATCCTCAAGAACAACCTTCAACTCCTTGAAAAATAGTTGCTTTTCTCAGGTTGGTTGATGCTCGCATGCATAGCAATGCTCTTGACCATATATCTTCAAGAATGGGGTCCGCAGATCGTGGAACAATGCATCCACCATATCCCTTGTATTCAAGTAGAGAAGCACTCCAAATCACAACATCAAACCTCTCTGAAGGCCCACTCCACAAACTCATGATACCGGTCTGCAAATGAGGTACTTACTTGCAGTTTCTTTTACAACATGGTTCGTTTGTGGTGGATGCAAGATTTTTTGATTCATTCTCCTCTGTTGTGTCTGTGCCAGTACACCATTTATGTCAAGCACCATGCACTTCCGTCTGGGTGTCCATCCCTCGACGTTTGCAACCACTGTCGATGGCTGCTGCATCGTGCTTGTCTGTGCTGGACTGTGCTGGGAAGTGCTATCTGGACGTGCTGGAAGTTGCTGCGACCTGCTGGACTCTGGTTTATCTTTGCTACCAGGTGATGGAGAGTGCTGATAGCCATAGCTAGATACATCCTTACTAGTATCTCCCTGTCCCCAATGTATGGGTGTTTCCTGGCTATCAGTAACCCGTACCAAGTGGTGGCTTAGGGTCCTTGGTCTCCTGCAAAATCAAAAGTGGTGCTACAATTACCAACTGAAACTGGCAGGACATTATGCCAAGTGAAATAAGACAAGTAAAATAACTGCTTGAACTTAAATATTGGATTGCACCTTTTATATGTAAGAGTTTGTTTTTGCACTTTGGTTTCTTCATTATCTGTCTGGGTTCTCTCACTATCTTCAAATTTCTCGATTCAATAAGCACCACTTGTGGTCTGCCTTCTCTCCTCGCAGATGCAAATGCATATTGATCCCTAGGTTGAAACTCAAAACAAATTTTACAAGGACACAATGGGGAAAAACATATATTATGGTATTACACAAAAACCTTTTAACCGGATCGTTTTGCCAAGTCTTGTGCAAAACAAAATTGGCCCTAAAACGAGTACATATAAATTACATTAGATAACGTTTTTTTTCCTAGTGCCACGCCTATAGGCATCGCCCTCATCAACCGAATCATCCGGACTCACCCTCACTCTCTGGCCCGGACCTTTTTGGTCCCCGACCTTGTGAGCCTTGTGATTCGCTCACAACCTTGTTCACCGCTTATCCACTATATTCGGTCTTCAACATCCTTGTTCCGCCTTGTGAGTTTCGTCGCATCAACAAGTGTTAGAGGAGGCCTTTGTAGAGGTTGCCGCAGAATTTGGAACTATATTGTATTTCTCAAAGATCGCCGAATCCATCGAATCGCTTTGGACCGTGTTGGTGTCTTTTGCACGTTGCTTTCGTGTGCCGCAATGTGTCACCGACCGCTTGCCTCGTCTTTCTCACTCGCCTACAGCGCTTCTAATGTACCCACTTCAGAAACAAACGTACCTTTTTTGGTCGTTTTGCTTGTGGAGTTCGAGTCCTTGTAGACTTGTGTCCCGGGGTCCTTTTACTAAGAGGTGTTTTGACATGCTTCCTTTTCCCGCTGATATCCGGAGTTGTAGCTACCACCTCATCTAGGTCAATTGTCTCAACTATTTGTTTGTGTGTTGCCCCAAAGATGTAAGGGTTCCTCGCTTGACCTGCCTTCCCCCAATTCCTCCACTAAGCCTCGCTGAACTCAAGCTTCTCGAGCATTCGAGGCAAAGTGTCTTCTCCATAAGCAAACTCGTGCAACACATGATATAATGGGGCCACATTTCAGCTTCGTGACTTAGGGTGTAATCATCCCGAATGCCACCCGCATGTGGAGCATCGCCCTCATCTCCAATTGGCAACCCGAATGTCACAGATAGATGCTCACAAGCCGCCAGCCTCCTTGTAAGTTCCCTAAGCCTCGTTGAGATTCTCAGAATGCCGCTTGGCTTTTGCAAGTTGCACTTCAATGTTTGCAACCTCGCCAGCCTATAGTGGCCACCGCTGAACTATCCCTCATCTATTGGGCCACCCCCATTTCAACAAGGGCTTTGAGCATGTACTCGCCATGTCTTTCTCTCTCTCAAGCTCAAGAGCTCGCCAGGCACCAAAGATCGTGACTGTGGATCGCTTTTGAAGACGTGAGATGTTGTCTTTAATTTTCTGCAATTTCTCTTCTCGAAGCCAAGAAGAAAGCTCCCTTAGCCTGGACTGGACAACTAGCTCCTTCTTGAGACTAAATCACCGGCCTGCGTGTCTAGGGTTTCCCCGCAAATCTTTGCATAGGACTTCCAGCGCGATATATGTTCTCCCCATAAGCCGTAAGCCGCTGGGCACGATTAAAGCTCCTAATGGACGGCCTCCTTCTAATTTAATACCGCCTCCCCGAACCGGGCCTTTCTTGCTATGCTTTCGTGTGCCGTGGTTTGCCGAGATTTGCTGGCCTCTCGCCTCGCTTTGCCGAGCACCGCTTGCCGGGTTCACTTTTAACCTTGCCGCCAGAGGGCTCTACTTTTGCCGCAAATCCGCCCAATTAACCTTGAACTTCTCGGGATCCCGCTTTGCTCGAGGCGCTTATTGAATGCAAATAGGTATGATAATCGCTTTTCTAACTTCTTCGTTTCAACCCGTCCGGGAGATTTTGCTCGAAGCTCTATTAGAGCTTCTTCGCTCGCCTCACCTTGTCAATGGAAGTTTTGCCAGAATGACCCCGCTGGTATCCCAAACTTCATTGTACTGCTGCAAATGAGGTCTGCTCGAAATTGAGAGGATGAACGCCCCTCGCTTAAGCGCACCTCGCATACGCATGGAAGTCTTCTTCGTTCGGCAATCAGCCAGTCCGGGTCTTAAGGAACGCTTTCTTCCGGCCCGAAGAATGCAAGAAAATCGAATAACGTGGTTGAACCCTAAACCCATTGAAATTTTGTTTTGTTGCTTTTGCTTACCCGGATAATGGGTTCCGCTGGAATTATCGCTTTGAGCGGGCGGATCAATCACCTTCTTTACCATGGTTGATCCGCTTGTATAAAGTGGAAACCGAAAGCGCAAAATTCGCGGGTTGCTTGGCCGAGTAGAGAAAGTTGGGGAAGAGAGATTTGAAAAACACAAATTCGAAAGTTCGCTCGCTTGTCTAGTGGTTCCAGATTGCGGGTCGCTTTCATTCGGGGCGGCAAACGTGTAATGATTGTATAAACGGGTGCCGGCTAGGACGAATAGGCCATTCCCGTAATATAGGTGGTACTATATAGGTGAAGGGTGGGAAAAAAATGTATGACGGGTGGGAAAAAATGTATTTTGGGTGTCTTTGCCGGCGTGGTCTTTGGGGTCGCGTTTTTTGCTACCCACCAGCATACTTTCACCCACAAGTGCTAGTAATTCTAGACACCATAAGTATTTAATGTTGGAGTATTTGGATTACAATCTATCAAGAACTCTCAAACAGGCGTAGAACATGTGGATTAATAGTAAACATGTCATATTTGAAAAGAAGGATAGCTTCTAGACTCCAGATGATTCTCCCTCCAGTTCATGACTAAATACTGCAAATGTGAACTCCATTCTAATTTTGCAGTTCTGGCTGCCACTAAATCCCATCCACATGTCAACACTTGTGCCCTTGCATACCAGGATTCTTTGTACCATTGCAAGTGCAACTACTTGACTTACCATTCCACCTTCAGTCTTGCTTCCTACGTGAGAGAAATATGTAATAACAGGGGGTTCCAAGGGGATTTGATATGCATGTAAACATGACAATTCCTGAAATTATGGACTATAATCCCCAAAACAATTGAATGGGTTATTATAAGAAAAACATGGATTTAAGATAAAAAATAACCACGTTAGCTCATTCGCAGCTAACATACGAGTGGATAACCAGAACTATTTATAAGGGCACATTAAGATAGAAGTTCATGTCAGGATGTTCTAAAGAGTTATCCAGAAGATAAATCTCGTTGCTCTTTCAATGTGATAGGGTAGGGATTTTAATTGGCAAAAGCGAACCAAAGTTAATATCCTAAATTTGGAACTTCACAATTTTATCGTTTAGCTCAACAACGTTATAATGAATGAAGTTGCCTCTCATAACATGTTCTCAACAAGCGGTAATTTTGAGCATCCACAACAGAAGTTCTAGTTTAAAAAAAGAAGAGAACTCAAAACTTTGAAAGTGACTAAAATGCTATCTTATTCATTCTTTAGATGTGGCACCTTTTTGCTTTCCTTCCTTTTTTTTTGGGATTCTGCAGATGTATTAGATTACATGTAAAAAGTTACATGATATACAAAATTGGCAAAGATAGGATCTCTGACACCAGAGGCCAACTACAACTACAGATGACCCCATAGGAGGGTATAAGGATAGTTTCACACCTACCGTCATGTTATATTAAAATTTAACTTTTAACATAAAGTCTGCTTCACTTGGGGGCTCGATCATTGATCCACCACTCCATTAAGGATGGTGATGAACAAAGCTTCTTTTATATGCTCAAACATGATCTGACCAAGCATTCGGGCCATAAGTGATGGTGTCAAACAAAAGCAGGATTCAAGAATCTCTAGCAGCCTTCAGAATGTGAAGCTTTTTGTCAAAGTATTTTTTGAGTTTAGGATTGAACGTCCATATGTCTTTATCATACGCAGGAACTGGTCCAGAGTTTTGCAGTCGATCACCTTAGATGTAAACCTTTGAGGTTCAACAATGAGCATGTATATTGTACATCGATCCACACCATAGGATTGAGATTCTTGCAAGAAGGCGAGCGATATATGTTCGGTCGTTTCGTGTTTCTTCTCATCGATGTTCTTCTCACAACAGTATAGTAGCATTGGGCAAACCCTCCTCCTGAGCCTTTTTGGGTTGCCCCTGGGGGGGCAAGCCCTTGTCCATGTGGTTTTATGGTATATTCCAGGTGTATGCTAGTACATGCCAAGAATATGCCATTGACTGCTCCAAACTTGCTATAGGGTGTAAACTTGCAGTGGCCGCTATTCTTGGGCATCCATTTCGAAACTAGCTAACCAATGCTTAGCGACGGAGTTGCTGATGTGAGGCCGAAGTCAAGGTGAGGTTATGGCCAAGGGAAAAGAGAAAGTGAAGGTCAACAATGCTGAGCTATCGATTGAGTGTCAGGAGGTTAGCCGTATGGTAGAATGAGAAAAGAAAAGGACAAGTGAAAATATAATGACTACGTAAAATGACATATCAGTAGTAAAACTCGTGCCGTACAGATAGTCTGCAATAAATAAAGCAAACGAGATAATGGATATGTGAAATTAAATGAAAACAGCAATGACTATGTAAAGTGACATATTGTACTCTATCGTCTTGAACTATGACTTAAGCCAGTTCACCCTCGGGCAATAAAGGGCAACCCTCCGTGCGCAGCACCTTGTTTAACTTCGACTCATTGACAACCCCACAAAACAGACAATCTTCTCAGTGCTAAAGCATTCATAGATTGACTAACACTGAACCAACGAACCTCCATATCCATGGCATCATTCCAGAATCAGGGATGTGTAAATAGAAGAAGAAAGACAGGAGCTGCAGAAGATGGGCATGGAAACAGAATGTCGGTAGGCAATGGCAGCATAAGCTGCCAAGAACAGATCAAGATAAACTGCAATAAAGCAAGCATAGAAGACATATATTTCATACAGAAAAAAGCATGGTTTTGCTTATATTGATTGGTCTTTCTGTTACAACTAAGCTATTGTAACCCAGCAAGTAAATCTTTTTCACGGTTGCAAATGCACAATGGTTGGACCACAGGCGCATAGCGATCTATGGCTGAGCAGCCGTCTGTTGCTAATATTGGTTCCCTCTTTCAAAAGTGTAGGAAAAATAAGAATTTGGAGTGTGCCAAGCGTATGCATGCTCAGATTTTTAGAAGTGGACAGGATGCGCATGCGATTTCTGGTAACTATACCGTGCCCATGTTTATGGACTGTGGTGGTCTTATTTATGCTCAGCAGGCTTTCGAAGAATTGATACATAGAAGTGAGTATTCTTGGACTTCTCTGATTTTAGGTTATATTAAGTGGGGGCAATCACAGCATGCCGTTAGCATGTATGGGAAAATGAAAGAGGACGACGTGTATCCTAGCACTCATACAATTACTACTTTATTGAGAGCTTGTGCACGGGAAAAAGATCTCGAACAAGGTCGGAGGATTCATATCGAGATAAGAAAAAATGGGTTTGAGAAAGATCTTTTCGTGGGCAGCACATTGGTTGACATGTATGCAAAGTGTGGTTCACTAACAGATGCACAAGAAGTCTTCGACAAACTTGCAGTTCGAAACACTGTGTGTTGGACAGCACTAATTGCAGGGTATGTAGAACATGGATTTGGTGACCGTGCACTTAATTATTTAAAAAAAATGCAACTTCAGGGCTTCTCCCCAGATGCTATCACTTACGTTTTTGCCTTGAAAGCCTGCAGTATTGTAGTTGCTCTAGAAAAGGGCAGAGAAATGCATAGTGAGATTTTACAAATGGGATTTGAAAAAGATATGTTTGTTGCTAGTACTTTGAGTCACATGTATGCCAAATGTTGCTCTCTTGCTGAGGCAAGGGAAACCGTTAACAGAATGCCAGTTCGAAATGTTGTTGCATGGACCACCCTACTCACTGCATTCGCTGAGATCGAGTCTCACCAGGAAGTAGTTAATTGCTTGGAGCGGATGCAACTTGAAGGCATGTTTCCGGATCCCATGACATATGTTTGTGGCTTAAATGCCTGTGGAAATATTAGAGCATTATATAAAGGTCGAGAAATGCATGCTGAGATTGTATTAAAACATTTTGAAACAGATATCTTTGTTGGAAACACGCTGATTAACATGTATGCAAAATGTGGTTCACTGTCAGAGGCACAAATGATCTTTGATAAGTTGGCATTACGAAATGTTGTGACATGGAATGCATTAATTGCAGGATATGCTGAAAATGGATTTGGTTGGGAAGCACTTATTTGTTTCAAAAGGATGAGACAGGAGGGCGTATTTCCAGATTCTATCACATTTGCTTGTAGCTTGAAAGCTTGTGCCATTGTTAGGGATATAGCTATGTGTAGAGAAATACATGTGCAGATTCAACAGAAGAGATGTGAAACAGATCCATCTATTGCCCACGTGCTGGTTGATACATATGTCAAATGTGGTTCCCTTTCAGAGGCATGTGAAACTTTTGAAAAGCTGCGAGTTCGAGATATTATGTCATGGAATGCACTAATTTCAGGCTATGTTGATAATGGACTTGGTGGGAAAGCGTTGGAATGTCTTAAGGATATGCAATTAGAAGGGATTTCACCAAATGATGTCACATTTCTTTCTAGCTTGAAAGCGTGTGGCAGCATTGGAGCCATAGACATAGGACGAGATTTACATGTTAAACTAAAGCAAGCAGCCTGTGACAAGGATCTTCGCATTGGGAGTGCGTTGGTTGATATGTATGCCAAATGTGGTTCACTTGCGGAAGCGCAGGAAGCATTTGAGGAACTTCCAGCCCGTGATGTTCTTGCTTGGACAGCAATGATTGCGGCATATGCTAAATATGGAAGTGGGCAAGAAGCAATGAATTGCTTTGCACAGATGCAATTAGCTGGTGTAGCTCCAGACGTTGTCACATTTGTCTGCATCTTACAAGCTTGTGGTAGTCTAAAAGATATTGATAGGGGCAAAGAATTACACACACAGATTGCCAAAAAGGAGTTTGAGAATGATCCTTTTATTACCAGCAGTTTGATTGATATGTATGTTAAATGTGGCTCTTTTATAGAGGCACGAGAAGTCTTGGACAGGCTTCCGAATCAAAATACTGTGGTATGGAACACAATAATCGCAGGATACACTGAGAATGCGCTTGGCTTCCAAGCGCTGGCATGTTTTGAACAAATGCAGCTTCAACATGTGCCACCAGATTCTATCACTTTTGTCTGCACCTTGAGAGCTTGTGGTGATATAGGAGCCATAAACCAGGGGAGGGCCATACACAAAGAGATTTTACGGGGAGACTTTGCAAATGACATGTTTGTTGGTACTGCTTTGATTGACATGTATGCAAAATGTGGTTTCCTTGTAGAGGCACGTGAGGTTTATGATAAGCTGGAATTTCGCGATATTGCATCATGTAATGCCATGATTGCAGGATATGGCATAAACTATGAGGCGGACATGGCTATTGCATGTTTCCAACAGATGGAGGAAGAGAGATTGGAACCTGATGCTGTTACATTTACTTGTCTTCTTACTGCATGCAGCCGTTCTAATCTCTTGGTCGAGGGGCAAGGGTACTTCAATGCAATGGGACAGAAATATGGCATCATGCCAATGAGAGATCACTTAACATGCATGATTGACCTTCTGGCACGATCAGGCTTCTTGTATGGTGCTACAAAAGCATTAGAAAATATACCACGCCTAACCTTGGAAGAAGCCCTAATGGCAGTGATCAGTGCTTGTAAAATGTATGGTGAAACAGAAATAGGATTGAAGTGCTTTCAGCAGCTCATCCAAGTTAATCCAGAGAATTCTGCTTCATATGTCCTTATGGCAAACATATTTGCAGATGCTGATAGATGGATGTAAACAGGGCAGCAAAAACACGCTGGGACAAAGAGAACAGCCTTGAACCAGAACTTCATGAAATTGTGGCAGAATATTGAATTTCTAAAAAGTTGGAGTCATTGAAATTGGCATATCAGCGGGAAGGCTTACATATCAAACTTTTACAAAAGTGAGTCATGGACGAAATATGAAGATGCTCATCAAACTTTGTAGTAATCGAATCCCAAAATAGAAGGATATGAATGGTTTTCCATGGGAGGACCTAAATTCATCCTTTCGAAGATAATTCTCGCCATTCTCAGTCAAGAACAAATTATTGCGATGCGAACTTGGAACTGGGGTCCAAGGATATTGGAGAAGTTGAAGCGAGTCACCTTCTGGTAAGCTTATTTTCTTGGCATACTAGCCTAAGTGATTTGAGGTCAAAGTTTCACCCCGTGTTTGTCGGTAACAGTTGAAGCTGCTAAACCAGCATTGGGTCTGGACAGTTAAATCAGGCGCAGCATGCAACATAGCACAATCTTTGTTATTGGAATGTGCAATGCTCAATTGAGGACCCTGATCCTGATCGCGGTAACAAAAGTAAACGTCAGCAACATTGCCTATTGTTTCCACTCGTTTGATGTTAAATTATCAAATTTGGAGCCCTGGCACCTTCATCACGTAATCTAACAGGTTTGAGGACTTGCCCAACTTGGTGCAAATGAGCTTACTCTTTACTTTTAGCAAAGTTTTTCTCTTAGCAGACAATAGTGCGTGCTTGCATGCTGGAAAAGCCTGAATCATTCGAATTAAAAATACATGCTGGCGAACAATTATTCCAAGTTGCCATTGTCTATTTGCTGCCATTGTACCACACTGCAAGGATGACTGTTAAGATCTAATTTATTCAAAGGTATCTCTTTAAAAGTTTGGAGCCCCAGGCTTTTTGTCTTAGCAAGATAAGTGGATTTTATAAGCTGTACAAATGATCGTCCCTTAGTTGATGGCCTTCTTCCTGATCGGGAAGCAAAAAGATTGACTTGGTTGCAGAAGGCATCAAATTCTTGCCATGAGCAACTGGTAACCAACTTTTCCTTGTCGTAGTCTGCTCAAAAGCCTGCAGATTCCCATTCAAAAAGCGCCCTTTCGATTGAATGCTTTGGAGGACAAGTGCCCTCGATTTGCAAGGTCAAAGATAAGTGCCCTTGGTTTGGAAGATCAAAACATTTTATTTTTTGACCTCTACAGGCTCATTCTGAGAAATTGATAAAAGATACAAGAAATTTATCGCGGCGGCCAAGGCCGCCGCGAACATTTCTCTTTTTCAAAACTGTGCAGTTGGACCCCAATTAACGTCCAACATTCTCTTCTGCAATGGCCAAGTGATGCTGCCGCCGCGATAAATTTCTCTTTTTCAAAACTATGCAGTTGGACCCCAGTTAACGTCCAACATTCTCTTCTGCAATGGCCAAGTGATTCTAGATTGATGTGAAGCAACTTCGTAAGATCTTACATTCTAACTCTAATTTAGAAATTACAAAGTACAATATTTAGCTTAGCCTTTTAAAAAGTTGGTCAATACTTTTTGTTATTGAAGGTTCATCTGTTCACAGACATCAAACATCAAGTAGAATTATCAATTTACAGAACTGATCACTAGAATGATATTTTTGCGAATAATATAAATTACGAAATAAATCCAAAAGGAACTCCAATACAGCATCTCTCGACACAAAGGCTGGTGAGTTACCAAAGGCGCTCATCCACCATCCATAAAAATCATCTAGATTTAGATCAATAATGTAGTCTTTTTTCATCTGTGCCATCTCTGCAAATCAAAATATGATTGCAAATCAACTCAAACGTTCGCTACAATTTCACACAACGATAGAATCCACATACGCATTACGCCAAGATTAAGGATGAAAGAAAAATGCTAGTTTCATATTAAACAATCCAAGCTTTAGCAATGTAACAAAATGGGAGAATATCTACCTTGCATGCAATTAGTGAAGCGTAAGAGAAGCTCCACAATAGCTCTTCAAGTGCTCTCAATGCGTCGAGACAATAAGAAGGCCTTCTATTTATAAGATGGAGTTTTGTTGGATGATCGACGCACATGACTAATCTAGGGCTATATTTATGCCAAGTGCCTATATCACAACTCGCATGTAATCATTAATATCATTCGATATATACTTCATATCCATAATTATCCTAAAATGGATATCATTAAGATTCTATATATATTGGGATTGATATCTTCTAACAAATTTGCCAATGGCCGCAATAAATGCAAAGTGCACACATGTCGTCTTTGATAATTACCGTATTAATGGTCGCACAATAAATGCAAAGCATATTAATGGCATAATAAATGCAAAGGGTATTAATAGCCGCAATAAATGCAAAGTGCACACATGTCGTGCTTTGATAATTCAAGTAATAAATGCAAAGCGTATTAATGACCGCAATAAATGCAAAGCGATTAATGGGTCAGTAATAAATGCAAAAGGTATTAATGGACACAATAAATGCAAAGTGCACACATGTCCCCGCTTTGATAATTCGCATAAATTCAAAGCGACATTAATAGCCACAATAAATGCAAAGTGTATTAATGGTCAGTAATAAATGCAAAGTGCACAAATCTGCCATAAATGCACGAATGCAACGTGTCATTCTATAATAATCCTCATATCTTAATAACATTGCCTTTGCTTACATTTTGAGTTTTATTGCATATGCAACCATAGATCCTACAAATATTTGTTCAATATCTTAATAACATCGTACATCGTTTTGAATAACCAATTCAAGCCACCATTTGTTTGTGTCAAATAAAAACACATGCACATATCCTAGAGCTTATGATTCCTTGTCATAATGCAACAAAGATTAAAATAAAGTGTCGAAAGATATCACACCATGGCTCCTAGGACACATATCACACCATGGCTCCTAGGACACATGCACATATTTGAATCAACATAGTCACTATTCTCATTAGTTTATTGCTCGCACTTATACCGCTCTTATTTTTGTTAGATGGCTACTACCAAAGAGTTTCATTAGGCTTCACATTTCTCTAAAGAAAGCATACTTGCATACAAACCGCATTTTTCCACCAAACAATTAACAAGAAAATAGTTGTCACCCAAAGAATCACCGAAACTCGCCTCCGATAAACATGTGGCATGCAAATAATTTCTTGCAAACATTTTGCATCATTGCGACCTGACATCCAAGGGTTGCTTCCCCTCTCCTAAACCTCGATCAAGCGCATCCTCTTTTGGTGAACATTATCGCATTGCCTTCCTACAGTTCCTCCTCCGTGTCTAGAGCTTTATCACTAAATTGCGTAACAAATTTCCAATTAAATAACATCTATGAGATGATTATACTCCATGAATAATTTGAGTTATCCAAGTGTTGTCAAATTCGTAGTTATCCAAGTGTTGTCAAATTTATTATCACCTATGCATGCAGATAAAATGAAGTAAACATGCTCGAGATCCAACAAAGAATCATCTTCGACATTGCCTCATCAAGCCAAGGAGATGAGTTCACCACGGACGCTGTAATGCCAATGTTAAGAAACCTTGGCAAGCCTCTTCCGATGCACACTCTTGAATTTGTGGATTGGCATGCATAAAATAGCTACGAGAAAACATGTAGCATTGAGGTTTCCAAATTTGGTGCATGTATCTCGAATCATGACAAATAAGGCTATGGATCACTTTCAACAAGAATTTCCAAATGTCGGTCATTTTTCTTAATAGCAACAAAAATTCAAATGCAAATTGGAATGCACCGATTAAACCTGCAGGAAATTGATAGCGTCCTAGACAACCCGTGTAAAAGATAAATTGCACTTCATCTTATCCAAATTGTTTATGGTACCCATGATCACTAAAAGTGGGAAACCGTAAGCCACCCAATGTGAGACAACTGCAGAGGGACGTAACCAACGATAGCATCCGGTCCAAGAACCCGCAAATAACATGCAAATTGCCCATTAAAAAGAGACGTAGTAAAGCCAATTCAAATGTAGCTTTTTTAGAGCAACTTCACTTGACAGAAGCCCCTATACAACTTCACTTAATCGACGCCCCAAGATGAAATTGACCAGGTTCCAACAACCAAAAGAGTTTACTAAACAGAAGTTCATACATAAACTCAAGATACTTTGACTCCAAATGAACCTATCAATCTTCATTAGGTTGTTGTCCCCCGCCAACTTGGTTTGATAAATAAAGATCTAAATAAACTTGCTACATCATAATTCCGGACTATGTGTGAGCACTGCCTTTAAAGGCATGTTCATTTATGTGTTCAATAGCATTGTAACCACGATTGAAAGGCTAAATTGCTTTAGCTCTCACTTTGCTTTCGCTAACAAAACCAAATGGAACAACAACTCAGCCATTAACCAACTTGAGCCCCGTGATGCGATTATTACCCTAGTATAGAGAAGAACCGCCATAAAACATGCAAATCTCTAAAGTGGATCCGGGCGAAGGATAACCCGGCTTAAGCAAAAGCGTAGAATCGTAGATACCTCAACTTGGGTTTAACATTTATTCTAAAAATTCCGAGCATGGAAGCATCTAAAAGCCCAAAGATAAATCTAAATGGCTAAGAAATCACTAAAGTGACTCGGGCGAAGTCGTGCAAAGTAAGAAAACTATTGTCAAGAAAAAATACAGGAAAACCACCTTTGGAACAAAACCTACAAAGGCCAATCGAACACACAACCGACATGGTCCTTAACCTTTATGATGGACAACACAATTTAGGTGGTTACAATATTTAGATTTGTGGAAATAACATTTAGCATACGTAAAACAAATCTACCATTATGGCAAAGATCGACCGCTAGAATTTGATGCGTAAGGTCACAAAATGTCAGTATTTAACTATAACTTGAGGCCATTGGCAATCACATGCACTTTATACTACTGAAATCGACCAATCAGAGAATACCTGCTTTTAGTCTCGAGCAACAAACTCGCCTTGTTCACCGCCAAACCATTCCAATCGCGAATCCTTCATGGCTCCTCGCCAACGATGCAATCGTACGTAAAAGAAAACAAATGCTTCATGTGCAACCTACCAGCATAATACGATACAACAAATTGACATCCAAATAATCTTCAACATCCCTAAACAATGGGAAGAACAGAGGAATCGATACATTTTCCTATTCCAACCTGACGCCTGAATGTGGGCAGAATAATCCATAGCACAGAATCTCTTGCGCCCCAAGAGGAAATCCAATTCCGTTCTTCATTGTAGATCGACATGGCTCTGGATAGTAAATTTTAACCTAGCCAGAGCTAGCGACAGCAGCAATACCTAGCTCCACGATGCAGTCCGGCGGAATAGACGCCGGAAGGAAGGAATAAGAACAAAAAAAATACCTGACATTGCCATAAATGCACCATGCCCGCCATAAATGCCATGAAATCTGCTATAAATGCTACCCAGTCAACGTGTCATGCGATCATAATTTTGAAGGAACAAATTCCGTGCGAACAGAAATAGGATACTGAATTACATAGGAAGGATAATGTAGAGGTGTAGAACTAGAGAATTATTTTCTATTTATTGTGTTTGTGAGGCCAGATTAAAACTGCCTTACGTAAGACAAAGTTGCTTTTACATGCTTGATGTTGTGAATCCATCTGATCTTATGCCCTTATGTTGTATCAACCAAAAGATAATGAATGGTTGTTTTGCCTTTCATATTACACTTAGCATACACCAAAAATATTTAGGCTAGACTTATCTGTGTGCAGCCCAACTCACACGAAATGCCAAGCGTATATCGGGCGGCTATAGGTGTTTCGTATAGAGAGCAAATATTATCACGTGAGATAACCTAGGGTGCGGTCACCGTTGTCGTGACCTCGGGTCGCGAGACCTTGTCTCATGCCTCCATAACAATCCCCACCTGCTGTAGCGTGCCACACGTCCTCCGACCCACCATGGAGGCCAATTGTCCCCCTTATGGGGTTCCCATGGCCGTGGCCTCGGCATCTCCTAATTGTTATTGTTGTGTCTTTGCGAGAGAAGGGGGATTTTTCTGATTTCTTGGGTCTATCTGGCAGCAAGTGGTAGAAGCTTTTTAATCAAAGGCATCCTAAGAAGTGCAGAAACACCTGAGGTTGCACGGGGTTGTGCCATGACCCAAGAAAAATTGGACAATTTCTATGCTAGGCTCAGGCAAATTTCTAATGAATTCTGTAACTTTCCAGCATCAAGGATATGGGATGCTGATGAAACTAGAATTCATGCTAGAAAAGTCAAGGCCTGAAAGATCATAGGCAGGAAATGAGAGAATAGGATAAGTGAGGTGGCTATTTCTGGAGCAGTATACTTTCATCTCTCTTCTCGCATGATTGTCTTAACATGGCTATTAATACTGATCTTTTCTCTCCATCTCAAACATATATATCAGATCAACACAATACTTCTCCTTAACTTATGATGGATTCAGATGCTACTACATGTTACTGGAGTCTCAAATTCTAGTCAACATGGAAGATCATAGTGTGATGGTAATTATGGGCAATGGTAATAGCTGCCAATTTTAAAGCAAATGTGATTTGAATCTTAAATTTGATAGATGGTGAGAGTTCCAGATGTATCCTATTTACTTGATCTTCAAACCGATCTCCTCTCAGTTCTTTGGAGATAGAAATTTATATCTCACCAAGAAAAATCCATTCAAATTGGCATTTAACTCAAGTAGGCCTATATACAATTGATGTTGATCCTGTTTCTACATCTACCACTTATATTGTAATAGACATGTCCAACGAGTATTTCTAGCATGCTCGCTTTGGCCATGTTGGAGGGCAGGCCCTAGGAGAACTGTATAAACTTTCCTTGATAGAAGGTATGCATATATCATAGCCCCCGTAGCCCGGTGGGTTCCTATGCACAGGCCGCATAATAATAGGAACTAAGGGTCTAAACTAGGAGCATCACTAAGTAATGGCTACTAGGTCTCTACCCCCCTTCCCAATACAAAAGGAGCAAACATGATCAACCAACATCACATATCCACATAACATGATAATAATGAGAAGAACATCTAAACCTAATCATATATAGGGTTCAAGGTCTATACTGAGGTGTCTAGGAAGGCTCTACTAAAGACACGAAATGCTAACTCATCTGGAGGCCTAACTTCCAGATGATATACAAAGAACTCTAATCCAAATACCTGCTCTTGAGAAACTCCCTCCTACTCCCGACGTCTCCATAGTCTTCGAGGTGGTCGAAGTAGCTCCCACTCCTGTTGACGCGCACACGCTCTGGGGGCTGCTGTGCTAGGCTATGCCACATCAGACGGTTCTCAAAACGCAGTTTTGAGCGCGAAAAGAGTTCCCAGACTGTTGGAGCCAGAAAAACGGCCTAGGGTTAGGGTTTGGCGGTTGATGTGCCCAATAGGTTAAGGCCACGTGGAAAATGGTCTTAACCTAAGGTTGGCTAAGTTATATGAATAACTTAGTCATGCACCCTATGCCACTACTCTATGGTATACAAGGCTATGCAGGTAGACTTGTATAGTGACGGACTTGGAAATATACATATTTATGGCGTATATTTTCCTGGAACATCAATTCTTCCTCCCTTGGGATAATGCTGTCCTCAGCATTACGCTAAGGTGACGAACCTATACTAACCTTGCAAAACACACATGAACATACAACTTTTGACTTTAATGAAATGATCAACTTCCTATTAAGCAATCAATATGTATCATAGGCTATATTTGTACCTATACAAAATTATATAGCCTTGACAAGGGTACTCATTACAGCTCCATCGTCTATGCTCCCCTTTCACTGGCCTGCACAAGTAGCACATTACGTTAGTCTAGTTAATAAGTTTGTGGTTTCAGGGGACCACCCCCCTAATTACCTCCTTGAGCCGAACTACTAGCTCAAGGTTACCCTACTACCTTGCACTCGATCATGGCCCCCTAAGGATTTGAGCTTAAGGACCATTTAAGATGATCCTATCATTGCCCATGATCAGGTGCTACCTTGTACACGATCCCCTTGATTGAGTACACTCAAAGTGCCTCATGCCCCTGAGAGTTTAAGCTAGGGAACATTCCACGATCCCATCATCGTGCATGATCACTCATACCTCACCATGACCCCCCTATGGTCAGGTGCATGTGCCCTGCATCGTGGCATAGAGATCATCTGAATGATGGTCTCATCATCGCCTACCATGCCTCTCTTTCTCTTGGTCATGCGCACTCTTGGTGCGTGCTGGCCTAGAGAATGCTTTTAGAGCGTATGTCATCATCGCCTACACTTCCAAGACTTTCGCATATGCACTCTACTAGCCCGAATGCATATGCCTTATTAAAGCTACTAAGACATACAACTTAGCTAAGCACCTGGCAAGTCGGCGTCAACCAGCTCGAAGATGACTCGGCCGTCGAACTCCTTCATAAAGTCTGGGTACTGCTTTGCCAGATCCTGCTTCAATACCCAAGTTGCATCTTCCACAGGCAAATGCTTCCACTTGACCAAATATTGGAGGAATTGCGACCTTCTAGTCTTCTTGAATGCCTTGTCGAGGATTAACTCGGGCACTATTTCAACTTGTTCCTTCGTCATCTCCAAGAAGGTTGGAGTTTCCAGATCCTCCTCCGGGGTTGTGCCTTTTCAACAGGCTCACATGGAAGACTCTATGGACTTTAAGGTGTGCAGGCAAGTCGAGCTTGTAGGCTTGGCTCCCTACTCGCTCCAACATCTTGAAGGGTCCTGCCCACCTAGAAGCAAGCTTCTAACAATTGCCAATGCGAAGCTTTGCTTGCTTGACCTTGATCTTGAGCCAAACATTGTCCCCTACCTGGAACTCTCTTGCGGTCGTATGCCTGTCGGCTACACTCTTCTGCCGACTCCTTGCTGCTAGAAGATATCCTCTCACTTCTTCCACTAGCTGCTACATATCAGATAACATCTGTTGAGAAACTTCAACCTTGGACATTGGATTGTGCCACGTATCTGGTGTCAAGCATTGATACCCAGAAGCGGGAGATGGTAAATGAAATGGTGCAGCGGCGCCATTTGTCGGTAAATGGCGCAATGCCATTTACCCATAAATGTATAGTTAGACAGACATGAACATACCTTGTACTCGTCACTTCATGATTGCCCTTTTCTAGCTAGAGCTGGTCTTCCGCACTCCTGATATTGCTTTCGCAGATGGTGGATCTGATCCACATAAGGTTCCTTGAAGACCGTTTTGGCCACAATATCATTCACATCTACACTGAGCTGAAGAAGGTCCAGGTCGCTAATCCTTCCACAAAGAACTCTGTATATCTAAAGGTATAGATCGTTCTGAGCTCAACTCTGGCATCTTCTGTCCCCAATTTACTGCACACAATCTGAGCAGTAGAGACCGAATGATTACCATTGATAATGTAAAAACGTTTTCCTACCAGCTCTGATTCCTGTGACGAGATCAGTAACTCTTTTATATCCAGAACAAAGGGCACCACATCTGCTGGAGTGAACACCGGATGTGGATCTTCTGCAAAAGATTTGCAGAGCTTCCTTACGTGTTCGGGGTTAATAACCCTTGCGGTCATATTAGGTGGTGCCTCTTCTAGATCTCAGTTAGATACGCTCCTTTGAAAATCTGTGAAACCGTCTCATCTGTGTCATCTGGAACGACTATTATAGAAATCCCCAACTTGCATGTTAAGTCCCTCTACATCATCATTAGACTCGGTGTCGACTGCTCCTCTCATTCAGAAAATAAGCAGCACAAAGCATATGGTGAACCTAGTCAGTAATAATGTTGTGGTTGGTAGGGGTTGCTGGCTGAATAGAACTTGCATCCATGGGGAGAATGTTGACGCACTGAACAGAGTAGTGCAAGTTACCGAGGCTGTAGTGCCTACCCACATCCTTTCGATTGCATGTGCGGGTGTAGACAAAATTGCTGAAGCTGTGGGCACGTTTATCAGATGACCTTGGCAGGATATAAGATATCATGCCACTGATCTAGCTCCTTCATCACTGAGCTCAAATATAGAATCTGTAGAGGCAGTGTCAGATGTAGATGAAAAAATTGATCCGATAGGGATCTAGCTACTCGGTTCCCCCCAGGATAGCATCAGATGATGAACCACCACCTAGTTTCGCAAGAACTGATTCTTGGACAAGCATTGCCACATTCTTCATTCATGTGACCGAAGTAAGTATGTAGAAGCCATAATTGTCTTCAGTGATCCCCCAGATGCTGTTGACGATGAATTTTTAGGAAACTCAAAGGTGGGCCTTTGTCTAGGAAAGGTGGATCAGCCGTTTCAAGATCTTTTTAAACATCAGCAGCAATTTTTTCTGGATCAGAGCCCAATTTTGCATTCTTGAGGCACTTCTTAACATGATCTAACCCATTTTATGGATTATTTGCTCGAGATTGAAGCTCTTTTTGTCGTTCCATAGCCTCTCGAGCCCTTTTTTGCTTTTTGCTGTGCATCGAGTTTTGTGCCTCTTCCTGCGCATCTGTAGCAGTTGCAGATCCATTTACAACAAAAAAAGAAAAACGAAGGTCAATCATTAGAAACAAGGCCGACGGAGGAATGCTGCAAAGGTTCTGCAGAGGTTCAGAAGAAGACTCCTTCCTCTGGTGAGAATGCAGTTTTGTTTGAGCTATGTCACATTTTCAATAAATGCCACCTCTTCACTCTCATTTCTTCTTATTTCTTCTTATCTGTTCTTCACTCTCATTTGTTCTTATCTGTGTTTTGTGAATGCACAATGGTAGTATATTCATTTTTTATGAGTGTGGATTCAAGTATACCATGTATGTATGTACGTATTTAGGCATATGGGGTGCGCAAACTTGTACGTGGGGCTAATGTGTAAATTCCACGGCCCTTCATTTGGCATATTCATGGAACTATGTTTGGATCAAATGTTCTATTATTTCATTTGGTATTTGGGGAGGGTATGTCACCGATGGTTGGGCCTAGATTTTGGGTTGGTATTGTATGGAAAATCGTAGGGAAAGCATATTTTTTAGCTGATTTGAGCTGCTTGTTTGACCGGGAATTCCAAAGATGGGGTGCTTGTTGGCTTGAGCATTGCAAAAATCGGCTAAGACATGGTTCGAGAATAGAAGGCATGCAGGTTTCTTTTTTGAGCAGGCATGGGCATGGATGGGAGGCTTTTATGGCGGATCTTCTGAATTGCTTGGATTCGATCTCAGAATTTGAAGAGATGCAGCCTCCTCATCTTCATATGTCTATGGGCAAACGAAGAAGAACAGGTGAGGAACAGAGGATGCGCAACCGAGAAGCGGATATTGAATTCTCTGGATTCTTATTGAGAGCTTCGGCAGATGGAGATTGAGAGTGATGATTATTGGGTTCTTTAGCAGTCCGGCAGATGGAGAGTTTCGGCAGATTGAGAGTTTCGGCAGTCCTGCAGATGGAGATTGAGAGTGTGGAAGGCAGGCTTTGCATGTAGAAAGCAGGCCGGCAGAAGGCCGGTAGAAGGCAGGAGCGCTGCCAGCAGAAGGCAGGCCGGCAGTCTGGCTGGGCACAGGCTGCCTGGGGTTTTTTTTTTTTCCTTCTAACCATGTATTGCTTTTGGACCATTGGAAGTGGCAGGCGATTTAGTGACGAAAAATTTAATGGCCCTTGATTTAGCATAGAGCACAGAATATTCCAGCGACCAATGGCCAGAAATCAAGGATACAAAAAAACCCCATAAGGAATGAATAATAATGGCATATTTCCAAATGGTGCAATAAGGATGGAGCATTATGACGTATTTGGGGAATTATCATTAATAATCACTGGAACATTCTTTGAATAGAAAATTCGAGTTGTTCTAAATTATAACCATGCTACGATTGACATAACCTACAAGGGCATGAGGTTAAAGTCGGTTCTGAAGGTGGACTATCGGTTGTACTCTGTCGCTGATAACGGATGCTGTCGTTACTGCACTTATTGCATGTTATAGAATCTTCTCTCAACAGTTTCTTCCTCTCTGACCAAGAGCGATCTTCAGTTGCCCTTGCCATCTGCTGCCAAGAGTAAGAGAGAAGCAATGCCCGAATGAATAGCTTTGTTTTATGAAGCTTGAAATCGGCATATGCTTTCAGCTGCTATTTGTATCCGCTCAAATCTGTTAAGTAGGAGATGGAGTTTTCAATGAAGTTTACCTGGAGCTTGGTCTTTATGTGTAGGATGGCCTTATTTTTGTCTATTTATTTGAACTTGACGGCCATATTCATTTGGATTGGACGGACATTTGTTGCATTAAAGTCATCTTTAGGTTGTTTCGATCGGCATCACGTATAAGAGGATTAAGGCATGGAGTGGCAGGAAGTTTGGCTAATCCTGCAAGTTTCTGGAGGAAAAAGCATTCTCCATAGATTTTAAGCTTTAAGGATAAATTATTAGTCATTCAATAAGTTTTTTCATCAATATTGGTTACAGGTCCTGTAAACCACTTTCTTGCACTTAACAGCCAGCTTCCTATCACCAGTATCAAAACTCCTCCAACAGCAACAGGAGCATAGTTAAGAGATTCTTTGGTCACTGGGTATGCCACTGGTAAGCAGAAGAGCACAGTGATGGTTGCTACCCAAAGCACAGCCACCCAACCAATGAATAGACTAAAGGGAGCAAGATTAACAGGGCCTGGTGAGAATTTTTGGCGGCCAAGTGTAATACGAAAGAATATAGGAGATGCATATGCTATGTACAAACCAATTGTTGCAATTGACACCATTGCTTGAAATGCAACCTGGCTTCCCAGATACTGTGTAGTTACCAGCAGTAGCAAATCAGAAGTGCAATTATATCTATAAAAGTTGGCGGTAATTCAAATAGGTTTCAGGTGACTTACTGGAAGAGCCATGCAGAATGATATAACAACGGACAGCCACACTGCATTCAAAGGAACTTCCCATTTGTTCACCTTATGCCATAGGTTGGAAAACGGCATAGCACCATCTCTTGAAAATGCATAGGCCATCCTGTAACATATAATTATAGTAAGCAGAAAGAGGTCTATAAAGAAAGAGAATGTCATCATCCACTTGAAATAATCTAATGCAGCCACAAAATTCAAGCAACTAAAGAACCATCATCATTTTTTACCTTGAATTACTCGTAATGGAGCTCATGCCACAGAGAAATATTGCTATAGCAACAATCATCAAACAAACAATCCCGCCAGTTCCACTACCATATCTACTTTTAAATGCATCATAAAATATCTGAGCCACAGCATAGCCTTTTGCATCGTTTGCAGGATCCAGCAAATATGGAATATCAGTGACTGCAAATGTGATACCAAGTAGGTAACCCCATCCTGCAATGATGGATATAATAACTGCCATCAATATACCGTAGGCACCATTCTTGTCGGAAGACTTTGTCTCTTCAGACTGCAAATTAAAGTTAACATTTATTGCAAGAGATGAATCTAGTGCTAGATTTCGCATTATACTTGATTTTACAAATTCATGCATCACAGCATTCATGGACTTATTATTCTAGAGCTCAAAAGTACAAAGTTTTGGCATCTGAATGCTGCTCAAGTTTGATACATATTTGGCTGCATCATGTGTGCCCCAAGCAAAGTATCTTAAAGTTAAAAAGCAGCATGGCAACTACTTACCTGCAGTGCATGTATGAACTTGGTAGGCAACTCCGGGGCATACATTCATTAAATTAGAAAGTCTAACACAACGTATGAGTGGTAACTTACCATATGGGCTGAAGCATCCACTTAGCGTATACTGGCTCATCAAGAGTCCAATAAAAAATATGTACGGTTTGCTATGAATGCCTTCACCATTGTTATTGTTGAAACTTTTAAACACGTATTCTGCAGTGCTTCTTTCACGTGCAACGACAGGTATAACAATCATAAGGACAAATACGCCTGTTGCAGAATAAATTCCAAAGCACTTTAAGGAATAAATGAGATATTCTGGTCATTCAAAATTTGTACAGACCTAATACATTCCAAAAAGCGGCAAATGTGCCCATAATAGATAACCAGTTGATTGGGAGGCTGTTGATCACTCCACTTAGAACCAGGAGCCCCCCATGCATGGCGATCACCACATATTTAGATGCATAGTATCCACCTCCATTTGCACCTCCAGTGCTAAGGAGAATAATGACTTGTAAAAGCTGGGCGAGCGAGAACTGTATGCTGGTTGTCACAGCCCACTACATGAAACATGAGACTGTTAAAATAATGTAGATTGATTTGTAAAAAGTAGCTAACTTGAAAATATAGTCGCAGCTATCTTCATCCACAACATTGTATTTGGTACATGTTTTGAAGTAAAAGACCAACCTGCCCAACTATGTTAAACCTGCAGCAGCAAAGAGCTGATTAATGTCAAAATCTAAAGTATTTTATCATTTTTACAAGTACAACCTTCTTTGTCAGGGACAGATGGAAGATGGTGATAATTATATGTCCATTAATTATTTCCTAGATTTTCAAAAACTCTACTAGACTTTGTTGTTCCAAACATATTGCAATTGTCTGAGTCCTTTCAATACATTCAAGGTTATGACGTTGCTCCTTACAACACCCAGAAAGGATAATAGGCAGTGCACATGCTTTGTGGTCTTAACTCAAGGTTATAAACATCCTTCTCATTCTGCTCTTCTAGGGAGGATACTAACATCTGATAAAGAAAGTAAACAGGACAAGAGCAAACTACGCACTAAAGCCAGAACTTTACCAGCCAGTTATCCAGGATGCAAATGGTCCCCATTCTGTTCCTGCCAGCTTGTGGCTCCAGAAATACAAACCTCCAGATGTGGGATATGCAGAACAAATCTCGGCCATGGAGAGAGCAACAAACAAAGTGAAAGCCCCTGCAATGAGCCAACCATATACCATGGAAACTGGACCTCCATATGTTAATCCAGTATTATAGAGAGTTGTAATGCCAGTAAGAATGGAGATTACTGCAAAAGAGAATGCAAAATTTGATAGGGCTCTGCACAAGGCACGCACAATATGAGCAGGATAAAATTCGAAAATGACATGGATATGAGAAGCAAAAGAATTTACACATGATAGCTAGGCAGTTAGATCTATACACAGATGAAGCTTAAACGTATATAAGATTGAATCAATGGCTACAATTTGAGTTACTTAAATAAGAGACCAGTTCCTTATGCCTAGATTTGCAATTAGAAGAGTATAGAATAGATGGTACACATACGAAAGGGAACGTTTGAGCTCCTGCTTATAACCAAGTTCTGCAAGCCTTCTTTCGCCTGAATCCAAATATTCATCACCAGCAAGAGACATGGTTGGTATTAACTGCTCAAGCATGGAAAGGCGTCATTGCATTGCAAGATTTCTGTTTCATATTGAGTGTTCAACCCAGCAGATGCGGAAATTCAACGGGCAGTAAAGACTAAAATATTCGAAGTAAAAAATTACATTTTATTCAACTGGACAGTAAAGAATGCCATGATAGCAGAAATGCTTCAAGGGATTTGTGGTCACAAACCGGATGGACAAAGATTTATGTCTTATTCTAATACTTGGGTCCGACCTGATTGGTTTATAACCATGGTAGAAAAGATGCATTGCAGCCAAGCACGGACGTAACAGAGCAGCCATCAGACAGAACAGACGTAAATTCGACAGGCTTTTTGGTTTTTACTTTGGGCCATGGAATCTGAGCCGTCTTTATTATTCATATTCTAGGCTAAGGAAAATTTTGTTTGAATGATACTTTTAAGGACATTGAATTGAATATTCCAAGCTAGTTGGAACTTGTGTCATCTCTTTGGCCATGAATGCTAATTGACTTTTCAACCTTGCCTCCTCAGCATGAGAGCATAGCGTGTGCTTTGTGGAAAAGCTCCACGTTTGGTGCATTGACTTGATTAATCTAAACTAAAGTAAGAAGTTTACCGTGGCAACAAGGCCACCATAAACATTTCCCTTTGTCTAACTTTGTGTAAGTTTCAAAATTATGTGAACGTGAGGCTTGGCTTGGCGTCAATTTGAAACTTCTAAAAGTTAAATCCAATATCAATTTCAAACAAGGAACATTCTAAATATACCCCTCAAGTCTCCAAATATTCCAAATGAAGAGCATTTTTGTAAATATGGTAATATAGTTTTTGCGAATCTTAAAATTTAAAGGCGTTATTCATGAACATTATACATAGAATAAGATCTTTCTAATAAGATCAAATTCATCTAAATTGGAGTTAAAATGTATGTGTTATGCTCATTTAAGTTGCATCTTATCACACTCTCTTAAACAATGCAACTTAAGGTTCCAACTTTGCTTTAGATGAGCTTACTGCTGGTATTCGATAGGTTTCATGCCCATCTATAAACTTCCATGAAGGGCACTATTTTATTTGATCAATGACAAAAAAAACCTCATTGCCATTTGAACCAAATACTTTTTTTCTTTTTTTTCTTTTTTTTTTTTTTTTTTTTGGGTGGTGTATTTAGAACTTTTTGTTTCAAATATCGATTTGCCAGAACAT